>JAPZDY010000024.1:10574331-10633638 GCA_029783645.1 Ctenochaetus hawaiiensis
GGAGACAACTGAGTCATGCAGACTCAAAGACAGCACACACTCATATCAGCATGTGTGTGCTATTTCAGTCATAGTAATAAGAAATATGTAATATGATGACCTCAGACTTCTTCCAAGGATGTTTTGCAACACTAAGTATCAGTAAAGATATAGATAATATACCTGTATATTTTACAAAAATATACTGCAATTATTGGTGCCCATATTTTTGCTGGATGATTGGAAATTTATGTTATGTATTATGTAGATCGTCAAGTTATTGCTGATAATAGATACAATGGTATGATGCCAAATTACGCCCATGACCTCTTGCAAAAATAGTAGCAGCGCTGTCTCAAAATTCTTTTGTTAATAAGTTTTATCTGCAGAATAAAGAGTTATCGGCTTTTCTCTCTGTAAAAGTCCAAATGCCCTTTACTTTTATTGAGTATTTAGTAACAAATATTTAAACAGACATTTGTGAAGTTTTTTGTCGATTTTTGCTAAAAACATAAAAGTGTCAGATTTGCTGAGGTCAGAGCAATTAAATATTAAATCATTCATCTTTGCTCGCTGCATCTCAGTCTTACTGACCCTCAGATGTGCATAAACTACAGGTTAAAATTAAATACGAAACTGTGAAATTTTCAGTTGTCTTATCAGTATCCGCTCTGAGAAGCAATTAGTTATTGGATTTGAATAACAGCTAAAAAGACAGGGTGCATTTCCTTAGTATTGTTATGTAGTAACATGTAATAACTTGGCAGTCTGCTGACTGTTGAGACAGCCAGTCAGATACCAAAGCTTCATTGCTCACTGCCGGTGCTCTGTCATGTTTCAGGGTGAACTGTCCCGCCTGTCTGAGATTGAAAACTCCCTTGCCATATTTTGCATGGCCACCTATGGAGAAGGAGACCCCACAGATAATGCCCAGGACTTCTATGACTGGCTGCAGGAAAATGATGATGAAGACCTTTCAGGACTAAACTTCACTGTGAGTCTTTACATACAAACATAAAGTTTCTCAAATTGTTGCAGGTTTAGAGCAAAGCTGAGAATTTTCATACACGGTGACTTTGTAGGAATTGTGTTGATGTACATAAACAGATTGTTGCTTTGTCAAATCTACAGGCAAAAAAAACAAAATTTTATTAAATAGGATTTCATTTAAGATCAAGAAAAGCAATTTGTTCCTGCAGCAGAATCTGGAATTTTTTCAACATTTGATATTTTTTTGATATATTGCAAATTTCTCCATTGTGGGACTAATAAAGGAATATCTTATCTTATCTTACATTTTCACTTGAAATTATTTTTAAGTATTATATTGATTGTTATATTAATCATTAGCTCATGAAAATAGTTTCAGATTTTTGTTTTCTAACCACCTAATTGGTTAAGAAGCTTATCGTTACAGATTTGGTTTCATGTTCAAGTTAAAATGATTTGCGCTCTTTTGATCTAATGAACTTTACATAAATATGTGACTTGTGCTTCTAAATGTGCACAGAGACCCTGATTTGTTCTTTTAGTTACTTTTTAAAGAACGCATATGATTTCCTTTTATTATTTTATATATGAAAATGTTGTATGGAGATTTTAATAGATCTCTCGTACTACTAGATATAAAAGCTTGATTTGCATTTTTCCTGCATACGTGCTGTTCTCTGTTGCTGCTCCACAGCCTGATTACTTCCTGAGTCACGCTATGTTAGTTTGCACGTCCATCTTCATGTCACAGAGCACGCAGGCCTCACTAGCACGAGCTCGACGGGGTTTATGTGCATCCTGAAATAAAAGAGCTCTGTGTTTTTGTCATGTTTGGTCTGTATGTGCGTGTGTGGCACTGTGTCTTTGTTGTGGTGCAGAGCCCCCGGCCTCATTTGAGTGGAGAACTTGACTGTGGCTAATCTAGTGAAATTCTTGGGCACAGTCACATCCTTCCTCTCCTCTTTTTTACTGTGGTCCCTCTGGTTTGTATTAGAGCAACTTTATACTTTGCAGTCGCTGAGCGGGTTTTAGGGTCTTTTGAAAGGCAGGAATTTTTCGGGGTTTTTGTACTTTGATGACAAAAAGTTTATAATTTGTTCACCCTTGAACCAAGAAGCAGTCAAACATCTGCATTTGTTAATTGACTGACTTCGGAAAGAAAGTTTTAGATGAGTTAACAAAAACTTCAATCACTAAATAACAGGGGTTTATTATTTTATTTTGTTTTCAGCTTTTCAGTTCAAGGTCAAGGCAAGGATGAGTACTGATAATCTCTCACTATGTCATTTCTGTTTCAGGTATTTGCTTTGGGAAACAAGACGTATGAACACTACAATGCAATGGGAAAATATGTCGACAAAAGGCTGGAAGAACTTGGGGCCAAGCGCATATTTGACCTCGGTTTAGGAGACGATGATGGCAAGTAAGTGACCTATTAATCCTCAGAGCCAAAAAAAGAAATGATGACATAATCTTTGTCTTGGTGCTGAGATGGACTGTGACCAGTGATTCTGTCCTCTTCTGTTTGTGCTCTATAAATTTATAAATCTAGGAACCCGTACCATTTACTGAACACAGTTATACTGCTGGAGGATTAACTTTTATAACTGAACACTTTGTGAACCTCTTAAAGCTGCCCACAGGCCAAGTCGCCATAATTGTACACAAACCTCACCCTCATACCATAAAAACCATCAGTATGTTCGCTGCATAAAACTGATCCCCCAGAAAGCCAATTTTGTCATTACATGTCACATGATGTACCAGGAACCAAAGAGACTTTTTTCCAATAAGCTCACATTGTGAAAGAACCAGCAGTGATGGATAATTTCAAAAAGAAATGTTTTGTTTGATTTTATTTGTTTTGATAGCATTTTATCAAGTCTAGAAATGCAGGACTGAATTATTTCAGTCCTTATTCAAGTTAATGGAGAGCTAAAACACCAATATCTAGATGCATTCATGCGTCAGAAACATATTATGTATATATTAATACTTATTTAAATATCTCTGTGCTTTTAAACATGTACATTTTAATCTCTACAAAGAAGAAATTTAATTTGCTGGGTGAACAATCACATTTTTCTTATTTGACTGGCCTGGTTTTGTCTTTCAGTCTGGAGGAGGACTTCGTTTCATGGAGGGAGCAGTTTTGGCCGGCTGTTTGTGAGCACTTTGGAGTGGAAGCCTTAGGAGATGAATCAAGGTTTGTTCACAGACGTTTCCTCCCTTTTTCTTAAACAGTCTTGTCCTTCCTCTGAACCTAGTTATACCAGGTTTTTATCATCCTTAAGTGGACATTTAGGAGATGTTGACAGGGAATAACTTACACAATAACAACTAAGTCCTGTGAGATGAAGGTTATGTAATGTGTCATATTTGCATGGTGAAAGGTAATTTTCAAATCCTGTGTTTTTTGGTGAGATAAAACATACATATTGTCAGATTGGCTGTGATTCCACAATTAGATTAACCTTAAGAAGACATCATGTTCCCACATGGAGTTCTTCAGGTTAGGATTTGTCAAAAAAAACAATCACAAAGTGAAATTATAACTAGACCGTCGTTTACAAATGTGACCTGTTGCACCCATCCATGTAACCAAGGGCTTGGTGTTAAGATGACACACCCAGAGTCTCTTTGTTTTTTTCTTTGTTTATGACTGAATTATAAATCATGGGATATCAGAGTTACGCTAAGCTGCATCCATCTGTATGTGAAATGAAAAAAAGGCAAAGAATCATTTTTATATATTATCTTCATTATCCTACAACAAGAAGAACAAGTGTGTCATCTTGACATGAGTTTTCACTTTATTTAACCAGGAATTAAATTAGATTTCATTATGTCTACATGCACCGTCTGAAGAGGCTAACATCAAGTTGTTTTCCCTCGCAGCATCCGGCAGTTCGAGCTGAAGGAGCACACCGACATCAACATGAACAAAGTGTACACGGGAGAGATCGGCCGCCTGAAGAGCTTCGAGGTCCAGAAGCCGTAAGTGCTGCAGCAGAGACGCTGTTAACCACCAAAACTCATTCATCTTTTAAGTGCAGTCTTCTCACATTTCACCTGCATTTATCACAAGCTGTAAAGTTTACTAGAGGTCAGTCTTTTAAAACAAAGCTTTCTGCCCCCTAGTGGACATGGGAAGCACCTCTGCAGCCTCCTTTTAGTAAAACTTTCGGTCATTAATTTATTATTATATCTTAGAAACTTTTATTCAAGGAAGATTTTGTTCTGTTGTCACAATATTCAGTCTTCTGTCACAGCATTTTCACATTAAATTGTTGCTTTTTTATTTATGTATTTGTTTTTTCATTAATATTTATAGGCCCTTTGATTCGAAAAACCCTTTCCTGGCTCCAGTCACTATCAACCGCAAACTCAACAAAGCTGGTGACAGACATCTCATGCACCTGGAATTAGACATTACAGGCTCCAAGATCAGGTAAGACTGGTCGGTTTGCTTAATTAAACGCTGTAAATGCTTTTTCACATCCCTTATATTACACGACCAGATAAAAGAAACACTGATTTATGTTGGTTTTTGTGGTTTTATGGTTACAAGTCAGAGTGTCAATTTGTCACATTATGTGTTCACAGATATGAGTCAGGAGACCACGTTGCTGTTTTCCCCACAAATGACGCAGCGTTGGTGAACAAGTTGGGACAAATCCTTGGAGTGAACCTTGATACGGTTATCTCTCTCAACAACCTTGACGGTATGGCATTGAAAGCCTCAAGCACCTGACTTCACTTGTTGTACCTTAAACCATCTCACGCAAACCTGCCTTCATATCTAGACTTGCAGTATCAGTTACCTTAATACATATAAATAAGATATTGTTATATCACCATAATTACATGCTATTGCTGTAATTAAATTAGTTTCTTGTCTTGACTAAGGTCATCAGATATTCTATGTGGTTGCGTAACTGGTAATTAAGACAGCTCCTGTTCAGTCTTTGTTAACAGTATTAGAAATGACAGTAAATGCTTATTGATGATGGGCTTAGTTCACAATCTGCTGAGGCAATCACTTTATACTGTCCTGAACAGATGTGTATTTTGGGATTTCCGATTAAACATGAAATTACCATAATTGTCAGGGACTCGTAGGTTCTTGAAATCCCAGAAAATTTGTACATTTGAGGAAGCAAAATCTTTGCCTTGAAAGTTTCTGAAAATACATTTATAAAGATCAGTTTTTTTTTTTTGCTGTCAAGTAATAGAGAAGACAAAAGACCTCATAGTCTGTAAGCACAACTGGGAAATCTCTTTCTGTGAGCCTCTGTAAAGTTTACCTGAACTTGTTATAAAATTTTGTTTTCTACTAACAGTAATTGACCTTGGTTCATCATCATTTCTTAAATGATGCCATGTTGCAACCTTGAATGAGGCAATGAGTCTGGGAAAACCTTGAAAGGTCCTTGACTTAAATGTTTGTGTAGGTGTGGGAACCTTGATTACTGTGTTAACCATTGTTGAAACAACATAAATAGTCTCACGGTCAAGGTGACATTACAAATAAGAGGATGATACTTGTATTTTACAATTAATAAACATTTATGATGATCATTAATTAATACTAATGACAAACATTTCAATTAACACCATTAAAATATCTGTCTTATTTTTCAGAGGAGTCTAATAAAAAACATCCTTTCCCCTGCCCCACCACATATCGCACGGCCCTCACTCACTACCTGGACATCACACACCCTCCTCGCACCAACGTCCTCTATGAGCTGGCACAGTACGCTTCCGACCCCAAAGATCAGGAGAATATGCGCAAGATGGCCTCTTCCTCACCTGAAGGCAAAGTAAGTGACAGGTTCAGACATAGAAACACAGCTGCGGTTACAGCTCACCTCATCTGTCTGTAATCTCATCTGTCTGTATCTCTATATGTGAAGACAAGTGCAGTGTATATGTCTGATGCTCTTTTTTTTCCACCTCTAATACTTAATATAATTGTTTTTTGTTGCTGCTTCTCTGCAGGCACTGTACCAGAGTTGGGTGTTGGATGCCAGCAGAAACATCCTGGCTATCTTGGAGGACATGCCTTCTTTGAGGCCTCCCATTGATCACCTATGTGAGCTGATGCCTCGTCTCCAGGCTCGTTATTATTCCATCGCCTCTTCCTCTAAGGTAATCCCTTTGAAAATCAGTCATAAGAGGGAGTCACATCCTTTTAACTTTTGTCACAGACTTAAGATGTACGAATCTTCTTTGATATACGTATCAGCAACATCACTCACAAACGTCAGTTAGTCAGATCTGAAAATTAAAGCAGAGGCTTTTATTGTTAACTCTACTCTGTTTTGTAGGTTCACCCCAACAGCATCCACATTTGCGCCGTAGTGGTTGAATACAAAACCAAGACTGGCCGCACTAACAAGGGAGTTGCCACCAACTGGCTGAAGAACAAACTGGTCACAGACAACGGCCACAAGTCCACCGTTCCCATGTACATCCGCAAGTCCCAGTTCCGACTGCCCTTCAAAGCCACTAACCCAGTGATCATGATCGGCCCAGGAACAGGAATCGCTCCCTTCATGGGCTTCATCCAAGAGAGAGGATGGCTCAAACAGCAAGGTATTTGTGCCATGACGTGCGCTTTCTGTGTGTTTTGGTTGTTTGTCTGACCTTTTGCAACCTCAACAAGGTTAGAAAATGAAGGAAAAGACCTTCGAATGTTTGTCGAATGTTTTCTGTGCACACTGCCCACAAAAAAAAAAAAAAGATTTAAAAAAAAAAGTCATTCAAAGGTTGAGAGACACGTCATCAGTGCTTTGCTGATCTTAATTTGGTTCTTAGTATCTAAAAAATCATTTATTACACATGATTCATAAATGCAATTATAGATAGTTTGTATTTTAAAAACTTGAGTGGAAGAGCCTCAATGGTTGATCAGCACATACAAAATAACGGATGTTTTGCTTCATTTCTCTTGAACAGGAAAGGAGGTTGGAGAGACAGTGATGTATTTTGGCTGCAGACACAGGAACGAGGATTTTATCTACCAGGAGGAGCTGGAGGAGGCAGAGAAGGATGAAGTTCTAACGCAGCTTAATGTGGCTTTCTCCAGAGACCAGGAACACAAGGTACAGCTGTCTCACCTCACTGCTGTTTTTGTCCCTCGGAGGTGAAACTGCAAACTGCTACTCAGCTGGGATTTAAACACACTGTGGATTTTAAAATGTGCCTAGTTGCTTTGTTGTGAAGTGAGTCAGCTATCAGCATTCAGGTGCAGTTTGTAGGTTTAGTATCTCTGTTATTCACTGTTAAGTTAACAAAATGTAACAGAATGTCACCGTAGAGGAAAATCTCACTTGCATTTGTTGGCCTCATTCATATTTTGTTGTTAATTATATGGAAGAAAAATGTTATTTGTTTAATAAAACATTTGTTGAATAAACATATTGAAATTATGGGGGAAAAAAAACAAGTATACTGTATATTTATCTGACTAAAACATACAGTTAGATGCACATATTAATGTTTTCTCCCTTCATATTTTCAAAAATAAAGGTTTATGTGCAGCATCTGCTGAAGAAGAATAAGGAGCACATCTGGAAACTGGTCCACTCAGAAAACGCTCATATCTACGTCTGCGGGCAAGTTAACATCTCTTTACCTAAAATGATGTTATTCACGAAAAGTGACGCTTTACACGCTTATTTAGGTTGTAAAAAAATCAATTGTTGCAATTGTTGAACATTAGAAAAATACACATATTTGCTATTGCTTGTGATATATGCCTCAGATTGCAATAATGTAAAATTTAACCATTTTACAAAAGAAATTTGAATTAAGTAGTGGAGTAAAAGAAAATGCTGAAGTAACTCACTGCCTCTTTGGGTGCTTTGGCGCCTTCTACTGTAATAGTTAGATTACACTGTTGTCATTCAGGTATCAAAAGCAAAGAACTTCCACTGTGTTTTCTTAAATTTATTTAAGGACATTCATTTTAAAAACAGCAACAAAAAACATGAGAAAAACACTGAACACTGATGACCAGACATCTAAATTGTTCTATTACTGATTTATAGGGATGCAAGGAACATGGCTAAAGATGTGCAGACAGCCCTCTATGAGATTGCAGAAGAGCTGGGGTCCATGACGCGCACCCAGGCCACAGATTACATCAAGAAACTGATGACCAAGGGACGCTACTCACAGGATGTCTGGAGTTAAAGAGCCCCAGACTCGGCATCAGTCTTCACTGCTCTAGTGGTGGTTTTAAACTTTCCAGTTTTACTGTGTCTTGTTTTATCAGGACTGAACATAAAAACATGTAACACTTGCTTATCATCCTGGTTCATGAGTGCTACAGGTAGCAGAAGATCATGAGGCAAACCCTACCTCAGCAGGTTTTGTTAATAAACCCTTTTAGTAATTTCCTATGTAAACTGCGTATTGTATGTGGACCTCCAGCTTGTGTCTGCTGGGGTCCTCACTTGAGCCGTGGTCAGACCCAACAACCGTATCCCTGACTGGTTTGCAGAGGCCATAAAGAGTCTGTCATAAATGAATACATTTTATGACCGGGGTGTTTGACTGCAATTCTGAATTGTAATATCACAACCGATCATGAAGCTTACTCTGCAAATGCAGCAAAGATTCATTCTCATTTCAGATTTAGTTTAGATTTTGATCATAGAAACAAGTCAATCAGTTATGGCTGTGCAGCTTTAGAAAATGGTGATGGCTCAGTGGAAAATCCACCTGTTTTGTGGGATAAAGACTCACTGTGCCCATCCTCTGGAGGTACAGAATCTAATTCATCTGTGAATATGAAGATTTAAACTCAAGATTTATATAATGTTCATTCAGTTTTATTATACTGAGATGTTCTTAACTTGTATCTAATTGATTAACAGATTGTAGATGTTACACCACAGCAGTTGATATTGCATCATAAATGAAGTGAATTTAGGGAGTGTTGTCTTATCCTCTTGCAGTGTGAATCCTCAAAGAAGCTTTAGACATTAAGGGACTGCTTAAGGTGCTTCTGAAAGTATGGAAAATACATTTACTGTTCTAGAAAACATGTTGAATGAGGAAAAAGTTTGGTGTAACAGACCGGCGTCATCTGTACAGTTACGTTTACCTTTGTATTTTTGACAAGGGATTTTGCCTCTTATGCAAAAGTTTCTGTTCATTTAAATCAGTAACAGTTACCTTGTAAAAGATGCAGTAAGTGATGCAAAGTGGATGATCATTTAGAGAAAAAAAGAGATTGTGTGCATTTTTATTTCCTGTAAAAGCCAGTTTTTAAACATGATAAAATGAATCTGTTGATATATTTGTAAAAATGCTATAACACTTAAAATGTTAGCCTTAGAACCAGATCTGCCCTCCCAAATCGTGGTTCATTTTATATGCATCAGACAGCAGAGGATTATGAAATTTGTTTGTCATGTGGCAGCAACTCACATACACGACATCCATCTCAGTTTGATTATCTTGTTTTTTATTTTTTATTTTCTCCAATTACATATGCATTACTACATGGAGAAGACTAGCAGAAATGCAAACATTTTTGTCTCCTAATATCCATCAGTCAGTGCTCATCGCAGTACTTTGTTGTGTATATGAGGAATTTGACGAGGTCCGCCAGCCAGTTGAAGTGCAGCCTGTGCCTTTTAACACTGCCTTATGTACTAAGTTAGCATTGAACTCTAATATTTTTTTCTTCCATGCTTACGGTTTGTTAGAAAGTCACTTTACCCAGTACTGTCACTTAGTTGTCATTCCCTTTTATGATGTAATTATTGGGGTTTATCAAGGCATGCATTTTTTTAATGAATAAAAATTGGAATAATTTGTTGTGTTGATTACTTTGATGATTAAAATGAGGTTAAACTTTGAGACTTATGTACATTCTGTGGGGTTAGACAAATAAAATAGAACAAGTTCAACAGCATGTTTATCTATGCTAAACATGACCCACATTATGCAAACAACTAGACATAGTATTATTTACTTAACACATACTGTATGTGTTTCTCTCTCTCTCTCTCTCTCTCTATCTTTCAACCCATAAGGTGAAGTCACCTTAAGGTTTCTGTATTTAATAAGTATCATAAACTGTGCTATTTCTTAAACTGCATAGGCCAGTATACAAATCAAATATTAATATTCACCCAAATAATGAAATATTCTGCATCTGGGACCTTTTTCAATTAACAAAGGACTACACAATGCTCTACATGTTTTAGTCATTTGAGGTTGCTTAACGATACTCCTGTATCATTGACACTATGAAACAGTAGGTGGCGGCATTGTAACTTTGCTCGATTGCGAGCGTTCCGTTTAAAGGGAAGAAGAAGACGATGCATAAGGGAAGTGCATCAGCGCGAGTTCAGCTCAGCTCAGCTCTGTGGCGTTACGTAGATGTTAACCCGGGTTTTTAACAGCTAATCAGAAACCGAGATTTTTTTGTATTAACTGTATAGATACATACCGGCACAGAATGGCCACTGGTAAGTGCGTTTTTCAAATATGTTTCACCTTTGCATAGTTTTTCATTGAAAATGAAAACTGGGTCGAGAAGCACTGGAGAGCGCTAGCTACAACCGCGAGGCCAGAAAAAGGGCTCCGTCTACTTCATGGAGCGTGTCTCATATTTCATTGAAAAATCTAGTTGGCCAAAGCTTTATTCTGAGTACACAGTTAGCTGCAGTATTTATGTAATTACGCTCTCTTAATAACTTTTAATAAAAATGCTCCGTACGGTCACTAAAAGAAAATATCGCAGACCGGGATGCTAGCCAGCCGCCACAGTGGCGAGTGGCTAGCAATTTAGCCCAAGCCGTTTGCTAGCAAACACGAATACGTCTTTGTTTATGCTGGTTCTGTTTCCCCCCCAAAATGAGAAACCGTAGAAATCTGTCGGAAGGACTGTTGGGCGTACAAACATATTGTCTTGATGTAAACTGCAGTGAGATTGGTTTGCAGTGATAAGCCTGTGGTGGTTTCTTTTGTTTCAAGTTTTAGTCTAAGCCGAGTCTAAATGGCCGCCATTTCTGGCAGGTTGGCGTGGTGACAGGCCTGTATGCGTGTAGCTGTCCTACTTAAGAAACATCAACCCACATCTGCCTGCTAGCTAATGTTGCGCCGTGAACCTACCAGTCAGCTTGATCTTTAGCCCAATGTTTAGCAAACATGCAGTAATGTTAATTTTCCGACCTGTGCTTTGTGTTTTCTTTCAGATTCAGGCTACGGTGGCTCACAAAGGTAATGTAACGTTACTAACAAACAAACAATTATGAAATTCGTTGTTATGTTCCTAGTAATGACCTATTAATTTACATATTTCTATTTGAAGCGTGCTTAACATATTAGTGGCATATATAACAGTTTTTGAATGCAACTAAATGCAAAGGCTAATTACTTTTTATTACATGTCTGTAGCTACGGTTCGTATGGGGGTCAACAGAGTGGACAGGTAAGTCTCCTCTCCAAATTACTATCAGCTTGTTTACTCTAAGCATTTGTTTTTAATTAACTAACTGGACTTCCTGTTTGACAGGGTTATGGTCAAGGAAATGGCAATAACTCTTATGGAGGACAGAGTTACAGCGGCTATGGACAGCAAGGTGAGAATAATAAAACAAAACCACAAAACCAAAAAACTTTTGTTTTGTTTTTTTTTTTAATATATGCTGCTCATGTGCTTTATGGAAAAGGCATAATATGTATATTTGATATTATGAATTAATTTTACTGTAGAAAATTTACAGAAAAATGACTGGGCAAACCACTGAACATTGAATTGATGCCTCTTATGTCAAAACCATTATCTTTTTTGGCCAACTTACATAATGCGTGAAGTCTTGTTTCAGAGAAGTTAAATATATTTGATTGAGATGAGTTAAGATAAGATGTTTTTCATTTTTGTAAGTTGTCCCTTTGACCTACTCTATATTTTTAGCAGACGGTTATGGCCAGTCTCAGCAACAGAGCTATAACTACGGTGGACAGGACTCATCTGGGTAAGATCTTAATGTTACTTTGTCCAGAGACCTTCTGTGAGTGTTGTCTCTTTATCTCTGATGTGCTTTTTTTCAAAATGTCTTATCAACATGAAGATGTATGAATTTGTTGATATATCTATTTTTTACTTAATTTTATTTTTATTTCCCTATATTTAACCACTTTAAGGTATGGGGACAAGTCATCTTATGGTCAGCAAGGCTCTTATGGCGGCGGCCAGGGGCAAGGGGGAGACAGTTATGGACAGCAAAGCTCCTACGGTGGCCAGGGACAAGGTGGTGGCAGTGGCTATGGAAGATGGAGTGAAGGTACAAATAACAGGATTTTAAATGGATAAAGAAACTGTCCCTGCAGTATGTAAGCCTCAATGAGTGTGCCAATAAATTGGCTGTCTGTAGTCATTATTCTGTAGTTCAATAAATCTGTCATCGCACCAGGTGAAGGTGGTGGTCAGGGTGGGAGATTTGGACGTGACCAAGGAGACCGCTCAGATGGAGGGGGCTACAGAGGCCGAGGCCGCGGTGGCTATGACCGTGGTGGTTATGACCGCGGGGGTTATGACCGCAGTGGCGGATACGACCGTGGTGGATACGACCGTGGCGGAAGAGGAGGACCTCCTGGTATGGGGTAAGTTGCACAGTGCCACTGCCCCCAAGGTACCTCTATACACTGTGAAATATGAGACATGACTTGTTGCCACTCAACACATCAATCATAAACTACAAACCATCCACATAGATGTTTTTCACCACTCATCTGCTTTGTGCTCCAGATCCTCAAACTGTGGTAGATTATTATTTTTTTTTTATCCTGATTCAGTCAGAGTTGTCACAGATCACATGGGTAATTCTCACCACCCCTCTGCACTGTGCCCCAGGTGCCCGCACCTTGTCAGTTTTTTTGTTCTTTTTTCCTGCAAAACCTGAATGACCTGAAGACATGCTGGTATTAAATCCACATTGCTGTTGAAATCAAGTGATGGATGCTCGCATTCAAAATGGTGGTTAAGCAGAGATTGCTATGTTTGATCCACTGAGGATGTACTCCTTATCAGGGAGGAAGGGAGACTGAACATGCCTGCCCAAAAAGGAGCTTTAAAGGCACAAAGACCCTGTTGTGGTACCACATTATTCCAAACAGTGGGACAGGTTTTGTCAGTTCTGCAGCTGAACAGTTGAACATTTTTCAAGTAGACAAAAAAGGGATGTTTTGTGTCATTTTCAGAGGTGTCAACTAGTGTTAAGTGAAGAATTGACAAAATAAAAATGAAAATCTGTACCTGAACATATGTTTCTGTAAGAATCAAGCTGCAACACATCTTTGGGATGTGAAAAAGGTGCACTTTTGGCATGACAAAATTTGGCCCAATTTTCACCATCTCTTTAAATCCTTTTTTAAATGGGCCCATTTCCTATTTTTAGTACCTTTTTTGAGAAAGTAGCACCTCTTGGTTTATAAACAGTTTGTAGCTAGCGTTTCTGTGGAAAAATTTTAAGACTGACACAATTAAATGACTGACCAAATAAGGCCAAAGCCAACTGGCACTTTGTATTTTGTATATTTGCACTACAATTATTATATTTAATTTTAATCGATTCATATCAGCTTGTACATAGTTTGTCATTGGACTTCGACCCAAAGCAGAGTGTTAGAAATATGAAAGCTCATCAAAATTTCCAATTTCAATTAAAACTTCAGTAGCTGTACTTCTCTTTTGCCAGAAACTCAGTTTTGGTGTGTTTTGTTTTTTGTCCCCTGAGAACCACAATTTTTTTCTTTTTTTAAACAACGGAAACTCCACTGAATCGAGGCCCTCAGATCTGGAGCCCACATCTTCAGCTGCTTCGCATTCAACAGGTTTCATTCAAGTGTTGTGTATTTGACTATGGCGAACATGTGTGCTGTGTTAACATGGATCTACATTTTATACTACAGGTGTTCAGAGTGATTGAACTTAAACTTGGACCTCAGTTAAAGGATCTCATAATCGCACTCAGTGGAAGATTGCATATCAGTTGCTACACCCCTTCACACTAATTTGGCCTCTTATTTAAAACAGACAAAAAACAAACAAAAAAGCTGTTTTTTCAGCTCTTGGTATCCAATCCGGTCATGTAACAAAAGGAAAAAAAAAGTACCAAATTCTCTGTGAATGGTGACCCAGTGACATGTAATAACTGTCTTCACTCGTTTGACTGATTGCTCAGTCAAAGCTGCCTGGTCGTCTGTTGATTGATCTCTAATGTCAAAGACTAACGCATTCCTCGTGTGAGACATTTCCACCATAGTCGCACACCCTGGCAGGAGTGCATACTGATGGGGATGTAGGGGAGCTTTGAGCTCTCAGTTGGGACAAAGGAAAAGCCATCATATCTCCAATTTTTCCTCTGCAGAGGTGGTGACCGTGGTGGCTACAAAAATTACGGTGGTAAGTGACGAGCATCAGAACTGTGTCGGTGGGGGAGGAAAAAACTTGAGTTAGCAAAACTAAAAAAAAGAGAGGGGAGTTTAACAAAAAAAAGAAATAAAAAGAAACTCAGTGAATGCCACCATTTTCATGTCCAGATCCCAAGGGAGTCCACCTATTTTGCTTAGCAGGATTTCTCATAAATGACTTCAGATATGGTAAAGAACATGGAGCCTGAGTTGTAAAATAATGGTATTGTTGCATGAAGACGAAGGCTGATTGTAAATGACAGAGGTGTTCCCAGGACGAAGAAGAGAAACACTATAAAACTGGAGACATTTTGGTGGTTTTCATTTCTGGTGTAAGCTCAAGAGAACAATTGTTCCTGTTAAAAGGTGTTGGTATATGGTGCAACGGTATGGAAACACCCATCAGAGAGATGTAAACATGGACATTTGTTTAATTTTCTTTATCATTATGCATTGATAGGGATGATGTTAATGAATACTTGTGTGAAACAGTGCAAACAGTTTGAGATTCATTGCTCAAGTGTTTTCCTCCATCCTCTCCTCTGTTTTACAGGCTCTCGAGACTATGGCTCAAGGGATGAACCAGGTAAAATCGTCTTTGATCATGTCATGAGATAACTGTTCCTCTACCTAAGTGATGGACATAATAAATCCCTCCTGAATGATTTCCAAATGAAAATATTCCTGAAAACATTGCTGATGTCTTTTCTCCATTTATCTCTTACACAGCTGGTGAGCAGGACAACTCTGACAACAACACCATTTTCGTCCAAGGACTGGGAGAAGATGCGACAGTTCAGGAAGTTGGCGACTTCTTCAAGCAAATTGGTATCATCAAGGTATTGAGTTAGTCTCTTGGCATGTTGTCACTAAGTTAGCGTATCATGTCTCTCCATGACTGTTGACCCTTGATTAAATGAATACTTGACTATATGCTTGGGCATTTTTTAAGGAACAGTAATACAAACAATACCCAATTCTGAGAAATCGAGAGCAGATTTCTTTTTTCAGTACAGTTTAAAAAAAAAAATACAGGCTCTATTCATTCATACAAGTGAGAACTCTCCTATGGATGTGGCTGTATTGACTCTTTTCTAGTTGCTAGTTAATAAGCCTTTCTTCTGCCCGGTTAATGTGCTGTGTTGGATAGAGGGTTCGGGAATAAAAGAGCAGCTTTGCTTAAAGAAATTCAGTTGATAACTTGCCCGCAGTAGTCAGTGCAGACTGACTAAGTGTAACCAAAGTTAGCCATTCTTAGGGAGCTCCTAAGTAGCAGGGAAACTAGAGTAATGTAGAAGGCTTGACTGTCTTGAAGACACATAACCTAAAGCAGAAACCCCAGGTTCATCAGCAACAAGCTCTTTTTTAGAAGGTTCCCTTCATTTACACATCAGTGACCATTAGTAACACTGCGACCATTGCAGAGAATTCTTGTGCCAGAGCTGACAATACTAAACCCTATGTAGATCAGTTGGTTGAATGATATTCGCAAACACAATAAGTGTTATTCATGTCAGCTGTAATGACACCCAACACCTTAGGGGAAAAGTATAAAGGTAAGCCAGCCACAACCCAACCAGACTTGTCTAAGTATGCTAATTGCATATCAGATGTAGTATATTAGGTTTAATATATTAAAATGAATGCGGTCAATACTGAAATATACCTGTTAAAAGCTTAGGAAGGTATAAAAGAAAATTACTTATCAAAAGTATGGAATTACTACATTGTGAATGCTTCAGTATTTTAAGTACCTTAACCTGGCACACCTTTTTTTGTTTTTTGTGTTTTTTGGAAAACCATTGGCAAATCTTCCTAAAATTAGGAACATGATACCAGTTCCCTCTGAGTTTTAGTGTTGAATCCTGTGTTTATTGTGTGCTTTCAGGTAAACAAGAAAACTGGCCAGCCAATGATCAACATCTACTCTGACAAGGCCACTGGTCGGCCAAAGGGAGAGGCCACGGTGTCCTTTGATGACCCGCCCTCTGCCAAAGCTGCTATTGATTGGTTTGATGGTAGGAGCACTGGCCAGTCAGTCATATTCTCTAATGGTACTCACATAGTTTAGTGCAACTGACTAATGTGTTGTCTTATCATCTTTAGGTAAAGATTTCAACGGCAAACAAATCAAAGTATCATTTGCCACTCGCAGAGCTGAGTTCACACAGAGAGGAGGTGGACGAGGGGGGCGAGGTGGGTATTGAGATATCCCAGAGTTCATTGCAAATATCTGACTTGGAAATAAAAATGCTTGTGTAAATGTTCCTGCCGTGTAGTTTTTTTGATGTATTGTTGTCTGTCAGGTTTCAGAGGTCGTGGTGGTGGAGGACCCAACTTTGACATGAAAGGAGGAGACTGGCCCTGCCCCAACAGGTTGGTATATTTTATGTCTTTATGTATTTTAAGAAAAAAAATTAGGATTACACAACCCCACATGGGAATAAAATGTTAATCTGGTGTGTGATTTCTGTCATCAGCTCTTGTGGCAACATGAATTTTGCACGGCGGCAAGAGTGTAACAAGTGTGGAGCACCTAAACCAGGAGATGCAGGATTTGGAGGTGGAGGTGGGTCATTTATCTGTATTCTAAAATACACAGGACTGACACTAATAAAAGGTTCTACAAAAAAAAATGTTTGAAAATAACAAAAGCCATAAAAGCTGCTAGCATTGTAGGACTGCACTATCTTCTTGTTGGTGTCTTACTGACATGATTGTGATTGCTTGGCAGATCGTGGAAGCAGAGGTGGTTTTGGAGGCGACAGAGGAAGCAGCTTCAGAGGTCGTGGAGGTTTCCGTGGTGGAGACCGTGGAGGCTATGGAGGAGGTGGCTACAAAATGGGAGGAAGGTTGGTTGAAACTTTTTTGTTTTATTTATTTATTCATTTATTTTACATCGTACAAGTAGATGATACCTTAATGATCTCTAATGGTCTTTGCTGATGTAGTTTGATTAAATGACCAGAAGAGGGCCTAGTTGCTCTAGGTTAGTCAAGAAATTCTGAATCTCTTACTAACAAGTGTCTCAATTTGATACCATTGTGTTCAGTGTGCACTGTACACCAGTCATACCTTATTGTAAACTGCATTTGCAGGAAGTAAACAAGAAATCTTACAGGAAAGAAAACTGAAACTGTCAGACACTGAAAAGCTGCTGATAATTAAGCTTAAATAAACAGCAAGTGGTGTTTGATTAGTTTCACCACAAGCCAGCATGTTTTTTGCAACTGAGAATATGCTCAGTTTTCTTCATGCAGAGCTGGTGTCTATCAACGGCGAACTTTAAACAGTTTTTTTTGTTGTTCATACTAATAAAAATTTGAACATATTGATTTGCTGCTCGTGGAAGATAAAGCATTGCAGCAAAGGTCACCTTTTATTGAAAGAAAACAGCATTATTCATTTACAGATAGTAGGGTGGAGGAGTGGGTGAACGAGGAAAAACATTATATACTTCATCCTCATCTTTATTGTTCAGATCATAGCAATTGTATTCGAAATGGGTGTGGGTCTTTTTAAAAATCACCTGTTAACAGACGTTTTTTTTTTTGTCTTTTTGCTTGCAGAGGTGACCGTAGAGACGACAGGAGAGACCGGCCATACTAAGTATTGAGCAGATGGAAACCATTCCAGCCCTGGAGTTTGCCATGGAAGGGGTGGGGTTGTAAAATGTAGTTTGGGGTAAAATGGACTGGGAAAGGGGATCGATCAGACATTTTATGTGTGTACCTTTTTTTTGGGAGCCATTGTATCCTAACTCTTCTGTCCATCTGTGAGCGAGGGGAGGCTGTGTTGAGCTACTGTGACGGGACTTTGGGGCTGATTGGCACTGTTTGCATGTGGTCAAATGTATGTCCTTTTTTTTTTTTTTTTAAACAATGCTTTTTGTTTTTTCTTTGTACATCTTTTTAATTTTTTCTCTCAGATTCTAGATGCAGATGTTCTGTGAGGTAGACTTCGTACCATTGTTTGTATGAACGGAATAAAAATGTTTTACTTGAGGTTTGTTTTTGTTTTGTTTTTCAAAAGTATTAAAAACTGTGATCTTTTCTCTGTGTTTTGTGTCAATTTATACGCATCATTTGCAATATTAAATATTGATCCGGCCAGATAATTAACACATATCAAATGCCTCCACGCTCTGCTGACATCCAGCCCCGAGCTGCCGTGCAGGCGGGCGGAGGGGCGGTGCTGACCCTCCCACTTAAACAAGCTACTCCCGGTGTTTGAATAAGCTCCGGCACTCCTCACAGGGATGGAGACTTAAGGCGAGCAGCAGCATGCCTTCTTCACTCACTGACAGCGAGGAAAAATCACGATGAAAAATACAGTCAGAGCTGAACAGAAATGCGGGCAGCGGCGTGGTGAAAGTGTGGTCGTCCCGCAATGAGCCGCGGACCTCCGGACCGGCGTGGATCTGGACGGGACATGAGGACCGTCTGGATCCTGACTGTTGTTGCCCTCATCACCGCTCGGACTGGCGGAGGATCACCGCTGATCCTGGAGCCGGAGGTACTGATGTCAAACATCAGCTGACGTTACCTTCTTCAGACCTTGATGGATTTTGCAGATTAAAAAATAAGTAATAACGTTACTTGTAGTCACTTTGGCGATAATATTACTGTTTTGTTGAACCCTGGTTCTTTTGACAGCATAAAAGACACATGAAACATTGTTTAATATGTCTCCGATTTTCATGCCTTTTACAACTTTGAAAAAAAGCGTCAAGACATGATTTTTAACCGCTTTGGTTTGAGACCCTAGTTGTAAAAAAAAAAAGTTAGACTTAAACAAAACAAATGCAGAGTAGGCCTATTTGTAGTTGGTTATGACAGTTTTACCTCCCCATCCCTCCAAAAACGTTTGGTCTGCTCTTACTGGAGTTTCAGACCTCTCAGATTTAACTGCTTCCAGAAATAATGTATATTTTTTGTCTTTTATGACTTAAGACAAACAAAAGCAATGTTTTCCTTTGTTATGCACAGCTCGTGAACATGATAAATAATTCCCAGTTTGCTGTATTAAGACTTCATGCTTATTTTCATGTCACCTGCATGAAGTGTGCAAGTTTAGTTTGTGGCAAAGGGAAATTATCACAACCAAAGTAATTTTCTGAATATTTCAATGTTCTCAGATGATAAGAACATGCACAATTGGAAGGAAAAAGTAGCTGGTTTTGCTTTTATTTTCAATTCTGCACACACAGCAAGGATCTGTGGTGCCACAAATAGAAATACAAAAATTTTCAACAAAACAAAAGCCTTAAACTCTGGGTTTTGCCCCTCAAAATCACAACAATACCTTGTAAAGGAGGAATTTTCCTTAAGGCTGTTAATCTAATTTTACCACAAGATCCAAACAAACATATTTCTCAACCATGAACACTAAATGTAACAAGTACAGTCTTGAAAACTGCTAGATGTTTGGTTTATCGTCTAAAATAACAATGAGACTGTTCAGTGTAATATCCAGACCATAACCCTCAAATTATAGAGCTTCAGCATATAGCTGCTCTTTGCTGGATGTCCATAAAGCTCCATATTCATCAAAGCCGTAAGACTGTATAACATTACTATTATTACATGTGTTCCCTATAACTTCACTCTTGCATAAAACAAAGCTTTCTGACTCATCTTTGTTGCACATTCCTGTTTGCCGAAGCACATCCGTCATCTTCACAGTTTTAATTTCCATCCCACCTTCACCACATCTGTAATTATAGCTGCGCCTGCTGTTGTCTGAACATGAAACCTGCTGCATGTGGACGAGGGGATGTGATTGACAGGTTGTAATATTAAATTATCAACATGGATAATCCCAAACCACAATTAAACAACATCCCAGATGGTAATTTTTTTCTGCATTTTGTGGGATCTTCAAATTCTTGCAAAATAATTGCTATGAATTTTCAGGGACACCTCAGGGGGAGTTTCTCTCTTATGGGTGGTCTACATCTATACATCTATTTCAGCAGCCAACAGCAGTTATAATACAAATGGAAAATTATCTGAACACCTTTATGCTTTCTGTCCTCCCCCCTTGTTGGGAGGTATTCCTCTCTGGGGATTTACCACAGTGTGAGCAGAGTGTGAGATCCCAAGTCTGTTACATCAAACATATCATTTAAAATGTCACCTTCTTATCTTTAGTACATCAGCACATTTTTACAGGAGGCCCTTAGGATGCAGTAATGATTGGAAAACACTTTTCTGTTAGAAAGCTGTAGCATTTTTGATGCATTGTTAACAAGTGTTATGATATTTGCAGGTATTTCTGGAGAAGTACGGTTACCTCCATCAGGACAACCACATCCACAGTGCAGCTGAGATTCATTCAGCCATCTGGTAGGTGGTGACGCTGCTCTTTTGTTTTTCCATGATAAGCATGAGAAGCTTCATCATGGAGCCATGTTATTAATATAGAAATCACAACAGTTGAGACAGACAAACGTCAGGACAACAGATGTGATATGATTTATGGACAAAGATGGTTTCTTCTTTTTTACATTTTCCAATCAGAGCTGGTTGGTTGTGTTAATCGGGGGGGGGGGGGGGGTGAGCCTGATGTGGGACAAGCCCCCAGGCCTGAACGTCAGTGCAGGGCAGTAAAACACACCCTCACTTCTGCAGTGGGAAACCTCTTCTGAACCTTCTTTGAACCATCCAGGAATTTCAAGTACCTCGCCCTCTGGCCCGTACTGACTATTACTGTAACAGAAACAATGGAAAATGATTGAGGCACTGTGCTTTGACTGACTGTCAGGTGGTTGTTCATGTCATGGAGGTCACATAAAAACCATCTGGCTAAATCTCTTACTTTTAAATCACACCAGTGTTAATTCATATCAGCTGTCTCTCGTAAACAACCAGTACAGTCATGAAACAATGGATCAGTGTTTTTCCAAAGTTATTTGTGAAAACAGTTGACATTGTGAACCTCCTCCACCCTTCTGCCCCCGCCTGCTTTTTTAAAAAACCAAACGTCAGAAAAAGCATCATGCAAATGTTTCCTCCTTCTGCAGTGAGTTCCAGTGGTTGTCCCGGCTTCCTGTCACAGGTGAGCTTGACAGCGCCACCCTGAGGCAGATGTCAGAGCCCCGTTGCGGGGTGACAGATGAGGGCAGCCAGCAGATCTGGGCACACAGGGTAAACGCCATCTTCACTGGAAGGAGGCGACCAAAACGCAGAAGGAGCCGCTCTGCTGTGCAAGGTAGTGTGTGTCTATATGTGTGTTTCTGAGTATCTGCTGTGAAAAATTAACTGGGATCTTCACCTGAGTTTGCAAGCTGTGATGAAACTTATTGCTCTGTATGAGGAGGCTCTGTGTGTCCTTTACGTGGTCATAAAGAGCCAGCAGTAAACCGGGAGGGTCCACCTCTGTAAACTACAGCACTAAATGGAGCTCAAGAGTGTAATTAAAGCTGGTGGAGTGTCTGATGTTGCACGCGTCAGCCTGGATGATTCCTGCTTTCAGCTGCAATTAACACCAATCCATGTGTGTTGTACGTCATTTACTGGGTTGAAAGCTTAATTTCAGATTTGCACAATTACATTTTTTTATATTCAGGAGTTACCAGGCTTTCTGTGGGTTTAGAAAGCTTGAAAACCCCTTGAATCAAAAACACCTCTTAAGCCACTAGATTTTTTTTTTTTTTTCAGTTTGTACAATAAATTTAGAAATGTTGGGGTTTCTCTGAACATCACCAATGAATCCTGCACCTCCAGTTCAAAGTGTCTCTCTGGGCTCTCTGGGTCTGAGCAATTTCCTCCAGAAATCTGCAAATCCATGTAATGTCCCCACAAACAAGAATTATTGAGGCCCTTGTTGGAGATTATCCAAATTGTCTGCCTTAAACACAATAATAACAGCATTCATTTGTGAGCAGTTTGAACCGGCTAAAGTCTGCAGGATTTAAAGTGTTTAGAGATGGTTAAGAGTGCAGCTGAGCAGCAAAATTTCTTGCAGACTACATGAAGCAATCAAGCATTAGGTTTTCTCCTCCTGGCTTAGGAGGTGCTTTACAGAAAATCCCTGAGCATTACTTAGAGGTGTAATTTATCCTCTCTTATAAACATGTGTGGGAGATATTGAGCAAAGCTGCTGGGATGAAATTTTTAAACTATAGTGGATTTTTTGCTCAGCCTGTATTTAGTATTAGCTAATAAGACGAAATTGGCATTGATCAAGAGATAGAGCTCAGGGAATCTGCTTTTTGTTTTTCCGTCTGTACTTTAGCAGTATGTATCACTAAACTCATTTAAATGAACACTGGTATGAAGTCGGAGCACGGGCTCAGGAGTGAATTATTATTATTCTGTGTGGCTTTGGATCCATTTTTACCCTGTTATACAGTTACAAAGCTGCATGTTTGTGTCATATATGCCTTGTGTTTTCATCCCCTTTGTTGCCACTGTCTCTCTTTGGTGCTGTCATTCCTCAGCCTCCTTTGTGAATGAGCAGCAGCAGCAGCTCGGTGCCTCCGGCCACATGATGTGTGAAGCCTCTGCATTCCTTCGTGTCACTGACGAGGTTGGCTAATGTTCAGGGAATGCAGCGGTGGCTGGTGTTTGCTGCTGCCTCTTCATGTCAGTACCTGACATGTTCCCTTCTGGTAAACACATCCATAACTGACTGACTGACTGACTGGATTACATTGTTTGCCAGTCTTGTTGGCTATCTTAATAGCAAGACGTCTAGCTGGCTAAATGAGTGGATCTTTTGCTGAGTGACTGACCGAGTGGATGGATTACAGCTTGGTCCTGATTAAGAAGACAGCTCTCTGTTATTATTCTAATCCCAGACATGACTCATGTGACAGGTAGCTGTGTTATTATACAAAGTGCAGCATTAATGGCAGATATTTTTACACCCTCAGGTCAAACCTCATATATATTTCCACTGATGTAGTTTAGCACTCAGATAACCCAACTGTGAGTAACTATGTGACCACCGCCTTGTAGTTAAACATTAGTTTGCTTTGTCATACATTGGCAGCAGATATGTTTCTGCCTGTGACTTTGTTTGGATTGAACATTTGGTCTAATTTTAGATTGTGTAAGAGCCTGCCTTTGTGAAGCTTCTGTTTGTAGTCACCTGAGTTACCTGACTGTGGGACTGATCGGGAGTTTTGGTTTATCAGTTGAACATTTTGGTCCAGACTAAAAAATTTCAACACATACTTAATAGATTGAAATAAAAATTTTTGAAGAAATACTGAACCAATATTTCCTGAGCCCAAAAAAATGAATCCTACTTAATTAAGAAAACCCTGACCTTTTCTTTACTGTCATACTTCTTTACTGTCTTATTTCTTTACTGTCTATACTGTAAATTGTTTTGGCAACGCTTGGATGGAGTTGTTGCAGATTTGGACATTTGGTGCAGACATTTATGTTTTCATTAGGGAGAAATGAAATCACTTAACTTTTCCCCTCTTTTCATTATCAGATCAGAATTGACTTTGATTTATGACCAAATCCCCTCAAAACTAATAACATCGGCCTCAATATGCTAACGTTGTTATTGGGAGCACTTTAGCTTGCTGATGTTCGCAGTTAGCATAGGTGTCCCTAACATGCTAGCAAGTCTGCCAAGGCTTCTTTTTTCCTGGCTATTAAACTTTATACTTAAGATTCAATAGATGCCCTCTATTAGAGTCAATGATTTTTTTTTTGGTTTTTCACTTTCTTCATTAGAAATAGTGAAACGATTGAGTCTGAAAGTAACATGTCTTATTTTACTATGTCACTATGACAAAAAGTCTCAAGAAGTTTGTATTACTGTAACTACATTACCAGGTGAATTATAGTAGTTCACTAGGAGAGGACAAGTGCACAAAAGTTGCCCCCCCCCAGTTATTATTACTTTTATCATCATTAAAGCAGCTGATGTAATACCAGATGTCATCCATTATTATAATTAAAAGGATAGCACCAAATTCATCTATGCTGCCACCCAATCGTTTGTCAAACATTGTGTCTTCATTTTTACTCTGCTCTCTTAATTATTCAATCACATATTAAAACACAGACACTTTTAACCCTTAATATCACGTTTATAGTTTGTTCATAAAAAAAACAACAGCAGAACAGCAAAATGACTCAGAGTTCATGTGAACAGAATGTGATCTAAAATTAGAAACCCTATTTTATTTTGGTATCAGTCCAATGTTTATATTCACACTCAAAACAAGTATCAGTAGTATTTCTACTCTTGCAGCATACTCTTTTCTCTGCAGTAAGTACACTTACGAACGCCGCCAACCATGACTTACTCTTAATGCTTAACTCATCGAGTTGTTTGTCCTTGATGGCTAAAACTGGCCACTGAAACTGGTCTGCAGGTTGCAGCAACATGCAGCGGAGTCAGCTTGTTTATTCACTTCCAGCTGTGGTGTGATGTGATTTTGTTTTGTGTGAATGTAGCTGCCTCTTAGCCTCCAGGAAACTAAAAACAGACCTTGACTTGTGGTTGAATCTGATGGTCGTTCCCACTGATATTTACAGAGTTAACATTCCACCACCCTTGTCTGAGATAAGTGTTGTAAGTGCGATAGGTGTGTGTGTGTATTTTTCTTAGGTTTGCACTTATGGATCTGTGCCCAGCCCATGAAGTCTGTTATCCACTTTATTGCTTTTTTACAGCATATCGCTAGCACATTTAATGATCAACAGCTTAGCAAAATGCACAGATTGGAGATGAGAGCTTTGCTGCAATGATTCCTTGAATTATTGATTTGACGACTGATAGAAAACTCACTGGCAACCATTTAATTTTTTTTTCTTAAAGTCTGGTTTTTAAAATGTTTGCTGGACAAAAGTAGATGGGTGATGACGCCACCCTTGATTCTGTAAAACTTGATGGACATTTGCTAATAACATGCTAATAGTGTAAATTTCAGGATGGTTATGACAGTTGGTTCACTGTCTTGGTTCAAACTGAAAAATATTAATGTCTACTTGATGAAGTTAACACTTTTAAAGGTCCAGTGTATAGGATTTAGTGGTATCTAGTGGTGAAGTTGCATATTGCATCCTCCTAACTGTCTCTTGAAAGACATGAGAGCCAGTGTTTGATTGGAATATTCTTGCCTATAGTGGAAACATGGTGGTGCAACATGGTGGATTTCGCAGAAAAGTACCTACTCCCTCTATAGATATAAAAGGCAATGAAAACGATCTAATTAAAACATAGTAATGAATATGTTTATAAATATCTGCAAAACGAAGTACTCATGAGTCTCAGCTATACTGTTTTTAGTGTTAGCAAACGTTAGCATGCTAAACCCTGAGTTGGTGAACCTGGTAAGCATAAGCATGTTAGCATTGTCACTGTGAGCCTTTTAGCATAGGGATGTTAGCATTTAGTTGCATCAAACATCCTTCACATTGATACCAGTAACAAACCAAATATCTCTGCACCTCCACAAACAATAACTTTGGCTATCTGATGATCTCAGTCATTTCCTAATGTCTCTGATAACCCACCCGCCCCACACTGCTGCTATAGAGGGCATCATGGTAATTGCTTCCATAAGGGAAGTCGGGGAATGTCTTGTGTATCTGACTTCCTGGCTTCTCTGCTGTCCTTCGGGACCCTTTACTCAGCAGCAGTGTGGGGCAGAGAGAAGGCGCCTGAACGAGCTGAGAACACATCATGTGGCAACAAGCCTGATGCATATTGTTCATATTGGAGTGAACGATGAAGCAGGGCTGGGAAAACAAGGGAGTGAGTTCAAAGGTCTAGCTGACTCTACTGAGAGCTTGACCAGATCTCAAATGGGGCATAAAAATCAAGTTTTTAAAGGAATACCAGTGACATGACTCCTAAGATTGAATCCTTTCCTTCTTTTATGTTATTTAATTTCTTTCTTTGTTGTAAATCAGTGAGATGATTGATAAAGTGTTCAAGGCCCTGCTGCTTCCACTTTTTCAATCTAATGTTTCAGTCCAAAGTTTGCACATTTGTGCTTTGTGTTGTGCTGCTGCTGAGGCACAGATTTTGTTTGTTTGTTTATACAAACAGAAACACACTGATGTCATTGCCAAACCCAGGTCTTAATGGCTCCAGATATCCAGATATTTCCCTTTTCTCCAGGGTCCTATTGAGCTCACATGGCAATTCACAGTGTGTAGTACATACCTCTGGTTTATCGCCCTTATCGTTCATGTGACTCTCTGCTGTATGTGTTTTAACCTGGAGCAAAATGGCATCAAAATAACTCAGGGGTCCACATTCACTAACCTGACCGCCTGTGTAGTGCAGGTTTCTGTGCGGACCTCCCACTCACATTCAGCCTCCACATTGAAGCAAACATATGTCGGCCACATCTGTAAATATTTTGACAACTGTAAGTGTGCTGAGTGATTTTGCCACTTTCTAGTCAAGCTTAAAATGTGAAAGTATGTGTAAATGTAGAAAGCCTGTGTGGTAAGTCATCTAAAGTGCAGCGTTATGCAGTGAATTTAACTCGAGCACTCATTCTTACTGTGAGTGCTTACCAATACATGTGCAAATGCTTTTGAAGGGCTGTACTCTCATTTTGTTTGAGTAGCTACCGCTGCACCTCTACTGTGGTTTTAATATTGTTTTATATTTTGTTTGTGTGTCAGAGGGGCTCTAAATGTAAAAAATGCAACTTACCAGTAAAATTTTGATTAAAAAAATCCCTTCTGCATATATGTGTCTAAAAGATGTAACATTGCCATTGAATGAGCCTTTTTCTGTGCTCTAGTTTTTTTTTTAACAGAGGTTCAAATTCAAGTTTAAAAAAGGCTTCAAAAGAAAAAAACACCCAAAACAGCAGGATAAGGACACAAAAAAGAGCATTAAGAGTGTAAAGCTGATATGAAGTATAAAACATAATGCAGGTGGTTAGATTTAATCCACAATCTAAGGAGAAAATACAAAAAGTGAACACAACAACAAATGGGAATGACACAAGAACACATGCAGAGATGCTGATGAGAAGTGAGGAATAAATACAGAGCTGGAGAACGGACACAGATAAAATGACAACTCGAAGAGGGAAAAACACAGATAAAATCCGCACTAAAGAGGGAAAACAAACAGAAAATGAAATTTATCAACGATCAAAAAAGGCACAAGAGAAAACAAACGTAAGAAGGGGAACAAAGCAGGATATAAAGGGATAAAACTTAAAAATAAAACAGGAAACAGACTAAACTCAATGCATACCATAACAAGATCTTTGCCTTGATAAATAAAAAAAAGGGCTTATGAATCATCTTTGAGTAAAAAAAGATTTTTGCTGAGATGATTCAGACGATGATAATCATCACAGCAACCTCCACCAACCTTCTTTAAATTCCTCCTGTTGTTAAAAATGTGTTCAGCAGCTTTGCACTGTGAGCCTCCAGCTGCATCTCCTCAAAGGTTCATATTATCTAATGACTGTTTCCTTTGAGGCAGCCTCTCTGTCTGCGTGTTGTGAATGTTCACTGCATGTTTCAGAGCTTGTGTGTGTTTACTGTTGTGTCCAGATTGCTACATGGGTTAATCCCATGTATATGTTGAAGAGATTAATGTTTTGTAAATTAAAGAACAGCTAAATTTAACCCCCCTCCATCCTTCTCTCCCTCATCCGCCAAACAAATGTGAGATTCTGAAGTTTGCAACATGTAATTATGTCTAAGCTGAGAAACCACAGACACATGTTGAGGTAAATTGTTTAGGCAAGTGTGTACTAAGAGTGCTTGTTAGTTTACCCAGCTGTGACTTAACATGGCCAACATTTGATCATTTTGACTTTGCCTGGATTGTGGACAGGCACCACACCAGAACATAGCAACTGAACATGTGATATTTGGCATCCAGTTTATACCACAGATATGGAAAATGTAAAAAAAAAAAAAGAAAGCCAGCAGATATTTGTATTTGTATTTAAAACAGCAGGATTAAACAAGTGATGAAACCACTTTAAATGTCAAGAATGAAACCCATAGAAGGTTGCATACACACAGTAAGAAAGCAGCCAGACCCACTGGATGAAAACAAATCGCATGGCATCTCACAGTGTATATATGGGTTTGTGATAGCCATCATCCATTATTCCTACTAAAAATGATTTCTTATGTATATCTTTACAAAAAAAACTCATCCAAATATTTTTCCTTAACAAACTGGGTATTGCAATGGTTTGAAAACATTTTCCAAATAGCTAATAGTCATTTTATTGTAGATTTGTTCATGTTTTGCATGAACTCCTGCCTTCGTTTGTCCCAGCCATCAACACCTGTTTATATTTTGTGTGGAGTTTGCATGTTTTTCCCATGTTTGCTTGGGTTTCCTCCGGTGCCCCTGTCCCCCCACCACCATTAAAATCATTTACATACAGACCAAAATGTTCCTGTTTGAGCCCCTGACCACAGCTCTGACTTAGAGCTGGAGCTGGTCCAGTTGTGCTGTGTTGTAGCCGTCTGCTGCTCCTCATGGATGAGTTTAGTACAGAGAACCAATTTCACAGTGTTGCACTTATTTAAATTATATGTGACAAAAAAGAATTATTTTTCTTCCATGTACTTACTGCTCAAAAAGTGGAAATACTCTTGCTCACAGAAACACTGCCAAGGTTTTGTTTTGGTGATCTGGTGATTTGAGCTTATCTGCCTTTGCACAACTTCATACCTGCATGTCTCATATCTCTGTTCCTCTTTCTCTCTCTCTCTCTCTCTGGGTGTTCTGCAGCAGAGAAGTGGTACAAACGTCATCTGACCTACCAGATAGTAAACTGGCCTCGCCACCTGTCCCTTGGCTCTGTGCGGCTGGCAGTGCGCGCCGCCTTCCAGCTGTGGAGCAACGTGTCGGGCCTGGTGTTCCAGGAGGCCCCTGAAGGCCCCGCAGACATCCGCCTCGCATTTTATGAAGGAGACCACAATGACGGGGCCAGCAATGCCTTCGATGGACCAGGTCAGGGACAAATACACACTTATTCAAACCACCACAGATCAATATAATGAACAGGGCAGATTTGTTATTGTGTTAATTTGTGTGTGAGTGTGTGTGTGAAGATTGCAGTGTGTTAGGATCTTGTGTATGTTATTCATTCTTGATCCAAAGCTGCTGAATAAATAAAGCTCACATCTTGGGTACACGGTGAATGTATAACTGTGAGTAAATCAGATTAAGATAATACTTTGATAACACTGTGCATGATGCTGAATTACATCATAACTGTAGTTCAGATGATTTTTTAACATGTTAACCTATCAGGTTAGTGTTTGGAAGGGTGTGTGGTCACCTGCAGGAAACACTGTGTGACAAATGGAGGTAATCCAAGGTTTTGTTGGATTTCTTTAAGGACTTAAATGTATTTTTGCTCACAGTGTCAGTTAAAACATTAAATCCCTGTCATTGTCACTATGGCAGGTGTAATATAGTTTTGAGCTGTGGCCTCCAGTGATTTTTGCATGTTACTCTCCTCACAGACAACAATTTGAACTGTTTCATCTTTAAATTCTTTACCAGGCAATGATTTAACACCTTAAAACATCACCTTTATCGCAAACACACAAACCTCACCAGCTTTGCTGCTCTAAGTTAATGTTTGTTGTAATTTTCTTCATCATCATCTTGAAGCCATATAAAATGTTCTGTCAGCATTTGACATGAATCATCATGCAACTTCACAGGCTGACATTTGCAAATATTATGTAGGACACTGCAGATTTGTTTGCCCAACAGATAAAACCCAATAAAATACACTTAACAGCTGACCAGCATGTTTGCAGTTTGCAGCTTAAACAACACAACACAGGAGCCATCAATCGACTTCTACAACTTTAATAATATTTACTCAGAATTGACAGTTGATCTGTAAAGTGACTCTGATACTGAACGACACTCTGACGGTTTCCTGCTCTCTGATTCTCAGGAGGAACGCTGGCTCACGCCTTCCTGCCTCGCCGGGGGGAGGCGCACTTTGACCGGGCGGAGAGGTGGACGCTAAACGGACACAAGGGGCACAACCTGTTCATGGTGACCGCCCACGAGATCGGACACACTCTGGGCCTGGAGCACTCCCCCGTCCGTCATGCCCTGATGTCACCATACTACAGGAAGCTGGGCCGCAGCCTGTTGCTGAGCTGGGACGACATCATCGCAGTGCAGCAGCTGTACGGTGAGGCGATGATCAACTGATCCTATTTAACCTTACCGATCCTACAGTAGGTTTATTGTGTCTTTTCCAGATTCCTACAGCTGCTCAGGGGAATGTTTTCTGTGGTGAATGGAAAGTGTGTGGTCTCAAGGTCAGGAAAAGTGTGAAACGTAGCACCTTCACAGGACACACAGATATTTTTACCACCTTTTCCTCAAGCTTAAAGTCTAGAAGGTTCAGAAAAAAGAGCTTTAGTGCACAGATGGCAAATGTCTCACTGTCTGACCTCATGACGGCTGAGTTAAAGAGGTCGTAGTTTAGAATTACTTGTTATTGGATACATAGAACCAATTACAGGAAATACTAACTTGTTATGAAACCGGGCCGTCTTTGAAGAAACACAGAAGTGGAGTCAGTTTTGCTCTGGTGCCTGTTAAATCAGGAGTCGTGACACTGAGCTGTGGAAAGGCCAGAGAGGCAGCCCTGAAGGCCACCAGCTGCAAATACAGAACGAGAATAAGAAGAACGGTAGAGCCTGTTGAAAGTTCCCACAGTTCTTAACATGAGAGCTGAAACGGATCCAGGAAACTATCCTCCTGTGGTATCTTCCTGACTGTTGTCTTTGCCCATTTTAGTGTGCATCACATCCAGAGTTCTTTTTAAACAAAAACCCACAAATTCCTCAAAATCTTAACTGTTACAGCAGAAAAAGAGAGAACAGATGACTTTTTGCAGCCACTTTTTAATTGTAGTATTTTCAAACCAAGAAAAATCATCAAATTTTGATTACGCAGAGTTGAAACGTCCTCCTTTCTTTGTGTGTTTTGAGTTGAGTTTGTCTTTAACAGTATGATGATGTCTATTCTATCAGTTTCACCTCAGCGTCCCCTCAGCTGCTGAGAGAAGTTTAGATTTAGATTGAGGGCAGCTGAGGTGGTTTTAGCGTCAAAATAACAGACTGAGCGACTCCATCACCGGCAGGAGAGCTGGCTTTCACTCCACACTCCACACAGTGATTGTGTGTTATTACCGTCGTGTTGCACAGTGTTTACCTGGGAGCTTTGTTGGCTCTGTTGTCAAAGATTGATGGTCTTGTTGCAAAGTGTGCGAGCATCACATTACTCTGTGCGTATGGCAAATATAATAGTGGCTGTTTACTGAGAGTGTGTTGACCCCGCGTGAGGCACGTTTCCACATGTGAAGTGTTCTCTTATTGCCTCTGTTTTTTGTCTGCTGCTGCCAAGAGACAGACACACCTTCCTCATTAGTTTGAGCCAAAAGTAGCATCTGCCGCAACTTGTGGTACTTAAGATGTAAAAGTGCATGAAGTGCTTTTCCTACTTTGACCCTTAAATACGGCGTTAAACAGCTGCAGGTGAAGACACAATGTTCTGCAGGAATGTTTGCATGGATCCTACAAAGTTTTTGATAATTTATAGCTGGATTTGAGATTCAGCTAAACAGAAGTTTGCAGGCACGTCTGAATTCCTTCTTTTCTGTTCACTATCTGAGGAGGCCCATCTGCTGTGCCTCTGCAGATATTCAGGCTCCAGCTTCCTAAAATGGTCTGTGCCAGTCTTTTCTCCTTTGGGCCCCCCTTACTCACCCCGGACTTAAGAAAAAAACAGCTACTGACCACCCTGCAGCCTCAGCTAAGCCTTTTTCAGCTCAGTTACACTCAATAACCACAGCGCTGACACGTTAAATATGTATCATTTTGACATCTAAATTAAAACAACTACATCTTTGTTTAATATTTTGTTAACCTGTGTTTTTAGATTATCTCAAATATTCTTTGCAGTATTCTAACTCTGAGAGATCTGTGGTTTTATTCAAGGTAATGGTGCGTTTCATTTGGTCTCCTGTCACTAACCATGAGGATAACACCAGACAGAGCAAGGGAGGAAGTGTGCAAACCTGACAAAATGTATTGTGAATAAAACTTCACAGTGTTTTCTCATCTATGAACATTTCTATCTGAGTCAATCAGATCAATTTTTATCTGCAGTGGTGGATGTTTAACAATTAAATAAACAAATCCCATGATCCCATGCAATAAATCAGCATTTGTTTTCACTGTTTTGATTGAGAGACCTCTAGTGGCAGGAATTACATACTGTGCGTTCAAGATCACTTGATGAATACTATTACATCAATAGCCATTAATGATTGGCAGATAGAAAATGTTATTGGTCTACAGTTGGTCATTGATCTCTTTGTGTTCTGTCTTTATGCTGAAAGTTGAACCTGTTCGCTTATCAGCTTTACAGCAAGAACAGTCAGCTCACTCTGTAAACCCTTTTTATTGCTTTTCATAAAGTTATCCAGGATTCTCCAGTTGCAGCTCATGTGGAGTTTAGAAAAGTGCAGACATGCTTTTTTCATGTCCACTTATCAACCAGATTTTTTCACCCTGTGGCAGTAATTATGTGTAGGCTGCAGCTGCTCCCACGAAAATGTCAAGCAGCTCCAGAGACAGACTGAGACAAGAACTGCAACTGACAGGACTGCCAGCGCTGTGAAAACGCTACATCTGCTTAAAGATATGAGCTTTAGGCATTAGGTGTGTGTGTGTGTGTGTGTGTGTGTCTGTGTGTGTGTGTGTCTGTAGTTGTGTGTGTGTGTGAACTATTCCTGGTGTTGGCATTATGATCTGATAAGAAGCAGATGTGAGGCAGCTTGAATATGTCTGTCTCCAAACCTCCTGAATATGTCAGATTGCTCTGTAACAAGAAACATAAAAAACCCTCAAAACGTTGTATATTTGAGAACTTGCTTGAGGTGATTTTGCCTTATAAAACAGGAAGAATGTACAGTGTGAATGATGAGCAGGAGAGGTAGAGTAAACGTTCAGATCCTGTGCTTAAGTAAAAGTAATACCATAATGTAAAAGTGTTTAATTTGAAGTTAAAAATCCATCATTTAAAATGTTGCTTAGTATTAGTTATTATCAAAAAACTCATCAGGTATCAAAACTTGGTCCCTGTGTTCTCTTTTCTTAAAGGCTCTGTGTGGAGGATTTAGTGACATCTAGTGGTAAGGTTGAAAATTACAAGCACATGAATATATTTAGCATAGACCTACATGAATTTTTAATTCCCTTTGCATGACAGAAGTCAGATGTATTTTCTAGTATAAAAATGTTTATGACAAAAAGTATATTTAATTTAACAAGTTCTCATGCTTCCTTACAATTTTACTAAATTAAATTAAACGGGAAAATTATACTTCTTACTGCACTGACTTTATCCTGCAGCTTTTTCTCTCTGGAGGTTCAGTTTTTAGTTCCACACAGGTGATCATTTAATAAAATCTGAGGCACGTTATAGATTAATCTTCTAATCCAGTAATGAAATTCTTCAAAGTAGCTCCAACTTGATCAGCTGAAACATTCTGTCAGTAAAAGATCTGAATATATTTTCCATCACTGATGAAAGTGAACAAAGTGAAGTCAAACATCCAGCTCTCATCTTACAACACTGCAAACACATACACATGCCCATGATTAACTGGTCTTGTGTTTGAAATGTGTCCCCAAAAGAAGCTTCAGCCACACACACACACACACACACACACACACTTACATACGCAGCTCTAATGGGCATCTGTCCACGTGTTATCCACTGTGGTGTGTATATCTGTTTTTCCCGCTGTCTTCCTCCTGTTCCTAGCTCTGCTGATTTTATCCTCCTCCTACACAAATGTTTGTTCAACTCCTTGCAAACAAAACAGCAGTAATCATCCCTAAAGCGCCATCGTTTACTCCAGTGCTTCGATGTGTTGCACTTTTCCTTTTGTTCAGCTTTGATTCTCTGTATTATTCTTTCGATCTTTTGTGCCAGGAGTCATTATTATGAGGCTTTACAGGCCAAAAAATTAGAAGGTGGGCGCTTTATTTTAAAGGTTTAAGGTTCCAGCCTGAGCTCTATCTGCAGCCCTTTGTTTACTTCCTGTGCAGTATAATGTCATCCATCAGTATACATCAACCCAGCCACATCCTGTGAAGGACAATTTAAATGTTAACATTATCCAAGTCCTGTTTTAGTAGAGGCCTCCACTGTTTGTCTTTTCATTTGTTCCCATGCTGTCTATTTTAGAAAATGCTTAAAATTAGCTTTTTTCATGCATAAGAAATCAGACTGGTCCATCCTTACAGCTTTGCTTGGTCACTGTAGGATTGATATAATCACCTTTATTAACCACATTATTGACAGACAGCAACCTCACCTGAGTGATGATAACAATGTGTGGTTTTATCTTTCATGGCCTCGTTTACAGCCTTTCAGTTCATTGTTTTGTTTACTTGTCTTTGCCCTCAGGTAAGCCATCAGGTGATCATCCTGTGAGGCTACCAGGCCAGGTTTTGCATGCAGCGCTGCAGGAGTGGGAGTTCAAAGAGCTTCATAACCGTCATCAGACCGCTGGACAGCCCCTCTACTGCCAGGGTGTCTTTGATGCCATCACTATTGGTGAGGTCCAAATTAAATATTATCAAAGAATACCTTAAAACCACATCCTTCATGACTGTGGTTACCAGTGTGGCTTCAAAGACAAAAATGAGGTCCTGCAGAAACAGGAGAGAAACCTGTTATCATATTTATTTTTTTAAACTGGTGGACAAAGCCGAGTTGAAATAATGTAAAATGAAAGAAAACAGGAAAAAGAGGGGGCATTTTTTATCCAACCATCAATTTTTTGCATCAGTTTATTTAGTTTTAACTTGATGTTTACTTATCAGGTTTGACTGCAGGAGATCCTTACTCTCTGATACATGACACATGTCCCATGACAACTATGCACGCTGACTGCAAGATGCATTTGAAAGCTGGAAAGAGCCACTAAATTGACCTCGAACTGAGACTATTTTGTCAAACTATTATTTTCAAAAAATAAACTGCTGCTCATTGATGTTTCTCTTGCCTGTCTGTGTGTACCCAGACCAGAATAAGACGGTGCTGGTCTTTCGGGGCAGTATGTTCTGGACAGTATCGGCTGAAGGTGGCGTGAGCGGCCCGCTGCCTCTCCGTCAGCGCTGGTCTGAACTCCCTCTTGCCATTGAAGCTGCTGCCTTCTCCCCACTGGACTCTAAGTGGTATTTTTTCAAAGGTACTGCTTCACTAAGCTCATAAATGTGACTCACACTTCCTTTTAAAGACATTCCCTAACCGCTTGCCTAAATTCACGTATCTGTTAAAGCCCCAAAAATAGATTCTGCTGTGCCTATTTAAAGACTACACTGTAGCAGCTGAGCATTGTAGCTCAGCTGTTTAAAGGTGGCTACACCTTTGTGGTAAAGGACCAATAACTTTTTAAAAGTTTGCAGTTCCTTGCAAAATACAGATGCTCAACAACAGAACTTTTTTAAAAAGTCACTGTTGACACTTTCCCATCACAAAACATGTACACCCTAAATTGGTGTTAATTCTGAGACTCTCTGAAAAAGACTGCAAGTTAAAGGCTTTACTGTATTTTTCAGGGATTATACTCACTCTTAAAAAATATAAATGTTTACACCTCTGTGTTTTCATAAAGTGGCCATGTGACCTGCCAGCACAGTGAATGAATTTTGTAACTTTAACAATTGAATATAACACTAAAATAATTTCTTGACACCCATTCAAAATGAATTATAGACTTTGTAAGGTAGTGTTTTTCTCCTCTTCTTGTGGTGTTTCAGGGAAGCGGATGTGGCGTTACTCTGGCAGCGTGCTGGACCCCGGCTTCCCCAGGAGGAGCAGTGAGTTGGGGCTGCCTCTCCACCCCGACTGTGCCTTCTTTTATGCCCCTCTGGGTCACATTGTCGTCTTCAAGGGCTCTCGCTACTCTGTGCTCAACCTCAACACCCTGCGCCAGGAGCCATACTACCCCCGCAGGCTGACAGACTGGACAGGTGTGCCACAGGGGACCAATGGGGCTCTGACCCGTCCAGACGGACGCCTCTACTTGTTCAGAGAACAGAGATTCTGGAGATTTGACCCGGTCAAGGTGCGAGTCACCAAAGAGGGACAATGGGCCAAGGATTTGAGCTGGACTGGTTGCAACAGTGCTCTTAAAAGCAATAACATCCTCTGACCAGCAGAGGGAGCTGTAAGCTTTTAGATAAGGTGCAATTTATTGGCGTACAGTAAACTGTAACATAAAGGTGCTATGACTTTCTGGGCCCTAATCTACATTGAGTTGAAATGTAGCGTGGCTCAGCAAACTCAAGCCATGAAGGGATTCAATGAAACTAAACCCAACTGGTTCAGACATTTTAAAGCACATAGAATATTTATACTAAAGAGGAATATATATAACTGTATATTAATGTGCAATTGTAGCCTAATTAAGACAGATAATAGTAGGACTGTGCACTCTTTTGTAAACAGGTTGGAACTATGCTTTGAAAAACATCCTCTCTTCTCTCATTTGCACACTGACAGAGACCAAAATATGTTTTTTTATCATCTCTTCTGTGGCATCACGAAAATAAGGAACAAGTTGTATAAATGTTTATTATTTTATCCTGTTTGTTTTCCTGCCTTTTTGCTTGCTTTAGTGGAGGTCCTAAATCTGCAGTATGCAGAGTCACATTTTAGAGTCCCCTCTGTTAAATTAGATAATAGATGTTAACTGTTAAAACAATGTGAGGAGTACACTGCAAAGTGTTGGAGAGCAGTGAACGACGGGTGGATCATGTATAATGGTGGCAGATGAATGGTGTATGTGATCACAAAGGTGACAGCTGTGTCAACAAGAGCGATGCATTTTAAGAAGGAGCTGAAGACAAACAATGATTCAGCAAAAACCCCTTTTGACCACTTTGACCTTTTCATCCTAACAGTTACTCACTCGATGTGCAATTTTTCCACCACTGCAGGCAGAAAGTCCTTCAGCTAATTCGTTTTGATGGTGGCATTACATCGATTTTGAATTAAAACTTTATGTTGCATAGAAACTTCTCTGTCAGAACACACAGTTTGTCCCTTTGATCAAAACACAGCAGAAAGCAGTTCAATTCAGTTGTCTTTTAATACTAAAGCCTCAAGACATTTCTCTGTATAACTGAACATATTAGACACTAAAGAGCCTCACAGATAATGCTCTCTGAATGAGCAAGCTTGCTTCTTTCCAGTTACACCCATTAAAAGTAAACAGTTGAACATGTTCACACCTTCCAGCTGCCATGCACACCCACAGCATCCTGTTGACCAGTGAGCAGCACAACAGGTGCAACTTGGACTGAATAACCTTACAGCACATGCATTTAACTAACCACTGGCCATGATGCATATGTCACGAGTGAATACCAGACATGAGTCTAATTGTTAGTGGGTTAAATTTAGAAAGGACATATTTAAAAATTTAAGAGAACAGGAAAAGATGTCATATAATCACTGTTACAGAAGATACCAGTACGGCCAGAGACATGCATTTAGACATGAAATGCATAATGTTCTTTTCCTCTATAATACAATATTGTTTTTTATCAGACTTTTATCAGACTGTTATCATTAGCACTGTGCAAACATTGTAACTGATCAATATATCATGTATTAGTTTTCACCTCAGTTTCTCTGTTTGCTGACCCCTCAGCTCACCGGAGCCATACAGTAATTAAGTACTCAGTCTCTGAACACATTTGGCCTTTTTCAGATACCTTACATACCAATGGTTAGAAAAATATTTAAAGAAATATATTACATACAATTTTGTGTCTACATGCTCTCTTGAAGTGTTTTTTTTTTAATTAATCTTTACAGTAGGGTATCTGAGGATGAAAATAACTCTGTGAGAACATATGACTCACTTCAGTATCGTAATTTGGCCTCATCTCATCACCACTTAAACGTTGTAACACAAATACTAGAGCAAGGAGCAGTTGAAGTGCATTAAGACAAATGTAATCGAAAGCCACTAGGCTTCACTGTCACTGTTAGGCCTGATTTCAGAACTTCTCCACAGGACAACATTGGTGCTTGGAGGAGAGCAGTTTGATTAAATCAGATTTCTAATCATTAGCAACAGAAACAACAGAAAGAGCAACTTCACACAGATCATCCTTATCTGGTTTGAAGACAATCAAAAAATAAGACATTACAGAGACCTAGACTGGCACTAGCACCCTGACATAACATTTAACAGAGACACCGTATTACAGTTAAGCACAACAGCTGCACAATTTATTAGCTGGATCTAAACAAAACAAGCTAAACGTTTGACTATATTATTATTATAACCTGCACTATCTTAAAATGTCCCTCACCTTGTCCCACTCTCTTGGATGGGCTGATTCAGCAAAATAATTATGTATTGTGTGGAAATTAATGGGAAATTCAAACCATTTAAAGGTCCAGTGTGTCTGATTTTTATGGCATCCAGTGGTGAGGTTACAGTTTACAGCAAAGTGAATGCTGCTAGTCTCTATCTCACTCGTTGAGCGTGTTTGAGAGGCTGTGTTTGGTTTGTCTGCTCTGGACAACTGTAAAAACATGGCGATGCAACATGGCAGAAAAGTACCTTTAAAGGGCTCATTCACGTGTAATGAATGCATTATTCTTATTTTTAGGTGACTATAGACTAATAAAAACATTAGTTATGAATATTACAATTCAATTTTGTACAAAAAAAAGGACCTTGAAAGATTTAAGACACTTTTTAGTGGAAAGTGTAATCTGCAGCTAAACTTTGGTTTTCTCTAAGTTTCAGTGAGCTGCTCCTCCTGCATGACTGTAGATCTGTTTCTCATCTTTTCCAAACTCTCTCTTTTTTAAATGCACTGTCAATATTATTACAGCATGAGGCAAAGTGGCAGGAAATTAGATGAAGAATTCATCGACTGGCTCCTCATTGTGTGTGCGCACTGACAGCAGCTCAGCAATAGTTCTGTTCTCCACTGAAGACCCTTTGGAGGGGCTTTGTCCTGCTGCCACAGCCCTGCTGCCACAGTCTGTCCTGGCTGCATCTGTGCAACCCCATGTCCTTGAGGGGCCCTGCAGGTGTGCGTGTGTCCGTGGAAGACATTCAATCAGCTCCTTGGCTAGACCCTCACCAGCTGAAGCCCCGACAGCTGCAGGTCTCTCAGAGCTTAGATGCATCAAAAGGTCCATGGAGGAAGAGCGAGTAATTGTTTTGACTGCTGTGTCAGAGTGTGTAAGTGAGACGGCGACTCCTGTGTCTACGTTGGTCTCTGCTTCCTCCTCATCCTCTTCCAGAAGCAGATGGGAAAGAGAGCGGGTGATGGAGGGGCGCAGAGGAGAGTCAGAATGATTGGTGACTGAGGGTGGTGCAGGGCTGCTGTGTTGGGATGAGTAACAGGAGCTGCCTGGAGGGGTGCTGCAGCAGCTTCCTGAGCCCAGGCTGTCTGTTCCGCCACCTCCTCCATGAAGCTTCTCGAGGATGGGGTCACTGCGTGGCCTGTGGCCTATTAACAACCACAGACATATCAAGCAGAGTCACAAGGGTAGGCAGTTAAAAATAATGTAGGTTACTAGAGCTGTCAAGATGTTAGGTTTCACTGCATCATTTTTGAAGCCAAAGAATTTAAAATGACAATATTGTGATATTGAATGAAAATTTAAAAAGGAACAAATATTTAAATGCTATCAGCCGAATTAATCTTTACTTTTATAATTTTGTATTTTGTCCCTTTTTGGCAAAAAAAGCAAAAAACATCTTTAAGACTTCAGATTCATTTAGCAAACCTTTCATGTCCCTGATTCATTGCAATCCATTATGATGTTTACATTTATAGCCTCCCACATAAAACGGTCATTTAACACACTGGCAATCTGTGCCCAATGGAAAAATAATAGAACTATTATTGTAATGATTTGAGTCAATTCATTCTGGATGACTCAGTGGCACTCTTCCTTTGAGCTCCAAGTGAATGTGGAAACAACCAAATAATACACAGTATGCAACAGATTAAACACCAGTGGTACAGCTTAGCTAACTTCCGTGTGCTTACTTTGCCTGTGTGCTTGCCAGGAAAGGGGCGTCGTGAGGCTGCAGGGCGACAGACTGTGACCCTGCCCTGAGCTCCTGAGCTGCATTCCTCGAGGGGACACGCTGGGGCAGGTCAGGGGGAAAGCACAGGTCAGAGGTCGCTGAGGTTGAGCCGGGGTTTTCACCTGCAGCACAGAAGGACAGGATGAGAGGGATTATGACTTACAACAAGACTACAGAGATTTAAGCAAGTTAAGTAACTTTGTCAGAATTAACATGCACGTATCCAACATATGGTTATTGTGACAGCTCTGAATGGGTTCTGTCAAAGACAGTAACCATATGTCATTTTGATTTCATTCCCACTCAGGAAGAATTACACAAGTTTTTGTCCCTCTGTCCGTGAACTGATGATGTTTCTCTCATGGGGTTGGTCATGATGGATGATTTTAACACAGGCTAAAAGGTTGATTTCCTCACTATGGGCTCAAGAAGGATATGACATGCAGTCAGTCAACACTGATTATTCTGTTATGTGGACAGGCCAAAGAGTTCTGACTTTGACTTAAAAACAACCTTTTTTTACACTTGTTTGATTTTGTTTGGTTCTGTCTCATAAGATTTGTGTAATGAGGCATTTTTAAAACCTCAATCTATGATGTGACACAGACACCAGTCGAAATAAGAGACAAAAGCAAAGAAAACAGCTTCATAATCTCTGTAACACGTCATGAGTTTGCTCACATGACTTTCCCCTGATCATTTTATATACGTATGGATACGGATACTTATTAAAACCCTCCAAAGCTATTTACCTGAATTGGTTCAAAGTAATTACCATTACAATCTGTAAAAATTAAGATCAAACAGTAAAAATTTTCACATTGATCTTGAAATACTTTCTCTTTAAAAAAATATTTGGATAGTAAAACTATCAACATAAGGCAAAAATAATACAACATCATTTTAAATTATATTTACATTGTAGTAATGTGACAACTTCTGGTGACAAAATGTTATTTACATTCAGCACTGTTAGGACACCTAATTAAAACTAATACTGTGTGCCTTTTCACATTTGTGGGTCACTGGGAATGAGAAGAGCTTCTTGATTTATCCCATGAGAAATCCTCATAGGATTGTCAATCCTAACACAATAAGAAACTGACAGACAACACATTAATATTCCTTCATTTCGCAAGCAACTGCTAAGTTCTGTACAAATGAAACATGTTACTCTGCTGAGGAACTTGGCCAGCTACATATTGAGTACAAAATCTGTTCTACAGAAAACATTTTTGGACTCTGTATGTTGTGAGATGATTATAGCGTAAACCTTTTGGCAAGTTGCTGTGTGTTTACAGTTAATGTAGGGCTGCTTCAGACTGGCACACTATGATTCAACATGACATAAATAAAAGGGAAGCTTTTTGGCCATTCTATCTAACATATACATATGTGGTATAATAGAAGACTTCAAAAACATAACATCAGTCACTAAGCTGCACAAAAAACATACAATTAAACAACATTAACTAAACAATCATGTCTGTAACATCAGGCATCAGGAAACAAAACATTAAATCCTTTCATCACTCTCTGAAGAAAGGATTTAATCAGGAAAAGTTTGGTGTATTTTTAAAGCTGCACTTACTTGGAAGAGAATCTTGTTGCCATCGAGGTCTTCAGTCTGCCAGCGTGTAGAACTGATGGGCGTACAGGGGTTGGGCAACAGAGGAACCAGCTGGCCAATTTCTTCCACACTGAACTGCAGCACAGCAGAGCTGCATGGCTCCACCCGAACCCCTGGTGACAACTGTTTTAAAGCTAGCTGCAGGCACAGTCCAGGCTCTGTGTGGGAGGCAAAATAAGAGCAACAGATTGAAATACAGCAGATCAGAAAGGAGGTGAATAAGTTGAGTGACAAAAAGTTATTGTTAGTTATTTTTTGGAGCAACATTAAATAACTATTTTACCTTTGAATGATGCTTATGTAATCATTTTCTTCATATACTGACTTGTTATAAATATAACCTCTGTCATTCCCACTATGCACTTCAAATGCTTGTTCTTGCACTAAAAATGATGCACTATGCTGGACTGCCAGGCACAATCTCCAGTAACGCATTAAGACACTATGTCTCTGACACTTCTGAATATGTCTGTGATTTTGATGGAACTGGGTCATATTTAAATGAGAAAAAAATTTGATTGATTTTGCCTCTGATTTAAGCTGGGTCCTCTGCTTAAACTCTCTCTGATTTGTGGAGTTTCCCTTACAGATAGACAGTTTCACTTGGTGCTGAAGTGACCACTAACAACTGCTAGCTTGTAGCTGCCATAAGCTAGTTTCAGGGGTGTCAAACTCATTTTTAGGAGGGCCACCTCAGCATTATGGTTGCCCTCAAAGGGCCGGTTGTAAATGTAAGACTGTATAAACGTAACTATTTCTTAACATATTGTTAAATAACTGTCTGTATTTGATTTTTTATATTATTTATTTAAGTTACAAATATTGTATATGCATTTGCATAAATGTATAAATATTTACTACATTGCTCTGTAACATAAATCCTTTTAATTCATCAGGTTAAGAAACCCCTATTACTACCTCAGTAAAAAGATCAAACTTTTTAAGTAAACAACAGAAGCAAACATCATCAAACACAAGTTATTACATTAACTTTGTTCAAAACTTTTTTCACAGTCAGCATAGGGGCAGAAGTATGGTTCAACAAGTAATTGTGAGCTGCTGAGAACATGTGCGACAGATGTGGCGTTATACAAAAACAAAGAATATGTAACTAACTCAAAATAACAATACAGGTTGTCTCATTTCACAACGATATTGGTTACGTTTTGAGTGAAGTTGATAAGGTCTGACACACACTGTCTCATAACACAAAAGACATACCGGTTTGTCTCCTTGAAGTACAAACATATATTCGTTTTCCTATCTTTCATTAAACTGCCTTCCTTCCGCTTCAATTTTTCTCTTCTTGAAAATTTTGGGGTTATTTGTTGATATTTCTCAACCGTGCTTGTCGGAAAACCACCGAAGTAGAAACAGTGCGAATTGCCGTCACTTCGCGGGTAATAAAATCGATGTGCATTGTGGGAGGGAGATGTAGTTTATGGTCAATGTACGTTTTAAACCAGGATAGTATTTTATTTTAAAAATGACATTACCCCCTTATTTAAGCTCCCGTGGGCCACATAAAATGATGGGAAAGGCCGGAGAAGGCCCGCGAGCCTTGAGTTTGACACATGTGGCTTAGATAGTTGTGGAGTAAGCTGACTATGCCTGGTCTTACGTTTTGATGTTACACTGTAAGCTTCAGACCATTCTGAAGATGTTTTTTAAAGCCCCTGTGCTGTGGAGACCCAGCAGGGAATGCTGGAGGGGAGTGGAGATGTTCACAGCTGGTTCACTCATCAATTAACTCATCAGAGCAAAGATGCAGGGGAGGACACTGACAGAGAAAACTAAGAGGAGATGTGTAATATAACAACTGTTACTTCGGCTGTCAGTATTTACCACAGTGTGTATAAGGGAATTGCACTGTGGGGCCCCAAATCGCAAAACATACCAATTCCTGCTTGATGTTGCTTTAAAAGTGGTGTGACATTTGACTCTGTTTCACTTATATTGAGAATTTCATCCAAGCTGATATTTAAATTTAACAAGAAATGCAACTATTTCAAATCCCGCAGATCAGTCCCTGTTTTTTGGATTACAAAATGAAGGAATATTTTGTAGAGCAAACAATTACATGTGTGTTGGAAACAACAATTTTGTGTCACTTCAGTGCCTGTTGGTTTCATTTCTTTTGATTATTCTGAAGTTAATTCTTGAAGCCCGACTTGTTGAGATTAATTTGTTAAAAATTTCAGCGCTTTAGACTATTGCATGCAAAAATGCAATAAATCAGACAATAACTCCTCTAAAGACATACCGGTGTGGAGAGTAAACCAACAGAAGCCAGTCTTCTGCTCCTCTGCCTGTCGCTGTAACACTGTCTCATAGAGTCGCACAGCATCCTCATAGTTGTCATATACACTGTACAGTGTCACACGTAGTATTTCTCCTCCACAGTGAACGGGTCGAACCCCCCACACGGGCATCCCTGCACCCAAACTGTAGAAGTCTCTGCTGGGCAGGAGGTAGGGCCTCATCAAGGCACTGGAGGGGGTGCTGCTGGAGGTAATGTGGATCCCTCCAGTTCTCCTGCCACAGCTCTCAGTATGGTGGTAATGCCAAGGTGGATGCTGGAAGAAGTCCAGCACTTTGAGGATTCGCTCCTCCCCATATGCCTCATGGAGGAAGAAAGTGATAGCCAAAGAAGGGTAGCCTGCAAAGTTTTTGGCAAAAGTTTATGCTCAATCAACCCTGAATAAAGATACAGTTCTAATAAGGAAACCTAGTTCTGGAATAGCATGTTTACACCACAGACAGAATAAATGTAATATTGATTTGAGTAAAACATGAGTGGGTTGTTAACGTGGACAGAATTTAAAATGGTTTAAAATCAACATGTTTTGTTGAAAATAAAATTTACCTCTTACCTCTTACAGAAAAAACACAACACAGTTTTGCATCTCTGCCAATAAAATATTTGAGACCGAATGCATAACAAGACGTACATATAAAAATGCAAGCCCATACAGGATTCTTACCTGCAACAGGACAGACTCGGGCGTAACTTATGAATGGGGAAGCCCTCTCTGACACATGGAAGATGCGGAGGCTTGGGCAAAGCCAGCGAAGGAGGCGATCCAGGGTGTGCTGCAGCAGCAGTGAGTCTCCAGGGTTGGCCAGCAGATGCAAGTTCAAAAGAAGAGGCCGCTGCTGCCGCTGCTGCCTGACCCGAGTGGTCAAGAGTTCAACTGGGTTCGCACACATAGACACAATCCAAGTAAGTGTACAAAGATATTTTAGACAGGTAAAAACATGCAAACGTTAAAGCAGGCAGCACAAGGTTTAGCAGAAGACAAATAATTTCACTGACTTGACACGTCAAGACCAGTTTCCTTGTCATAGAGAGTATGACTAACTGGCCAAAACAGCTGCAAAAAAATCTTCTTTGAAAAGGTTGAGTCACTTTACAATGGACGAATCCAAGAATGCCTTACATATTTTCAGATTTTAGTTTTCAGTTTATTGCCTAAAAAACCTCAGTGTGGGCTTGAAGATTCCTGTTTTTTGTTTTAAGACTTTAGCACACATTGATAGGTTTTTGCTTATCCAAAGCAGAGAGAGTCTATGTAACAAAGCCAAACTGAATTGTGGGAAGTGTAGAAAGTGTTTTGTGATAGACACATACCAGGGATGAATAGGGGGGACTAGGGATCATATGCCTCTTTTACATCAGCTTTTAGCAATTTTGTTTCTAACTCTATGAAAGTACAGGTGTAAGGCACTGGAGACTTAACATCTGTATGAGTAAATGAACACTTACTGCCAGATGATGACATCCTGCTGCAGTCAGATCTGATTAAGACATAAAATAAAAAACACTACCGTTAGTGATTACTTGACACGTCTTTAATTTGTACTGGCTGAAAAAAACCCCCACAAAAATCTGTCTCCATCTTGTGGCGGTTGGTTTGGAAACGTGCCCCTTCACTTTGGTCACCATGACAACCCATTATCTGTTGTTAGCTAACACAAGCTTAAAAAGTCAAATTTTAAGAAAATGCTAAAAAGAGTAAAACAATAACAACATCTGTGATAAAGTTCTTAATGGTTAAAACAAAAAATAAACTGCTAGTTTTTAAATGTCAACCCCTTTACGGTTCACTGCTTTGACAAAATTAATTTCCATTGTGGCTACGGCTAACAAGTCGAAGTTAGCTAGCTTACGGTAGCCTGAAGCTAACGCCGAGACAACAGTTGACTCACTCGGCAGTTTCGGCTCCGGAGTCCACGTTTTCATCGTCGCCTCTCTTTAACACCGCCGCTCTTCGATACATAGCCCAGCAACCTTTCACATTTGGCGAAGCTCTCCGCACAGAAAGTTGGAGAGTTTTTTGCAGGGGTCCGGACTGAGAGTGAAAAGCATCCTGGTTGATTTCTTTCCACAGTCTGCTGCCCCGCAAAAAAACGGGACTCTTACTGGGACGCTGACGTCACCAGGCAACCATACACCGTTATGTTAAAATAAGAGGCTTCGGGTAATTTAGGACCAAGAAAAAAAAACCTGTCTAAAACTGGATGTGCCCTTAATTCAAGTTGACAAGAAACACATTCTTGAGTGTGATAAGGAAGTTGCTGAGACTCAAGTCGGAGCGAAAGGGACCAGCAGAAATTGTGCTGCTTTAAATCCCAAGCCGCCTATAATAACATGGGGCAGATGGCATACGTCTAACCAAACGAGGAGACAAAGGAGACAGTCCAGACGGGCTGGACAGATTTAAAAGTGCAGGGCACGGATGGAGGGGAGGCTCTAAACCCTGAAAATTTAAGGCATTGTTTGTTAAGACCTTGTTAAGAGCATTAACAACACAACAGCTTTTGGAAGCACACAGGCCTAAAGTGAAAAGCCCATTAAACTCTCTAACCTGTGATTGACATACACTAAGTTACATCCAAACAGTCTTTGTTTATACGTTGCTAAAAAACGAATGCAGCCTATTACAACAACCATGCAAAGGGCGCTTCCTTCATATAGATGTGTCATGATTAAATATATATGATAATATAACCATGACATTATGAAAGAATCCTACACATTTTTTTAACCCAAAAAGTTACTAAGAAACCATGCTTCCTTTCATAATAACATACTTTCCTGCAAGTTACTTTATTCAACCCCAGCAGTTTTCATTTAAATGTCCAAAGTCTGTTTTTAATTCACATCCAGTTTTTTTTCCACACAATAATGTCATACTTTTCATGACATGTCTGTCAATTAAGAGCAGCTGGGAAGATTTTAGGCCAGAATGAGCCCATGAACCATTAAGTTTTGAAAATGAAATCAGTTTCAAAACTTGATTGACAAGAAATGATCTGAAAAGAAGCAGATAAATTAGCATTTTTAAATAAGCTGAGCTCCATTATGTTGTTTAATTCTGTTGGACCTCCTTTGGAAAAGTGTTATTCACTTATTTTAAACATAAGAAAAACACCTCTTACTATGACACAATGTGATTCAACAGCAGCAAATTATACAGCTGAATCTAAATCTCTCTGAATAACTGCGACAAAACTTAGCATTTTATCTCTATTTTTTTTGAAGAGGGAAAGAAGAGTTACACTTAAATCTCAAAATACTGTGGTAAACAATGTACCTCAGAGGCAAAGTTCCTCGTGTGAGCGTGGGGATTTTGCCTGTGGCTTACCATTTACATTAAGCTTTAATTATGGTTAGAGAGACAAGTATTTCTGAAGTATTTCTGACATTTGCCAAGGCCTTCTCATGGAAGATGTAAAAAAAAAAAGAAAAAACCCATCCCCATTTTTTTTTTATTCTACATTTAATATGATGAAAACAAGGCCCTGTACAATCCACCTTCGCAGTGAGTACAATAATTATTTTACAATTTGTACACATTAGAACATGGTGCTAGACTGGTTCCACCCATTCAAAATGCAGTCGAGAATGAAAAAAGAAAGCTCTTTGAAAGCTGCACCACAAGGAACCTTCTGTTCAAAGAGAGGAAAAGATAAATCTTTTTGGCCGATGATACAGCAGGCCTGAAGTGTAAAATGTGTCATGAGAGACCAAACACCTTTAATTGAGCTTTTATGTGCGTCTTATACCCCTGATTGATCCATTAGATAAAAGCATGCTGTGAAGCTACAGCTCTCGATCTCTCTAAACACTAGTACAGACCTGGCCAAAATATTGAAAATGGCATTAAATATTTCAGCTATGTGAGGTGCACTTATCAGAAAATAAAACAACCTCAAGAAACAGACACATTTGCAACATAAATTAAGCACTTTTTCTGTTTTCTCAAGTACTCAAAATGTTTTTTTTTGTTTTTTTTTTGTTTTTGTTTTTTTTACTGCTGTTGTAAACCAGGTCTGTACCAGTTAACACTTTGTCCTCTTCTTTAAATTTAAAATCCTCTGGGAGGAAAAGGCCAAGTGTCTGTCAACCTGTACAGCCATCAATGTGCCACAAAAAACAAACATAACACATTGACATCAACATTTAAAACAGGGGAGTGAATTCAAATGGTTTCTTGGTCTCCACAGCCGCATGTTTGCTCTAACGTGTTTACGCTCGTTCTCGACAGCATAATTGGCAAACAGGCTCGCCCAATTCTCTCCAAAGGCCACAAGAAACATTATTTTGTACAAAACTAGATCCCCCTCCTTTCATTTCTCTCAGCAGAAGAAATCTAATATTGCTAGAAAACTTCTCCATCTTTTTGCATGATTTTTTTTTTACACATTTTATGGAAGAAAAGTTAAGCTTCCCAGTGTTTCCCAGAATCAATGATGAAAGCACTTCCAAGTTCATTCACACACACATAGCAGTCCACAAAAAAACAAGGCTCTCAGTTTCTCTCAACTCGATGTTAGCTTTCATTGAATTCACTTGTTTTATGCTACATAAGTGTACACTTTGCGGTCCTCCGGTGTTCGTGCCAAATATTCTCGCTCAATGAGTCCTTCAATGCGCTTCTTGATGACTACAGGACTAGGGAGGAATCGTGCTCGCAACTGCTGCGTGACCTGAGCAAAAAACAAACAGTAAGAAAATCAGTACTTCATACTTTTCATCCTGACATTTCTCACATTTTATCACTATGATCATCATACTTTTATATGTCTGTGTACGTTTGCTGTTCTTTAACATCACAGCTTTGGTCAAGTATTTTCATCAAGTTAAGCTGGAGAAGTTTATCAAAGAGACATTTTTTGATAATTGTGTGGGATATTCAGTCAATCCTTTGCCAATTTTTCCTTGCTGACTACCAGAGGGGTCCCCTCCCTACAAATTGTTTATTATTAGAGAAAAGGGGAGAGAGTGTGCAAAAGTAAACCATGGGACTGAAATGATACTGTTTCAGCTGACTGACCTCTGCTACTAGAACATTGTGCTGCATCTTCTTCCTGGACTTCATGATGCGAACGATTGCAGCTTCAATCTCATGCTTCCTGTCGTCGTCCACTTTCTGTCGCGTCTCCTTCCTCTCTGGATCTGACTCCCCCTGTTTAGCGGCCACTAGGTGGTGCACGACACAGTAAATAAACATGACACGTACTGCAATAAATGGGGCACAATTAATTTGTAACTGATTACTTAGAGTTGAGATCATTGCAACACCTAATAACCTTTCTTAGTCTTTAATGCTGCATTATAATGCAGTGCAATGTTTTCAACAGTTCTATATCTTCAGAGAGTACCTGACCATGATCAATATTTACAAAAACAATGAATCAGTTATCCAAAAAAGACATTTTTTATTATTTAACTTGACAGAGTTGCGTACCTGTCTGGATCTTGACACGGTGCAGTTTGGAGGTAAACTGGTCATTGACTGTAAACACGTGGCCATTCTCAATCTCTTTGGACTTGGGCTCCTTGGTGAGAACTCTCTGTGTGGGCTTCCCACAGGCCAGAGATTGCAGTGCTCGCACTAACTCCCTCTCTGGGATGTCTGTCTCCTGCTGGATCTCCTACAGGGTGAGGGATCAAATTCAGAGCCATAATGACACAATCGGCAAGAAGTAACTGAGAAAAGAGCAGGATCTGACACGTGTAGGATAAATGCCTTAACAAGGTGAAATTGTCCACTATGAATCATCGGGTTGTTTGTCTTTCTGGGCATGGCAAGTTGTTTTTGTGATACTTCAGAAGCTGTAAAATACTGTTACACCGAGTGTGTGAGGGCTGCATTAAGTGGTGTACCTCAAAGGTTGACTTCTCTCTGTTGTTGAAAAGCATGAGGATGGTCATCTGGAAGGTGGAGACCTGCAGGATGTGCTTCCTGGTGTTGGAGCCCGTTACCTGAGCTCCTCCTACTCCAACCTCTGACCCATCCTCCTTTCGAAACATTGAGGTTTAAGATCAGAATCTGGATCTTGTGACAACTAAAATAATACTTTGCAAAACTGTATTATTGCAAATGCATTACCAAGTTGTTTTTATTGTCCTTTAACATGACACTGAAGATAAGAAGTTTTTTGTTTTGAAATCACCACACACATTAAACCTTCCTATCAAAAAATATCAGTCAAACTGTGTTATGGAATAATCATAGTGTATTAAGAGCTTTTTACAAATGGGCTCATATTCCACTTGAAGATGGCACATACCTTTTTGATGGGACCGTAGAAAGTGGCGTTTAGATCTGCAGAGCCCATGTGGTGCTGCAGTGTGAGTTGTCTGCCGCTGTGCTTACCAAGATAAAACCTACAACCAGAAAGGAGTTACTCTTGGTCAGTTACCATCTAAAAATAGTCAACGTAATCCAACTAAAGAGTCAGTGTTCTTGCATCAGGTCCAAGAAAACCTTGATAATATAGCACATATATGAAATTACTGTTTCTATAAACAAATGCTAAAATCTTCACGATTAGATCACAAGCTGAAAAAGTTTGTTACTCTGTTCAGCTTCCAATTGTAGTAAAACATATCGTGACTTAGTAAGTCTCTTCTTTTTGATCGTACATGTTAGAAATCCCCAGACTGAAAACAAAGTTATAAAACCATCCACACATAAAAGCAGCGAACTTCTTTTTCTGTGCTCAAAGTCTACAGTTGACTAACCGCCTAAAGACTTCAAATGCATGTCGTGGTGAAGGGGGGATGTTGCACTTGGGTGTTGCTGATTGTGTTGGCCAGTATCCTGTGGTCAGGACTCTCACAGTGAGATCAACCCCTCCGAGCGACACCTTGAGTGAGGAAAAACACACAGGGCAGGGGTTTCAGTCCATATTATGTAATTACAGTCTGTGCACTGACTTTTATAGATGCAATTAGAGTAAAACAGATAAAACAGTCGGAACTTAATTAGACATTAATTAACTACAGACCACTGACACAAACTAAAAATGTGCACTATTTATCTAAAACAGATCACTGTGCTGCATCCAAACAAACTCTAAATCTTTTTATCTATAGGAATATGCAAAATAGCAGTATAGATAAATTAGAAAAATAAGGCTTAATCACTCGTAGGACTTCTTTGTTGAGGCACAAGTAATTATAGAGATTCATGCTCATTTATTTATCTGCTAAACATGAATTCAATTCGCTTTAACCAACTAGAATCAAGAAATCTATCAAATTTAGAATTAAATCAATACAGTGACAGAGGCTCTGCAGCACAGCACAAGCAAAAATTACCACAATGCATTTACACGCTAAGGATCATTAGGTGCATAATTGTCTCCATGTCACAGAGCAACGCAGCCGTGTACTGATTACAGCTAGCAAAGTGGGCTCATTATTTTGGCAGAATGAGTTGTGGCGTGTAGCGTCTCCTCACCCCCGTTGTCTGTAGATGTTGTCTAAACTCATCCATGGTGGTGTTGGAGATGCTCATATCCCGGAACATGCCCTCCAGTTTAGAGGTGAACTGACAGCCGCATTCAGTCTGAGCAATGAAGACCAGAAGGGTGGCATTAAGTTATTTATCAAACATTCTAGTATTCAAGTAAATATTATATGGTGGTCTACAAATATTTGTGAACTTCAACAGCTGCAAGGGGCCCTGCAGCACTTACTGTGGGTTTCGCCTATCCTACACCTTCTTGAGTAATGCACCTTTACATTATATAGTTTCAATCCTACCTGAAGGTGTAGGCACACATAAACAAGATCACACAAGATGGCTCTTAAAATTAAATAACACTCCTACAGTACAGGCTGACTCATAGTCAAGGTTTTTTTTTCAATAGAAAGTGCAGTTAAAAAGAAACTTTACAAACTCTTTGAGCTTGATAACCTTCTCATCATGTTAAGGCTGAAGGTTTTTCATTCAACCAGAGTGACTGAATGAAATCCCATTATTTTACTCCAAAGATCATATTGTATCTTCGTTACAGCACACTCCTGCTCACCTTAAGCTTTGAGATCATGTTCTTCTCAGAGTCATCAGAGACGCTCTTGTTGGTGAGCAGCCTGCGGGCCAAGTGCTGCTTGTAGTACCTCTCAAACACATCCTTTTCCTGCATGAAGCGAAACAGCACCATGGCCTTGTCCAGTATAGACTCCACCTCCTGCTCTGTCAGCTGGTCAAAAAAACAAACAAACAATGGTTATAAACAATAATCAATAATCTGAGAGATCTCCTGGACTCCCTAAGCTAATACAACATTATACACACTGTAACTATTCTTCCCTACTTTGTAATTAATCTAAACAATATTGTTTCAAATTAAATTGTTTCATGGTGCAGTGTGGCATCAAATCTTGTATTAGCAGGCATCTGCATGTCCTGAAAGAAGAGTATGGACCCTTTACAGGACTCACCCCTTTTACTCCTTTCTTCAGTTTGTCATCAATAAAGAGTGAGAGGTATTCAGGCGAGCGAGAGTTGAGGTTAAGGAAGTATTCAAAGTCGCCTGCAATAGTTTGCTTGAAGAGCCTGTCATTATTGAAGGACTCCTGGAGGAAACGGTCAAAGCGTGACTTCAGGTCCAGCAAACCCTACAGGAGAGGAGGCAAGGAGACGGGGAGGAATGGGAATAATACAGAAGCAGTTTGCATTAGGAGCACCTTCACACAGCGATTCCAGCTTCAAAAGTTGGCACAGCAGATGATAGCCAGTCTTATCCGAAAAAGGTCAGGTTGCTTTAAAAGTACTAAAGGATGAACACTGGAGTTTCAAATAAGAGCTTTTTCCCTAAAAAACATCATTTCATTCAGCACAGAGCAATAACACAGTGCGGTTGAGAGCAGAAACCATCATGGTTTGTGGCCACAAAGGCAGGGGGTCAGAGCAGTTATCCACTGCCAGGGAGTTATGGAAGTGCATAACAGTCAAGGCTCGGCATGCAATGTTGTGTTCAGGCATACCAAGCCGGGAGAAATGACTAACAGGATAGAATGTTAGAACTGGTGTTTTTTTCTTTCTTATTCATCAAAAATGTACGTGGTTAGAGGGTTATACAGTGTGCTTCAAAAGGGCATGCGCACACTCAAACTGCCTACTCATGCAGCAGCAAAAATGATGCTGCAGATTCACAAGACTGAGCAATAACATTCCTGTACTCTGATGTCTCCTGACAATCCGCCGTCATACCTGGATGTAGTCCACTGGGTTCTTTCCCTCTCCCTCCTCCGACACGAGGGCCTTGCCTTGTTCCCGCAGGTATGAGCTCATGCACTCACACATGGTCTTCAGCCCATTGGGAACCCTGCTGAACAGCTTGTACATGCACGCCAAATCTACGATGGATATGCATGAAAACACACACACACACATACACCAAACATATCAGAAATCCATTTTTACTAACTGAAAAAAGGACTGAGCATCTGCGATATGCAGAAAAACAGAAAGTTTGTTTGTGCAAACTGAACTAAAATACCAATGTGAAAATATTTTCTGAGGACATCCATCATCACTAAAGCTACAACTCTGTAGCTCCAGTTTCATCTAAATCATGAAGTCAAAATTACACTCTTTGCAGTTCACAGTTTGTGGTATGAGTAAGGAAAAAAACATAGTGGCTGCTGTGATTCAGCAAAATGCACCCTTTTTCTGCAAGAAATAGTTACAAGGTTAATTAAAAGTGCTGTGGGCTTTATTTTAATAAAAAGTAAAGCATGACCTTTGACTGTAGCTTACTTGGCTCTCACTTTCAGTGGGAACAAACTACAAATGCATAAGATTTGAAGCACAAGCACCAAAAGACTGCAGCACTCTTACCATCTGTCTTGCCGTTTTTGAGCATGTGGACCAGGCCAGAGTTCTCCATCTCTACGATCGTCTTCATGTGTTTGGAGATGAGTTCACGTTCTACCACTTTGACAATTGGCTCTTCTGTAGATTTGTCCAGGCAGTGCATCACCCGCTCAATCTCCTCATTGATCCTGGCTTCCACCTTCTTTATGTACACACTGGCACTGTTTTCTGCAAGGAACTTTTGGCTCTCCATCTAAATGTGAATAGGAGACACTTAAAAGCTGCAATGACAGAAATGTTCCTCAAACTCCTTTCTGTTTTTCTATTTATTTATTTGTTATTTACTTATCCGGACTTACAGATCTTATCTGAACTTAAAGATATTTCAAACACCATCTGTACTGACACTGTATTTTATTTATGTGGATGCAAGACAAGGAAGATGTAGTAAAGATAACCACTAACAGTGAACGAGATTAACAACAAAGAGTCAGAAAAATGAATTTCTCCTACAAACCTGGAAAAATTCTGCAGACATTTCTAAGAATGGTGCTTCAAAGTCTTCTTCATAAACAGATCTCCCCTCTAAGCCGAGGATCATTAACATTTGGCAGGCATTTCTAATGGCTCCCCTGGTAGAGAAGAGAAGCAGACCAAATGTTGAAGGCACAATTAAAAAAACTGCAATGTTGGAAAAAGAAAAAAAAATTCAGAGCCCTCATTTCACTTTTACTATGACTGCCAACTAACTTGTAATTATGTGTTCATCTAAAAAAAACCCCAACACACTACAGTGCATGAGGCTAAGAAAAATCAATGTTTCAATTGTCAGAGCCTGTTTCAGTTTAAGTGCCACACTTGACAGATGTTTTAATTTTTATTGTACAAGCATGCACTCTATCTGGAGAAAAACAATTATTTAAATTTCCACATAATTTGATAAGATATAATGGTAAGAATCCTATTTTCTTTTATTGCAATTTAGTTGTCGACATCAACTGACAATTAATTAGGTTACTGTGTATATAATCAATCCTGTCTGAGAGTTTCTGGCTACCTGTCCACCACCTCCCCCTTCCTCTCGCGTGCGATCATGTCCAGCAGAGTCTGTCGAAGGTGGTCTCTGATGCAGCCGTAACGAACCACTTGATCCCTAAAGATGATAAGACCCAGGTTGTAGACATTCTCTACGTTGTTCTGCTGTACATACACCCGGTCCTGTGGGACAAACACATGAAAAGGAGAATTTATGTCTTTGACAACATGGGATAGATGCATTCCCACCCTGAAGGTCTTATGTGTCTCACTGGTTACTTTAGAGGCCCATAATATAACTACTTAACTCAAATTAACAACTCAAAAATCATTTTGATGGTTCACTGATTTATAATAGGGCAAATGATGACTCTGTATCAGTTGCTATGCACTCTGATTGCCAGTTAGAGTAAAAAGTAACCTGGGGTGAATACAAATTAGTAAGAAACCATGTGTAATGCTTCACAGCACTCAATCTCCCAACTGAGTGGACCATATTTTATGGAGAAAATGCTTTCTGTTTTTTGCCTCTGATGTTCTCAAGCTACTCTGATTTACAAAGTTTCCTAAGGTATCTTGTAACTGCAAATACTGTAGCTGCTAGTTAACTCTGTTAGCTATGTGGCTAGCTGACTGCATGGGTCATCTGGGGGTGTATGTTTTTAGTTTCACCACGTTACAGGAGCTTCAGATCACTATGAGGCAAGGAGGACCCAGTGGAGAATGTTTCTCTGAAATAATAATAAGTATTTCCTTATTGAAATTCTGTTGTAGTCTCATCAACTGATGAGCCCAGATCACCAAGAGGTGTTCAATGAGAAATCCATGAAACATCAGCCACTCACCATATACATCAGGATATCTCTGATCATCACCATTGCTGTTTGATGGTCATTCCAGGCCTGATTTAAAGTCTGAAGGAAGTTATTGTTTAGAGAGTTGAGGACATCTTCCCGTACCTTTGGGGGGTGAGGCAAACACACATGCATAAAGTGTTAGTGAAAACATAACACCAAACCGGGAACCAAAAACTTGAGAAGTCTGTGTTCAAGAGTTGGAAATAATCCTGCTTCAAGCTGACACTTACAAGCAGCATTTTATAGTGATCACACTTTGCTGTTTCTGTAATACCCTTTCTCTACTAGTCTGGCATAAAAGAGCTTGATAATAGTCACACTGCAGTGTGACTCAGCACTCTGTGGAGTAAGATTCTTAAGGGCACACCGACCTGGCCTTTTTTCTCCTTCTGGACATGATGAATAATCACCTCTGCTCTTAATGATTCACCAAATTCACCCTCACATACTCACTAAGCAGGGGCCAAATTAATCGAATATTTTCCGTCATTGACCGAAATTTCTAAAAAAAAATCTAAAGGCTGACTGTCATTTTGACAAATTAGAACACTGAGGACAATTTACATGCAACTCTGTCAATAACAAAATGCAGACCACATGTAGTAGCTGTCCAGTTGCTGCCATGACCTTGTTGTCAAGTCAAATTAATCACTGCATTTGAGGACTACATCACTGTGTAAAGAGCTATAGCAAAATGTCATGGCAGAGTAGTGGAGAATGAAAGACAAGCTACAAGGCTACAGCAGGTCAACTGAGTTCAATTTAATTTCTTGTAAATGGATTGTTCATATTTCAATTATAAACAAACAATTCTGTACAATTGCATTGTTCATACTTGCCCATTTAGGCAAAATGGATGTGATGTTTTAAGGCCCTTTGCTCTCACTGCAGAGAAAAAAAAAATCGTTCAACTGCTTCATGGAGTGTTAACTTGAAAAATGACAGAGCAGTGAGCGTCTCTGTTCATCTTTTGTTTACAGTTTGTTCTGTTTATTAAATTGTATTGTGATAAAGTTGGTTTTGGATATTAAATGTGATTTTTTTTTAAATTGGCTATGTCTCATTATGATTAAAGAAATGATAATTTATATGAAGGGCAATTATAGATTATGATGGTATTTTCACAACCATGTCCGGCAAAATGGCCAAACACATACGAGAAAGTATAATACAACCTCTTTAACTAACCTCTTTCAAAGTAACTATCAGGTTAATATTGTTGTTTGATTTTGGTGCTGCTCTTGACCAAACCATGAATGAGTGAATGATTGAACAATTTTTAACTGTCACCTCTTATTGCCTCAAAATTTACCAACTGTCCTGGCTGCCTGGCAAGTACTCAGTGGCAAATTGAGCTAAAGGTGTTCACATCAAACAGTGACATTGTTTAAAACATTTCATATTATGATGAAAACAATCTGTAAACAATTCTTAACGGCAGCAATTACAAGGCCTAAAATACTCTATTAAAGCTGATAGAGAAGAAGAGCATACGCTGCACAGAAATAAGCTAAATCTAACAAATCTATTTTTGTGCTGTTACTCTTGTCTAGTTAGTAAAGATTTTTAGGCTGCGTGCAAACAACACTGTCTTACAGTGAAAGTGATGTCTTGATCATTTTCAGACAATAAAAACACATTCAGGTGTCCGATCTCCTCCCTTTGCATTGTTTCTTGTTGACATTTTCTGACTGCTCATTTGACAAACCTGCCAAGTTGAGAATGTGTGTTTAATTAAGCTGTAAACCCATCTGGCATGTATTCAACAACAGACTGCTGAAATATTGGGTATGTGCACACTGTAAGCTGCACTGTAACATTCACTACAGACATCATTACCAAACTAAATTTGTTAGTAATTAAGTGCAACAAAAACACAAGTGGAAAAAACAGCTTAGGAAAAATGTTCACTGATGTCTTCTCTAACTTGTCAACAGCAATTCAAAAAGGAATTAATCTTGTAGTAACAGGATGAGCATTGGATTGCTTTTTGTTTAACAAAAACTGCTGAAAACAATTATTTTAGTGATTCTGTAACATGTCGTCTACCATTTCACTTAGAATTGCTTCCTCCAGGTAAATAAATAAACAAAATTGCTTTTTTAAGAAAACTGTGTCTCTCAGATTTTCAGTCACTAACTATTGTGCCCCTGTATCATATCAGGCAAAACCTGTTTTAGAAAAGGCTAGCAGACAGACGACAACCATAGCTAAAACAACCCAGGACAAAATAACAACTTAAGGACCCTATCTACAATCCTGAGCGCTTCCTAACAAATCAAAGAAATGAGAAATCTGCCAAAAGAGGGTATGAGTGATCTTTTAAGAGTATTTCTTATTATTCAGGACGTAACAACCTCTGAAACTTAACTCTGCAGCTTTCTAACTCAATGTCACAAGGCTGCTCATGAATAGAAACAGCTCTTGTTATCTGGTATTGCTTTTGTTTTGCAAGGACGACAGACAGGCAGTGCTGCAATATAAATGTTAATATGAAACCTTAACAGATTTTGTTACATATCGATTAGCCTGCTGATAAAATGCTGTCCAGCTTAAATTCAGCTCTTTAATTCAATCAAAACCTCTGAAGCAGCCCCAAATATTAGCTATCATGAACTATAATTTTAACTTATTCTAAATTGAAATCTAGTCTCAGATATTCACGGGATAATTTTCTATTAAAGACAAGTCTGGAATGAAAATGATCTGTTACACACTCGAGTGAAATTGCAGTGGAATATACTTAAATGACAACAAGAAATAGGAGTATAAAGCATGTCTTGTTTTGATGCTGAAAGCAATGTGTCATCACTTGACTTAAAGTGTCTCACAAATTTACGCAGTTAAACAGCTGCACCATTCTAAGTGTCATAATTTCCTTTAATAGAAGGAAAGAAGCACATTTACTTGCTTAACTACAGGAATATTTACATGGAAATAAGCCTTTTCATGCAAAGCCAGTGCATGCAATTTCAAAATTTTAAAGAAGTTTAAGGAATTACTGCCATGTTTACTAGGGGTGTAACGATTCATCGATCTGGATCGATATATCGATTAGTTAAGCAATGATCCAATCAAATCGATTGAAACTCAAAACATCGATCAATATCGTCATCTTTAAGATAAGCCTTTATTTTGAAATTC
>JAPZDY010000024.1:10643046-10659565 GCA_029783645.1 Ctenochaetus hawaiiensis
ATAATTAAAAACAAAATAAAATTCTAATATGCTCATTTAAATTTCTGCCCTTTCGTTCAACATCTATTCAGAGGGAACCAATGTTAGGCCAAAACTGAAGTGTGGTTTAAGAGGAGAAGGAGGATGTGGAGTTTTTTGCACGCACTTGTAAATGGGCATGGCAATGTGTTCCATGAAGCTTATCTGCAGCTCTGGGATGTAGGCTTTCTCCCTGTCCATCATCTCACTGGGCCTGTTTCCCATGGCTTTTTCCTGCACACACACACACACACACACACACACACACACAAAGACACAGACATAAGAAACGAGCTCACTTTGTGTAAAATGACACACATTTCAGCCACTTGCTAAATAATCTCACATGACATTTAACAACCAGTGTTTGCTGACACATACCAGATCTCCTTGAGAGAAGAACTCTTTATAAATCAGCTCCTGTGGACACATAAAGGCAGACATCTGTTTTAACTTCCATTTACAGCTCACATATATGCAATCCCACATTGTAAAGCAGCAAATAAATCTGAAAAACTAAGATAAAAACCATACTGTGATATATATTTTTGGTACAAACCAGCGGTTAGTACAGAATTTTGGCTCTTCATTAAATTCTAAATTAGCATAAACAAATTTCAAAACAGAATATTGCGGTAACTGGACTATTCTCCTTTATGCATTTCAGTTTGATTACTATTTTGTTTATTAATTCCCATTCTGACCTTTGAGAAATTCATGTACCAACTGAGACCAATACAAGCCAGATCCTGAATTAAATTGAAATGTAGCAGCACAGATTACAGTGCATTTGCTGTAGGTGTTAGGTATTTGGAGATTTAGGGTGTAGGATTTAGGACAAGGGTCAGGGGTTTGGTGTTAAAAAGGGGGCAGACCAAGATTAAACATAATCCTAAAATGCAGCGCAGTTTCGCAGAGTGTAACGAATATAAGGGCATGTAGACTGAAAGGTTGTTTCCAACTGTACTGCTAAGCATCTTATAATCTTTATTGTCCCAGAAATGGGTCAGTTTCACTGGACAGTCATCGGGAATTAGAAATCTGTAGGAATGCACTGCTAAAAATAGGATCTGCTCTGGAGAAAAGTGTTGCTGCAGCACCTCAACTAGCAGAGACAATAAAAGCTGTTTGAAAATGTGCCAAACAACTTTCATTGCTATTACTCCTTTTACCGTAGTTCAGTGAGCTGTGATGCACTTGTTACTTCATTATAGTATCAGTAAATGTTCAAAATACAAGGGTAAACAGAGGAACAACGAGACATCTTTATCTGAATGAAAGAAACTGCATTGTATTTGACAAAGACTGTGGCACAAACCTCATATGAGAGCTTTATATGGGAGCATCACCTAAATATCTGTGCACTTTTTAATATATATTGTTTTGTATTTGCTGATGCTCATATTCACCTACTGAAAATCACAATATATATCAATGTAATAATGAAAGGATGGTAAAAACTAAACTCATTAAGCTGGATTTGTGTTAAATATAGGCATTTGGAGTAGACTGTGAACTGACAGCAATCTTGCGTGTAGTTTTCCAGCCCTTGGTTTGGTCTGACAGGTCACATGATGTCATCAGCAGGCACAGCAGCAGGGAGCGGTGGGTTTGGCTTTTAGGATTGTATCCATCTGAAAAACACATACACACACAAAAAAAGACTCTGTCGAAGCTGTTCTTATGTTTGCAGTAAATAAGACGACAGCTTTGTAAAGAGCTGAGAAAACTTTTGTTAAAACCAGAATGACAACACCATGAAAACTTTTTACTGATTTTTTAAAACTTTGATCAGAAGTTTTAACTTTGTGTTAGGTAAGGCTAGTTTGTGTTTTTTCATAGAAAAATGAAACAAAGTTTCAATGTCTTTGTGCTTTTCCATTGTGTGTGTGTGTGTGTGTGTGCTCGAACATTTTGTTCATGATTGACAAGTTACACACTCAATGGTGCGAGACAGTTTCAATACTCATTTAGAAGCTTTTAATGTCCTTGAATTGCTTTAACAGCACAAAATTGATTTCAGTGAGGAGACATTCACTCAGGATAACTTATAATTGGTTGCATTCAGGCGTAAAAAACTGCTGGTCAGGAGGTTACAGCCAATTATATTATATAAGAGTGCAGTAAGCAACTGTCTCCTCAAAAGGGTAAATAGTCCAATGAAAGTACGGGGTTAGTGAGAATGTCAGCCTTGAATACTGCGAGTCTGACCTCAGATCTCTGCCAAATAAGTCACAAAATAAAAATTTACGGTCAGTATATGTCTTTTGTGTGGTTCCAAGAAGTGAGCTATACTGCAGATAAAAATTGGCTTATAATTTCAGACTCTTCTTATTTTTTAGTGATTATTTAGCCAAAAAGCGGACATAAACCAGACAGTTACTTGTGATTTGTCATACAGTGATTGTGATTGCAGATTTCTAATACATAAATTCATGTTGCATGTTGCCTGTTCAAATTGAAGGAAAAATAAAGAATATTTATTTTGTCAAGGATCTGAACAAAGCATTTGAATCAAGCCTCTCTGTGCTGTTCAGGGTTGTGAGTGTAAAGCAAAAGTACCATCAGCCATCTTCTGCAGGTCCTTGAAAATGCGGAGGTGGTGAGCCAGGTCGGTAGCCAGAATGATATCTCTAATCAAATCCAGCACACGCTGGTAGTCCTAAAAAAAACATCAAATATAACTTAAGATTGCACATACATTGACAGCAGAGTCAGAGTCGATAGAACTGAAAGGTGAGAGATGGAAAAATGAAGAGAGACATTTCATTTGATTTGACATTTGATTTCATGTCTCACCTTCCTGGAGAACTTCTCAAAGATGTTGCAGCCGATAGTGTTCAGAATGGCGATGGCCTGGGCAAAGTGATGTCTCTGTCATGGCAAATAAAGCAAAATGAGAACAAGAATGAGAGGATTCGAAGAATCTGAAGGAATGTTGAGTCATGTTGCAGTACAACGAGAACAGCCTGTTTTACATGCCTCCCACCGCCTCATCACTGAAACCAGGAATTTAAGTTTGGCTCTGGCCACTAGGTGTCATGCAAGTACAAAACAACATTAGCAACTCATAAACACTGAATTTAATTGCTTAAAAAGGAACAGAGGGAAAAAGAAAAGACTGTATTTTCAGTCTGCAGGATTCAACTCTACATGGTACATTGTATAATACACTTATTAGCACTGAGATCATAGTAGTGGTGGTGTTGACCTCTAACATTCAGCCCTCTAATGTATGTAAATGAGAAAGACAAACATGTAAAAACATCCCACCACAAAATATAGTCCTTTACATCACTAAACGCAATACTTAATTTGTATATTTCCAACAATGCAACAAGAAATGATCATTTTACTCTTTATAGAGGTGGAATTTCAGGCAGATCAATTGTACTGCATGCAGAAGATTGTGAAAGGGGCCCTAATAAAGGGGCCACTAAGTATATTTAGGCACAAATTCCTCATATTGTCTGAAGGACTGTCAGATTTCCCACATCCCTGAGTTTACCTCCATCACAGATCCTTCTGAGCTGTAGAGAGCAGCCAGCACAGATTGCTAGAAACAGAAACAACAGAGCAAAAAAAACACAATCCTTTCAGTCGGGCAAAGTGTATTGATTCAAAGGAAGCAACGTCCTCTAATAAAACACAGTCTTCTCTTTAAATGTGCTTGTCTGCTTAGAAACAAGACTTCAAATAGAAAAACCACAAAAGAAGCGGATAAACGTTGACCTTTGGTGTATAGTGACAGTTTGTGAGTGTTATTTTTTGGTGCTGCATGATTACGCATGCAAAGAGTGCAGCAGAGCAACATGTTTCTAATCCCAGTGACATCCAGTGTGTCACTGGTGCAAACTCATAGAGGAGGAGAGTTCACTGATTTCACTACAACACAGTCAGAGACCATCTCTGATTGAAGTCAATTTTGAGTCCACATTTTTCAAAGTGCAGGTGCCCTGCTGCTCGACTGAATGCTACATGTTTGGAAGGTTTAATGTTTTTATTCTCGCTTATTTTCCTCCACTGTGCTCTTACTGAGGCGACTTGGAAAGAATTGTTGGTGCCACGGTGGTCCAGGTCATGGCACATACAGGAGACAAAGAGAGCTAGAATCTCTATATCCCTGAAAAGAGAAGAAAGACGAGGTTTGAGGATCAAAACAGCAACATTTGACTCAGTTTCTTAAGTGCTTAAGAGCTAAATCACTGGAGAGGAGCAGATAGTTAAGCATACTGACTCGAGGTAGTTGGACAGTCCTAGGTTTTTGTAGAGCAGGTAGCAGAAGTGTGAGACGGAGAAGGCGTGCATCCAGTTGTGGTAGGGAGGGTCCCTGTAGCCTTTCTTCACCATCAGACAGAACCTAACACCCAAACAGCAGTTCAGCAATCATCTACAACACAGCATGCCACCAGTGATGCATGCAGCACACAAAGCTGTCTGATTTTTCAATATGTAACTGAATGATTTCTTTGAGGCCTGTGGCCAAGGTTGGTTCTTATTCTGACTTTCTTTCAGTTGAAAGCAGCACCAGAAGCTGTGCATTCAAACCCCAAGTTCTAAGTTCAAGAAATAATTTTGAGTTAAATATTTATTCCATTAATTTTCTTCTCTACTGATCAATTTTAACAAAAATCTTGCCAGTTTTGTAACTAGAAAGCTGCTTATATTTATGTGGCTCTTCTATTCGAGTGAGAAGGTCAATGAAAATTTAAAAAGTTCAGCTCCAAAAACCTGCGAAGCTGTTCCACTCAAACACAATATGAGGCCGTAGATAAGGATGTAAATAGACAATACAAAAGGATTAAAGAGGCTGTTATCTGCTACATCAGAAACACACGTTTCCTCTCAGTTGAAGTACTATTTATCCATCTAAATTGTTTTGTTATGAGCTGAATGAATTTTACAGATACTGGCCATGGAGATTTCTGCCTACTCCTGATGTAATGGAACTAGATGGCACTCAGCTTGTGGTGCTCAAAGCACCAAAAAAATGCATTTTAAAAAACTAAAGGGCAATTTCTCTTTCTAGAAATTGAACCCCCTTATTCAAGATAATATATGCAACCCTTCAAGTGAGCAGTTTAATGTAGGAACCATTTTCTCTTCACCGAACTACAACTTCCATTCATCTACTCAGATTCGATTGCTGTTGAGTTTTTCAAATGTATGTTTTTTAGCACTTTGAGCACCAGACGTAAAGTGCCATCTTGTTCCATTACATTCCAGAAAAGGCTGATATCTCTAAAAGTCTTCATTTCTCACCAAAACAGTTAGGACTAATAAAAGTATTACTGGAGGAAAAATGTATCTTTTTGAGTGTATGTTGAAATGTCCCTTTAAAATTTAAATAAACAGTGCATATAAAATGTAATAATTGGTAAGACAAGTAAAAAATCTAATTAATTGTTAATGTTCACTACTCAATGTAACTGCAGGACACACACTCATACATACAGACTCTTATATTCAGCACATGACATGATGGAGTTGTCAGACCTGGCGAGAGTGTGCAGGTCGATCTTGTATGTGTTGATGAAACCCATGTCTTCAAACATGCTGAGGATGCACTGCAGACACACACAACAGGATCAGTTAACTTCACTTTCATCCTCACTTCTTCTCCTCTCACTTCTCTAAACCTCTGGCTCTTACCAAGGGTGTGGTGTCATCAGGTAAGGAGCGAGGTGTGTATGTGAACTCAGCGAAACAGGGGTGGATCTGCTTCACCGGTTCCATCCCTGTAACCAGCAGCTTAGACACCTCTTCCTCTGAAACCTGCAACATACACATACTGAATCATACGGGGTAAATAATGTTGACAGTGTCAGTAAACACAACGCGCCCGAGCGTTAGACTGAATGTGATGGACAAATATGATTTTACCTTCATGTGGTACATCATCATCTCATTGGCCAGGTGGGATCTGAACTGAGCTTCATGGACTTTCTTGTAGAGCAGAGACTAAAGGCACAAACATAATATTACAGAAACACCATCAAAAATCAACAGTTTTCATTATTATTACAAAAAACTGTTTGCTAAATAACCCAGAGTTCACTTAGAGGATCAGCAGTGGCACAGCTTCACTTTAAACTGCAAGGATAATTGTGCAGAATGAGTTTGCATTTAATCTTTTGGATTTGAACAAAAGAGATTGATTTGAAGGAAGGTTTAAAAATGCAGTGAACTCAAGCAGAAGTCACAGACTAATTTACTTTTTGCCCTCCATGTTAATCTACACAGGAACACTCAACGCAGCGCTGCGATGCACAAACAATATGAGTCAAAACGAACGCTGCTTACATTTCAGCACATAAGGGAAAATGCTTTTTACAAACTTCAGCAAACTGTGCACTGTGATTCAGAGTGAGCATTGATAAATAATGCATTTGATCAAGTTTCAACAATTAATGAGCCGCCTGGAGGGCAATTATTCTTCCAATCAAATGTCTTTAAAGTTTGTCCATAAACTATCGAGTACTTGCAGTCATTAAAAGGTCAGACGCTACACAAGCTGCCTAATATGAAGGTGAATCGGAAATGAAATATAAAATGTCATCACAGCTTTTATCTCTTTGTCTCTTTCTTTCCTTTTTTCATTTCTGTCTTTCATTACGGTCTATTGTGAATCTTTTGCTCTTTCCTTCTTTTTTCAGTCTCTTTCCTCACTTTCGTCATTGCGTTCTTTTAATCCATACTGTTTCTTTCTTTCTCTCTTTTCTTTGTTTTTCTTTCTTTGTTTCTTTTCTCTCTCTCAAACACAGTACCTTTCTTATGGCGCAGTTGTAAACATTTAAAGCCATTTATAAAACTCTTCATCTGTTAATTACAGATTCAATTCATTTTAAAATCCTTTATATAAAACCTTCATATTACTTAAATCAATTGTTTGACTGCCTGAGGACATTGTTAGAGACAGAAAAAATCACCCAGCCACACAAAGCAAATCCATTTTAGTCAATGCTTACAATATGTTTTGGTCAAAGCTGCGAAGGAGGCAGCAGTTATTGGAAATAGGATGACAAAGTTTGATCATCATATTGTAAAAACATCTGTTACGACCATAACAACCTCTCAATAGCTCTACGGCTAATGACGGCACAATACAGAGCCGTAATACAGCACCACATTCTCCCCGCTTTTCCTCATTATTGTCACGAACATCACAATCTTCGTCATCCTCTTCGCGAGCTGCGTCCACTAGCTCAGCTGAAAGTGTGTTAATGGCTTTGCAGCAGCCATACAGCACCTACGAGCTGCACCATTAAAGCCACTCAGCTCCATCACAAATTGAATCTTTTTAAATTTCCCTCGAGATGTTGCTCCACTCTGCTTTGACAGAGCGTTTTGCTCCCAACAGATCCCATTTGCCAGCAGAGATCGATGTCTCTAACAACAGATCTAACACACTGGTTTAAGGAGCAAGTGACTGCAAGTGTGTATTTTCTATTTTTTTCCCCCTCTCTATGCAGTCCAATTTAATTAATGATAAACATCCATTAAATTTGCAGAGATGACATTAATATACATAAACTCTTCTTGTTTATAATAAATTTTTATGTGTATGAAGATGAATGTGTAGTTTAATAAACGCTGCATTTAATTCCCTTTCATACTTTTCACTGCTGCTAACAGATCCATTAAGAGAGAAAAGATATTAAAGATATTCTGTCTTCTATCGCAAACTGAGAAGTTTAAGTTGTTAATTAATTTGTAACTGTTAAATATCTTCCAGTTAATGTTTAGTTGTTCAGTTGTACTTGTTATTAGATTTTCTTTATGCTTAATATGCATCGTGACAGCAATTAGTATGTATAAAAAACTATTTAAGTCCTTGTCCCTGACCAGACATCTGCAGCTATTGAACATAAAAAACTGGACTCTTTTTTTTAAAAGCTACGGAGAGTTTGTTCTTTCAGTGGAAGAAGAAGAGACTTACATGAGCGATGCTGATACCACAGTAGATGGAGAAAGCTGTGGCCAGGTCCTCGTCGAAGCGGTTGAACCACGGCCCGTTCATTTTATTCACCAACTCAGCAACTCCGATCACCTCTAGAAGAAAGATTTAAAGAAAGAGTGAAGAGGACAGAAAGAATGAATGAAAGAAGGTGATACGTTGAAGGAGGCATGGATGGAGAGAAGGATGAAGATGAAGAAAACAGAGAGGACGAGAAGATGAGAGTCAAAGATGAGAAAATAAGACACAGAATGCAACAGGCGAGTGTGCAAAACCGACTGTACATCGAAAAAAGATCCGCTAGTTTTCAGTTTATTTAAAACTGGAGCTGAACCTAGTTGCATATAAGAAAAGATCTGAATTGAAAAATATAATCTGAGCTTCAGCTTCAGTTTTCTGTAAAGAAATCGATCGCACAGAATCTAAAGTTCCTCTGCTTGGATACGGCAAAAAGTGAGGGGCACCATCAAAGTCTACAGAGTTTTCTGTAATTTCTAAGTATGGAACGAACTGAAGATGGTTGCTTCTCGAAAGTGCACTTTAACCACTTTAACATTTTGGAGGAAAGGATGTGATGTAAGAACTCTTTGTGCTATTCTGAGAGAGAACATGTGTGGAAATGTAGCTTCGTGTTTGAAAAGGAGAAAAGAGGAGTTTGTAGAGGAGAAAAGAGGAGCAACTAGCAACAGCGAATAAAAGTGAAATCTGACTGAAGAAGTAAAATTTTATCCAATATTATTTTAACAGTAGCCTCATGATTGTAATATTAATGCATCATTGGACTTCACAGGGGTAACTTTGCACCTCCATTTACACATAACAGATGCTGTGAAATTCTGTTAAAACAGCAGAAAAAACATTTGGTGTGTTTTTTGTTTTTATGCTCCAATCTGTTAAAACACACAGCTGAGTGTGTGATGCCTTTAAAAATATAAATAAAACTATACAACATTTTTTTTTACAACTTATTCAAACAAAGAGATGACAGCTGTGTTATGGTTTCATTTTAATTTCTACTATAGTTTTCTTGTATAATAAATATTTTTCCCACTCAGTTCTGCTGATGTTGTATTGTTTTGTGCATTAGTCAATTAAAGGATTCGCTATTCTTTATATTTATTCTATCTCGTTATTAACTTGTTGCTTGTCAAGCACTTTGAAAGGCACTAGCTTGTATGAAGGGAGCTTTGAATGAAATCTGATTGAGATCATGTTTAAAACAGCCTTGCATCTTCTGCCTTTTAAAGATTTTTTTGTGTGAGTGTGTGGGCGTCATTGTTGCTACCGTTGTTCTCGTCTTTGATGGGGAAGCAGAGGATGTTTCGAGTCCTGAAGCCGGTGCTGTCGTCAACGCCGCGGTAGAAGAGAGGGTGAGAGTAGGCGTCCTTAATGTTCAAGATCTGACCCGTGGTGGCTACGTGACCAGCGATACCCTGATCTGCTGGAATACGAAACTCCTTCTGCAAAAACACAAACACACAAATGCTTTTTTTTTGCATGAAATATATATATTTTTGTTGAGTCAGACAGGAAATGAGGGGCGAGAGCATAACAAACGGCGTGCAGCTGTGGTTCCCAAACCAGAGGGAGGGGCTGCCCATGAGGTTTTAGACACTGACAATGTGGTCTGAATGCAGACCTTTGTTGAACATCATTGCCGAAATGACTTCCCTTACCCATCATTCCCTGTGTGTTTCCACTGTCAGCTCTCTACATAGACATGAAATGATGCCTAAAAAAAGGTCGCAAGAAAGAAAAGTGCAGCATTATTTTGTGGAAATTTACTGCTTGTGTGTCATACCTCCTCATCACTAACCACGCCACCGTCAAACACCTTCGCCACCAGCTCATGACTGACGCGATCCAGCAGGAACACTGAACAGCTGGAGGAACAGAGAGAGAGAGAGAGAGAGAAAGGGAGGGAGAGAGATGGAGGGTAACGCAAAACAGAGCAAAGCAGAGAAAATGAGAGTGTTTCATCTCATTTCATCTCAGGTCATTTCGCAACTTTAATTAAACGCGGCAAGTCAGTTAAGAGCAAATTGCCGAGATAGCCTTTTTCAAATGGAGATAAAGACATTCACACTGTACGCAGACACACTCTGAGTCTTTCAAACACACACTGAAACATCCCTTTGAAGATGAATCAGAGGGCTTACATCTCTGCATCACTGAGGTTCCTGGCCTCCACTATAATTTCCTGTAACAGCACTGACACGTCATCTGAAAGAATTAGTGATAGAGAGGGACAGAAAGAGACGGTGAGAGAGGAAAATAAAGGAAAACAGAGAAAATTATAGGAATACAGCAAAGCTCAGGCAGACAGGAACTGAGGTTACACAGTGAGCACCGGTGGATCAGCTGCACAAGCTGATAAGAGCGCATTTAATCAAGAGGTAATTTGCTCTACCAGTGGATCAATTTTTTGCTCTTGCAATCATGATGAGTCATCAATTACTTTATTCTACTGTTGTGCTTACTGTAAGATAAGAATCTTGATGCCGCGTGTGCTTATAAGATGGAGAGGCGGGGCCTTTTTTATGCCCTTTTGATTGTATGGTCATGATCCAAGGTGTAATCACTGTTACAGTGGGTAATATCTCAATCAGTTACGGGTATAATTAGTTTTATTTAGCCATATTAAATATCATATAGCATAAAATGTCCTACAATGTTCTTACTTCACAGAGGACGACTGCGGGAAACTTACCCAAGTGTGTGAAGAGATTCTTGGCCACTTGTAAGAGCGCCTATGAGGTGAAACAGAGCACACAAAAAGCTCTATAAAAGGCAGCTTCATATGTGTGCATACAGTATGTGTGTGTGTGTGTGCGTGAGTGTGTGTATTATGTGTGCAGTACCTGGCACTCCACTTTGAGTTTCTGTTCTTTCTGGAAGGCCAAAGTTGAAGTGAGGACTGTTGAAGTGTAGCAGAAACAGTGCTGAATTGCATGCTCATCTGCCTCTGTGTGTCTGCAGAGGGGGAGACACACACACACACACGCACACACACACAGTCTCAGGATGAATCTTAATTTAGACAGCCATAATAGGCTGCTGTGGGACTTTTCACACTCTTAGTACCAAAATCAGATATTCTTATTATACATGTTGCCTGATATTTTCAATGCTTTTTATATATTTCTACAGACATTTAAGTAGATTAACAGGTAAGTTAGTATATTGATTTGTTGATTGGCAGAAAATACATCATTTTGATGATGGATTTATAACTTTATTAAACTAAAACTCATAATCAGTCTCTGGTACCAGCTCCCTGTTTATTACAATTTGTCGGCTATTCAGTTTTATATGATTAATACAATGAATCTATTTGGGTCTCAGATTGTTGAATATTTACTGCAACATGACTAAATGATTGAAAACAGAACCCTGGTTTCCTGCAGGCGGTGAAAGTGACTGTCAGTCTCCTTTAAGATGAAATGATGTGAGAACTTGAAGGCATTAAGCCGACAAACAAAGACTGATGAATGAAATGATCCTCAGTAACAAGGTGACACTAGTAAATGCCTGCAGTTATCCCACTTTGCCTACAGAGGGCAGTGGCACATTAATGTGTTGACATCAGGAGCAGTTTGTAGTTCAAGTATTTCTTGCCCGAAGTTTTGACTCCCAGGAATCCTAGCAAAGGAAGCAGGATTTGAACTGAGATGGAAAACTCCTGGGAATCTCTGAATGAAGTTGATTACTGTGAGATCACTTTCCCACAAGAGGTACAAACCATTTATGACTGACATCCAGAAGAGAAGAGAGAACAATACTGGTACATAGTTTCTCAGACTTGAGCGTTACTTTTTTTCGGCGATACTGGCAAGATACTTGCCGTCACGATAGAAATAGTCTCCATTTCCGCAGCGAGAATGAAAAACAGCAGGAGTCGATTTTCAAAGGCCAGAAGTCGGAAACACACAATAAAAAAAGCACACAACACTTTCCACAAAGAAATGGAGAATAAATGAGGAATGTGTGCATGCTGTTTGGTCTTATGTGACGCTGCCATGGGGTTGGCTGCAGTTTCTTAGAAATAAATAAATGGGCAGCTAAACTGGTATGGTCCTGACGTTGCTGCAAACTCTGACAAGACTTTTTTAACTCAAAAACTTACCCTGTGTTGCCTGCAATATTGCACAGCTGCTACAAAATCAAAGATAGTCATGTCTCAGCTGTACCAGTCATCCTCCATATACTTCTGCTACAATATTATACTGTGCATCTTCAGACTGTGCTTTAAAACAAGATTAAATGATGTTCCTGATGGTTTGTGTGCAGCGTTTTTACTCACTGGCACCAAAACTGAGTTATGGACCTGTTCCTAATGTCACAAAATGCTTTCGTGCACCTGTGTCCTTTGATAAGAGGCTGAATTACACGTTTAGGAGGGCAAGGCAGTGATAAGTTCCCACTCAAACTCTGCATTTGAATATGAAATCTATACGATATCTTCAAGATATATGTCAGTACTAAAATCTGGATGAACTGTGCTGTGAGCAAAAAATGGATTTATCACATTTAATGCACAGTTGTGACCATAATCCTGCTGCTTTTACTATGGTAATGAGATGCCGGCTGTGTTGTCAGTGCCACTGGCAGAGGGAGGAATAATAGGACGTGATCCTGTCTCATCTATCTTAATTTTCAGAGGGAGGCAGAGAGACAGGAGTGTATGTGAGTGCTCACATGTGCATGAAGTGTGTCTACGGTGTGTGTAGAGACAAGTGAGCTTTAACCAACACTTTAACATATGTAAACATGCATGCAACCTTGAAAATAAAAAAACTCAGCAGTAGATGAAATGCTAAAATAGGAAAATAGCAAAATGTAATTATAAAATACTATAAAACTACTTTCAACACACTTATGAAATTTTCATTTAACAAAACCAAAGCTTTAAAATAAATTAACAGTGAAAAAAACAAGGGGATTTTTAATGAGTTTTATTTCTTTTCTATATCAGTCTGATTTGAATGAAGTTTTTTTTGTGATTACTCAACAAGACAATTAAGTTTGAGACAGAACAGGCCAGGCTAGATTTTTATCATGGTACTTTCTGTTTATATGTCTGAAAAAAACATAAATATATAATGTCTTTATAATAAATGTCTTTGACATAATGTCAGAACTCAATATTGACTTGTGGTTTCACATGGGAAGGAACCCCAGTCTTAAAAGTAAGAGTCCTGTGTCCAACCCATCCATCCATCCTTCCATCCATCCGTCCATCCATCCATCCATCCATCCATCCATCCATCCATCCATCCATCCATCCATCCATCCATCCATCTATCCTTCCATCCATCCATCCATCCATCCATCCATCCATCCATCCATCCATCCATCCATCCATCCATCCTTCCATCCATCCGGACCTCCTCCTGCACTTTTAATACTACATTTATCGCTCCTGTCTGCTTGTGCTACACCTTAACACACACGTGTGGACTTTTCATGCCTTGGCGAGGCAGAACGTGACATTGACATGGTATCCTCTTGTGGATTGTGGGTCTATTACATGCTCTGGCATGCAGCATCATTCCTGTTAGCATTACACACACACACCCACACACACATACACACACACACAAACACACACAGATATACATGCCAAGACACTGTGCCAAACCCTGCACCCAAGCCACCCGCTGCTGGACTCATGACCTGACTCTAGATCATCCTGTAGCCATCTGCATGGTTGCACACATGCACACACACACACACACATGCACACACGCACACACACACACAGACTGGGTGATTGGACACAGGCTCCAAAGTGATGGTGTCCATTCAGGAAAGAGAGAGCAGCACATACTTCTGGTTAACGGCACATTTCAGTGGAAACAGCAGCACCCTCTTCACTGCTCTGCTCCAAATTCACCAAATCTGAGCTGCTGAGCTCAACCAATCTGGCTACCCATCCCAACATCACTGTAAGCCGCTGTCAGATAAATCTTTGTATCTAACATGAGTCTCTGCTTCTGGAATTAGGAAAAGCCAAATAATTTGACAAATGACTTCCCAGAATTTTAAAAATGCTTCAGCAGTAAGTCATCAGTGACTGCGTTCAGATGAGGGTCATAAAAAATGTCTGTTTTTTACTCTGCGTGAAGAGGTTTAGTTTAATCTTGTGATTCACAAGGAGGCAAAAACAGCACAAAACCAAAAGAAAAATTATCAATGATAGCTTGTCTCACATTCGTACCTCTGCCCACCCTGCTTGTTGAAGGCGCATGCTAGCGCCACCACCTGGCCAGTGGCCCTGCTGGCCACTGGTACACAAAGCATGGAGGAGATCTCACAGCCCAACATGCTGGACAGCTGCCTTCGCTCCTCCTGAAAAAGAGAGGCAGAAAAACACACCAGGATCAAGACAGGATATAAGATGAATCGACAGAATCAATAAAGATTAGACAAAAAAAGGAAGTAAATGTCTCCTTACAGCACTGATGTCCTGAAGAGTAATTGACTTCTTCTTCTCGACAACCTGACCAAAGCGTCCAAACATCAGCTGAACAGATGAGAGGAAAAGAGAGAGATTAAGACCAGATGAGTGAAAACTGAGGGAGGTGAAAAACAACAAAGAAACAGAGTAATGAGGGCGAGAGATGGGAAAAAAACAAGTGTTGAAAGAGTCCTTGAGATTCTGTTAGAGGGAACATATAGAAATAAAGGCTCTTTATTATATTCTGAGCCTATTCTTTCCTCCCTTGTTAAATTAGCACAAATAGACCATCTGGGGTGCATTTGCTTTGTCCTAATATCTCCCTTCACCAACCACTATCAAGATGTCACACGTCATTGAGCCTAGGGTGCACAGTCTATTTGTAACATAATGGAAAGCCTGTTAAAAATGCTGCATCTGTACCGCAACCAGGAGCAGCAGACTTAAAGGGGCCAAAAGGAAGTGATTACCTCCCTTGCCCGAATTTCTTAATTCTGACCCCTGACAGGGATTATAAAAGATTACATATGGGAGGTTTATTCTTCCGTGTCATACTAAAGAAACTAACATGCAGGGTTACAACACTTGCATTAAAACAACAAATATGTCTGAATAGGCCACATCATTCAAAGCACAAGTGAATGAATGACTGATAAAACAAACAAGCAATGAAGAATAAATAAACTATCAATGAACAAGAAAATCAAGAAGAAAAAGAAGAAGAAGTAGAAGAAGAAGAAGAATTGTTTATTTGTATGAATTATCAGGATTTTTTGGCTCACCGGGAAGCTGATCTCTTCCTCCAGGACTTTGTCTCCAACTACCTAAAGGTCACAGAGTTCAAAGGTCACAGGCTATTCAATGGTCAATGTCATCATTACTCTTTGGTGAATGAGAGTGAGCCATTGGAAAAAAGGTAGATGGCTTTTATGCATGTACGTGTGTTTGGTGTGTGAATACCTGGCAGAACAGCTGATGGTTGTCCTCAGACACCAGCAGCAAACAACAGCACTGCGACTGAGTCTGCTGCTGCAGCTGAAGGAGAACACAAACACAACATCAGTCCTGATCATCACACAACATTAGACTCAGTCAGATTGTTTCCAAATCCTCAATTTAAGATCCTTGACCTGGAGAGCAGGCCAAGTGTGAGGATAAGATGAGAAATCAGTGGACAGTGAAAAATAACTGGAGCTTGGGTGAAGCACGGTTCTGTATCATCTATACTGTCGTACAGCAGCATTAAGATGCCAACAGTGTGATGCACATTTCTATAATTTATATCAACTACAAATTATGGGCCCCGTTTTAAAAATCCATGGCGCATGGTCTAAGGCCCATGGTGCAAGTGTGTTAAGGGACCTAGTGTGTTGCACTGTCAATGGTGGATTTAGGTGACATTAGATAAGAAGATAAGATAGCGGTGCGCCAAACTGCACCTCATTTTAGAAGCAACATGCCAGTGGGCAGACTCCCGCAAGAACACTTGTTATTTACACAAAGTGGATGCTGGGAGTGAAAATGACAGCTGCGTCAGTCTGAAACTAGCAATGACACTTGTGCTCCAAGTGCAAGTCAGGGGCCTAAATGTGTTAAATGATAAAAACAAGTTTTTTCTAATGAAGAAAGTTATGGTGGGAGGATTATTTAAGTTTTATACATATTTCTGCTAATACGACCACCTTGTTAAATAAGAGTGTGTGATGAAGTTCTTTCTGGAGGATTTTTTACTGACGAAATCTTTTAACCAAGAGGTGACTTTAGTCAAACATTCAGACCTTGCAAATAACAAAAAAAGACTTGCTTTTATTATAAGATCAAGGTTTTTCTCTGAATGTGAAATCTCTAATAACTGGGACAAAGACACACACAAACATACAGGCGGATGTGCGTGGATGGATGGAATGTCTATACACTCAGCCTCTGTTCTGCTGTGCTGCTCTGCAACCAAATTCATGCTTCAGAAACATTTTATCCACTTTCACAGACTGAAATTCACCCTGAGCTGGGAACACACACACATACACACACACACACACACACAGACACACAGACACACACACACACACACACACACACACACA
>JAPZDY010000024.1:10659665-10676381 GCA_029783645.1 Ctenochaetus hawaiiensis
CACACACACACACAGACACACAGACACACACACACACACACACACACACACACACACACACACACACACACACACACCTGTCTGCATGGTGACACAAATACTGTAGGTACATGAATATATACATGACCACACAAACATGCACACACACCTACACACAGCTATAAGAGCACACAATATTCACACAACATTCTTCTCTGTAATCCACTGAGCTGGATAGAGAACAAGCAGGACAGGGATAAACACCAGCCCCTGCCAGCTCTCCCCTCCCACCCCCCAAAATCACACATGCAAGCATTCAACACACACGCACCATGCAGTCACATACACACACAGCACTAACATACGCACATGTTGGCTATATTGCTGCATCCACGTATAATAAATAAGCTCCTCCAACCCCTTTTTCTACAAATGCTGTTAATCCCATAAGATCCGCCCCAAGCACTTCCCACCAAAATGACTATTCTTCAGAAGAAACCATCTCCTGCTCTGTTCCCTCCCTCCCTCCTCCCCACCTCACCCCCTTTTTTTTACAACTGTAACAATAAACAGGCAAAACAAATCATGTCAGATTCAAAATACATCTTAAACCCCCTGCAGCCTTTTGCGTTACCACAACTTCCCCTTTACGTTCCCTCAGATGCAGGAGAGAATACATTACAAATTCATGCCTAAAGGCATCAAAAGCTGACATTTTTCGTGCAGGCTGCACTGCTGCAGCTGTGCTGTTTGACCCCATGGGTCCAGCCCCGCAACATCAAGGTAGCGCAGGTGGAGGGGAAGTCAGGTAGGTGAGAAGTTGTTGAATTTGACCTTTTTCACAGAAAAATACTCCATTTTACTTTTAAAGGAGCAGATGGCTTTATAGCAATTTTTATAAAGGCTTTGTGTTTCCTAAAAATTTTATGTGCAAGCGGACACTGATCCTCTTTGACATTTACAAAAACAATGGTAAAGATTTGAAATAATTAGAAAAGAAATTTGCTCCACGATATTTTTAATAACTTAGTATCACACAAGCAAAGAAAAGCAGCTGATCCCCACATTAAAAAAAACGTTGGATGTTCTTAATTTTTGTTGTGAAGACAAACACTGACTTAACTTAGAAAAGCAAAACAAGTCCTTCATGCTCAATAAATAGAATGAAAAAGAATCACAAGTATGTGCACGCATCCATTAGGATTCTCTGAGGCTCTGATGCACTGAGAATTTTGTCCCCTTGACGCCGTATAACCTTCAAATCACTTTCCCTGCTCTGGCTTTATCCCTCTCTATCTCGTATTTTCTTTATCTCTGAAAAATTCCATACATAATAACTGTTGTCAGGTCTCTGCACATCTTGTAGCTGAGCCTGATATCTCCCCTCTCTCATCAATTTATACACTTCTCCCCTTGCTCACTTCCTTCCTTTACAGAGAATCTATCATGTATAGATGTGGACATACCATGAGAAGACTGATGAAGTGTGTGTGTGATAAAAAGCCTGTGGGATTGATAACGACAAGAGGAGGGATGTTTTGCATGTACCGTACATTTTTTAATTCTGTGCGAGTACATGTGTGTGTGTGTGTGTTTGCATGAGGGAGCGTATGAGTGATCTCAGCCACTTACATAATTGATGACTTTGAGCTGGAGAGAGGCTGCATCAAGGTCAAAGAGCTCACCTGAAGGAGAAGAAGGAAGAGAGTTAGAGAGAGCGACGGGAGTGAAAACCAGAGGAGCGAGGGCAGATTGATGTTGGGGACGACAGGAAATGCAGAGCATGTTCGCATGTGAAAGGAAAGCAGTCCAGAGAGGGATGCAACGAGGCAGCGAGGTCGGGGAAGGGTGAACAGGAGCCGGCTAACAGAGAGCTTAATTATGAAGACAAGACAAGGGACGGAGGATTGCCTGGACTGCAGATGAAGACAAAAGAAAAGAGATGAGACAGAGCTGAGAAGAGTAGAGGCAACTTTGTTGACAATTACCGGAGAGTAAACAGTGTTGATGCATGTGTATGTGTATGTGTTAGCAAGTCAGCTCTGATTATGCATGAGATTTTAAACAGCAATTTTGCAAAGTGGTCTGTTTTCACACAGGAGCTGTCACACGTTGTTTGTGCGGCAGGTCATCCAAATTCATCAGGCCTTCTAACCAGATGGGCTTTCACTATTAACATACCACACATATACCGGGGTGTGTGCGTGTGTGTGTGTGTGTGCGTATGGTTGTGTGCATACCACAGAGTTGCAGGATATTGCGGTCCAGTTCGCAGTAGTCCTGGTCTGAGACGTTGAGGTGCAGCAGTGCATTGTGGGACTGTATGGGAGAGGGGCTGAGAGGAGGCCTCTGGTAGGCTGTTTGAACAGCCTGGACACGCACACACGCCGCTGAGGCCTGTTATGTCATGCATGCGCACAGAAGCAAACACAGAGCAAAGTTAGATGAGATTAAAGACAATCTGAGAGAGGAAATCATAAAGCTAACTACTGTTCAATTCTGTTTTATTATCTTTTAACTTGTCCTTCACAGGGCCAGCAAAATAAATCAAAGCCAACTGACCCAAACATCACCAGTCAAATTCCTTCAGAGCACGTCAATGTGGATTCATCACACACATTTGCACGGAGATATAAAATATCCAGTGGCCAGGCATTTAGTAATGGATTTTCTTTATTGATATATATAAGTTTAGGACTGAGAGTGTGTTGATATAAACTATTTCAAGAAAAGACCTACTGGATTCATCATATTGGGGGCTATTTTTCAGGTTATTATAAGAAAATGTATATATAAATTACATATGTTTGTTCACTTTATCAGCACTTCACCACTTAAATTCTATCTGTTCTTTTTTCTAAATAATTTTTGCTGTTTATGTTCTTTTTTATTCTGTTTTTTCTTAGGTTTCTTGGTGTCCTTAGATGCAGCATCTTCTAGCAGCTGGCCATCTGTGCCTAGTTCTCATTGGATGATTAACAAAGATTATGCCTTCTTGTAGAGTATGTACAGGCTGTGCTTTAGGCTGTTCTGCTGTGTTGGTTAGATGGAGAACATACTCTTCTTGTAAGTCAGCTACAGATGCCAAGGTATTTTTTTTTTCACATTTGTAACCAAAGCAGACACAGAAGGAGAAGAGCTCACATGTTTTTCCAGCACGTTAAGGTGCAGTTCATCCTGATCAGACAGAGGATTACAGCCAACCTGCAACACACACAGATATTTCAGAAGGGTCGAGGACACAAACTTGACTGTTTCAGGCCGTGCTGTCTCTGTAGACGTCATTAAATTTATCAGTGTCAAATAAAACCAACTGAACTTGTATTTTTTAACATGCTCTTTAACTGTAAATATCTATCTTTCCACAGAGGATAAGCTCATTATTTAATCACTTGTTATTACTTTTGTTACTCTGCGTTTATCAATTCATTGAGACACTATTGTATGTCCTTGAATACACAAGCTCACCAGTAGGACAGCGATGGCCTTGTCCTGCTCCTGGTCCAAGATAGGAATGACAACAGCTAAAAGGAAGAAAGAAAAAAAACACACTCATAATACATGACGGCCCTGTAATCTTCTTTCCATGTCCTTGTCTTGCTCTTAATCTTATTTGTTCTTTCTCCATGTTCTAATACTAATAGAAATATGCAGGGGGAAATGAACACGGGAAAAATAAATCTGTCCTTGCATAACACTGTTTATTCTTCTCTTTTCTTTCATATGTTATCCTCATTGATTCAGGCAAAATAGCGACAACAGATGTGTAAGGACAAAATATCTTCTAAGATAATAACCAAAAGATCTTTGCTGCATATGCACTCAGCTGAAAAAACAACCAAGAGAAAGATGTTTGCCACATTTGCACCAAACAAACTTCTACTTCTGCAACATCATTAAATGTTTTTTCAGTATTTATTGATCCACATAGTGCAGAGGGGTCATGCATGTGGACTTTAGGATGTCTCCATGATCACATCCTTCCAGCTTATCCTCTCATTACTGCTTTTAGATAAAAACAAAGAATGTTCACATGAAGAGGAGTGCAGAATCTCATCATTTCCTTCCATTTCTCTTGCATTTTATTCCCATCATAAACCTTTCATTGCTCTATTTTTGGGCAGTGTATGTGTGTGCGTCTCTTGTATGTTTTAACTGTCGACACAGCTCCATACCTCTCTCTATGCAATCATCATCCCTTGTTCACTACATCTCTCTTATTTGTTAATTCTCCCACGTTCTTGCATCTCACTTCTCCTCTGCATGCACACATCCTCAAACAAGCACATGCATACACACACACGCTCTGCTGTTGCTTCATTTGTCCGTCAACAAGCGTCATTCAAGCACACACACCTCTTCTGTGTGCTGGTAATGGTGCTGCGAGGCAGATTCTGTATTTCTCTGGCAGTTCGGGCGAAGGAAGGCCTGCACACTGACATCGCTTCAGCTGGTCCACAATGGTCCTGAGACAGACAGATACAAGTTGAGTTTGACTTAGATTAAGAGAAAAACAATTATGTACAGCATCATTAGCTGGAGTGAAAAACGGAGAGACAGACGGTCTGTCAGACACTGGAAAGACAAAGAGGAAGAGGGGATTTGGAAGACAATTGGGGCAAATGGAAAAACAATCAGCAGGATTACAAAAACAGACACGTTGTATTCATTTTCACCAACCAAAACATGTCTGAATAGAACTACCATTCATGGTGAAATTATATGAACTCAATACATCTGTGTGTGTGTGCACATGTGTGTGTATGTGTGTGTGCGTGTGTGTGTATGTGTGTACATGTGTGAGAAGGTGCTGGCCAGGTGTGAAACCAGGTGTGATCATGGTGAAGGTCTGTCCTGCACATTCAATACAAAGGGCAGCTTTCTTATGCTAAAATATGAGACAAGGATTTGTTTATTCTGGACTGGCTACAGCCAAACGGCACAAAAACACGCTAGGGTACATTTGCACACACACACACAGAAAACACACATGTGTGGCAACGTTGCTGCACACCTGAGTAAGCACACACACTCGACAAACTTGCATAACTATGGAAATGAAGGACAAAAAGAAGTTTTAACTCAGGTAAAATTATGATCTGTGTTTTTCACATTGCAATCTACTGAACCCGACAACAGCTACACACACACACACACACAGACACAGACACAGAGCAGCAGTCACTCCATTACACGCTCACAGAGTCTCAAATCCCCTCAAACCTCTGCAGCCAAATCTCTGCATGGTGCATTGATTTAAGAGTGTCCACTTATTTCAGCTCAACGATAAATCGTCCACTTCAGTCAAAAACATTCTCATTGTAGTTTGCTGCTCCAGCAAGTGCAGCTGACCTTTGAGTAATGTCAGAGTTTTGTTCAAAGCAGCTTTCCGGCATGATCATGAAGCCAATTTATAGTGGGCACAGCAAAGAGCAAAAAGAAACCAACCCCTGGTGTTAGAAAGCTACAGTCCTTTATTTTCCCTGTGCACATATAGCATACCTAATAGATAATAGCACATATGTTTAATTGCATGGTGTGTGGTGTACAGAGGTAGTTATAAGGTCAACTGATGCTTCACAACAGTCAGCGGCGACAATGGCTCATACTGAATAACATACAGGTCACTGCTGGTGTGGTGGGCGATTTGTTTACAGTGACAACAGTTAACAGAGGCAGCAGCAGCACAGACTTTAAATGTGATATCTAAAAATCAGATGCAGAAAATGTGTATGTGTAGGTATGTAGGTGGCACTCATAGACATCTGCTACTGATTAATTGATCCAGATTATGCTAATGACTTTAAGTTGTTGCTATACTATGAGCTCCACTGGTTATAGCTGCATAAAAATCATTAGGAAACATCACAGTTCCTTATATGTGTAAAATGTGTAAGCGTGTTGAATAGCTAATTATGATTTAGACTATTTCTGGATCATTATGTGTTTCTAACATACACTGTTTAGGTGTTATATTATGCTATTTTCTTTATTTTGAAGACAACAGATAACAATAACAACACTTTGATTCTGTTTTTAGGAGCTCAGAAAAAGCTCAACTGTACCAATCTATGTTAATCCAAATGTGTTATGTGTTATGTGTTTGTCCAAATAACTTAGTAAACATAATGTGCCAGGCAGTGTGCAAGGTTTGCATGCTTGGACAGCCAATGACATGATGCATAAGTGTACTTTCCTTTATTAACAAGGGCTATTAACATGGGATCATAGACCACCCATTCTTTTTGTAGTGTAGGTTTGGTCATGTGTACTACACGTAGGTGTGATATGTGCACAGCATACATATCTTCATTTCAAGTGGTATGTGTTTGCTGCTGTGATGTGATGTCATATCTTCTGTTGGTTGAGGTAACCTAGAAATAACTAAAGATTTTTAATCCAAAATATGTAAAATGCCTATGATCACTGTATTATGTAAATGTCTAACAAACTCACAAAATGAAATATTGTCAAAACCATTCTGATATATAATGGAAAATAACATGTAATTAGAAAATACCTGCAATCTGTTATCATCTACAAATGAAAGAAAACTAACTTTGAACAACTTGTTTTTATGAAAAATATAGTTTTTTACTTTAATTGGGAATAAAACTAACCTTCGACTTAAAAAGGTTCTTTTGTGATGCTTGTTCAGCTGCTTCGTGTAAATGTACTACTGTCTTCAGTATCTCTTAGACCTTGGACTGTGTGTCCTCCTTCTGCACCATTTATAACAATAGCTTGTTTGGCTATGAGGCATCAGTTATCTACTACACAACAAACTGTTTGCAGGATAAATAATCATGGGAGCTGTGCCGGCTGAACTTGTTCGTGCGTTTGTGCGTGTGTGTCAAGGTCCAGTTAATGGGCTTGTATGTATTAGAAAGTGGGCTGGAATGAGGCACAAACACAGTGGCCTTCTACCTCTCAGTTGGGTTCATTGAGTGTGTGTGTGTAGGTGTTTGTGCTTGTCTGTGCCTCTGTGTGTGCGTGTGTGTGTGCACGGCAAGGTCTTGATAACAGGCTTATATAAGCAGGTGAATTGGAGAAAAGTAACAAAGTGCCCTGTAGCTCTTTTAATATCCCCACTACATCTAGCCTGCATGCAGACCCAACAAACATGTGTGTGTCTGTGTGTGCGCATATATGTGGTCTGTGCTTGTGTCCTGTTCGCAGCTGCATGAGCATGTTAGTGTGTGATCCCTTGTTTGTGTGGCAATGAGGTGTTAGAAAAAGAGTTCTTGTCTGACAAACAAACAGTTTCATCTATAATGTAGTGTTGGTTTTTGCCTGGGCAGCCGTCGCAGTAGCACACAGGGTTGTAGAGCTTCAGAGAGCACTTAAGAGGGGAGAGGATAGCCATGTCTCGCTGAGGGACCCCGGGTGCTGTCACCTCGGCTATTAGCCCTGCAACGCTTCCGCGGGGAGAGGGATTGAAGGTGAGAGAGAAAGAGGATCGGTGGGGAAAGAGGAGAGGGAAAAGAAAGACCGAAACACAGGCGGCTTAACGCTTCATGCCTCCTCTGGGAGAGCGCAGGCTGAGAGGATAAAAAGGGCAATGACAGACTGATGCAGCAAGGTGGGAAGGAAGAATAGCAGATGACATGAGAGGGAAATGGTTCGTCAGAGAGACAGAGGGGAATGTGTAATAAGGGGAAAAAAGCGAGATAAAGAGGGAGGTTTAATGAGAGAGCAATAGAGATGAGGGATGAGAAAAGAAAGTGAGAGGCGGTAAAAATGAAAAGGATCTCTCTCTCTCTCTCTGTGTTTTTGGACCGAGTGGCTCATGTTAATTTAGTCGGCACCTGCTTTTCTCAAAGAGAAAAACAGCCGTCTTTCCCTCTTCATCTCACCCTTGTTCCATGTGAAACATCTGCAGCTTGTGGCATTAACACACACACATGCAGAGAGGATACACACCTGATCTGCCCCTCCTGTGGCAGTTCATGTGGCGGGTCGTAACATAGCAGCCTCACGTCTCCCTCCAGCATGTAGACACATACACACTCCTGGAATAAAACACACAGATACTTGCATATTTATTTGAAATATTTTTATTACTTTAATGAGTGAACAGCCTCTTTTTTTTTTTGCAACAACAGCCCAGCGTCTGTTTTCTGGTCTTATGTCAGGACTGAGCTTCACTGCTCTGAATACTAACAGGGAGCTTCTTTTCAGGTAATATATCAAGGAGGTGTCAATTATATTCAGCTGTTTGTGAAAATGTGTTTTGGTGTGAGTGTGTAAGTACCGTGCTGGGTAGCAGCTCCTGTATGCTGTCTCGAAGGGCTGCTCGCAGCGAGCGAGCGTCGACAACCGCCGCCAGCCGCAGCAAAGCATCCTGGGGAGGGAGACAAAACAGATGCCCTGATGTCTGTTGGTTGTGTGTTTATGATCTCAATATGTGGCTCTAGAAAACCTGAGGCCTTGGATATTTTTTTTATTTATAGTGGGTACAATGTTTATGATACAACAGCTCTTCCCCAAGATATTCAGCTTGGCAGGCTGCAAAGGCCTCTGAAGCGATACTTAAACTGTGTCACACTCAGTAAAAAGCATAGCAGTCTGTGTTTGTTGGAGTGTGGTACTTAAAACTAAATCTTCAGAGATTACTGGAGTTTACTCTTCAGGACTTTCAATGTTTTAGTTTCATTTTGGCAGTGTAAAAAGCCCAGCACTTGCCAAAACATTTGTAGTGTTTGCTAGTCAATAAGCTGATATTTATGAAATTAAATGGTGTTTGGCATCACTACCAAGACCTCATGATTCACAAATTACATAACAGATATTTTCTTTCTTGTCATTGTTGCTGTTTTTTTAAAGACTGGAGAGAATCACTTAACTTCGAGGAGAGCGGTGGTTGTTTTAATTACCATCAACTTCTGATCAGTCTGATCAAATTTAACAAGAGCCAATCTATTTTTTATCCCTTTTGACTCTGATGAAATATTGCTCATATCAAAATTCACTACATGAACAAATTCCAATGATTGACAGCCAAAACAAACTGGTAGGAAATTACTCCTCTTCACAGTGAAGTCTGGGTCATACTACTCAGTATGAAGTTTTGTCCTCCATGTAAAAAGAAATAGTGCTTATAAATGTTCAAGAGGTCAACCTTGAAGGTGGGGCAAAAAGCTGGCTGTGAAGGAGAGGTGCAAAATGCAAAAGTTGGTCAAATGGAAACCAAAAAAAAAATAGACAGAAGTTGTGTAATGAATACAAAAACAGAGCTGAAGAGAGCTCAAACTTTCTTGCATCCATACATTGCAGAGCACAACTGCAGGGTCAGTTTTGGAAAGAAGAAAATTGAAAAAAAACCCCAAAAACCTAGCAATGCCTTGCAATGAGGATATAACTGCAAGGTGAGAGCTGAGTTTGTTTTCTTCAGGTGCATTTTTTGGACTTTTCAAAGCAGCCGCCTGCTTTAATATAGATTAGGTTTGGAAGCAGTGTAGACAAGCAGAGGAATGAGAAAACAGGAGAGCTGATCTGTGATAACAGGGGAGCTTATATTTTAAGGTCATGCAAGATTTAGTTTGATCCTCGTTGTTTTTACATTTTCACCCTCTACAAACGTCTCAAACGTGCACACGGAGCCACAGCGTCTCAACACCACAACTTTTCCAGATGAACGCTCGAAACATTTCAGGTGATGGATATAAATTCACACCATGAGAGTATTTACAGTCTGTGTGTAGTCTGCTTAAATTCCTACCAGTTCCAGTTATCACACCGCATTATTATTACATGTAAGCACAGTCTACAGAGAGAATCTTCAAAATCTGATCAAAGCACAGAAAAACACTGGGAGAAATCACAGAGGCTTAAGATGCTGCAGCGTATAAAAACCATGCACTGAATATAAATAGGAAAGAAGAAGGTATTTTATGTGATTGCAGGATCATCCTCTTCCAGTTGTTCTGACAAAGCTTTCAATCACTCAGCTGAGTCGAAAGGAAGAACATATTCCCTCTTCCTTAAGCATACAATACTGGGAAAATACAGCATGCCGTCCCTGCTGGGGAGCTCCATGTTCTGCTCAAGGTGTCCATCTGTCACCCTCTCTTTTATCTTCAATTTTCTCCTCTTTTTCACACCTTATTTCTGCTCCTTTCTCACTCACATTCAGTCTTGATTTTTGCCAAAGAGGAAAACATGGAAGACAAAAGGCAGGAGAGGAAGAGAGGAGGGGTTAGTGGGTGGATGAGTGGTGAGGAGGGTCAAGGAGTGAGGGAGGGGAGGAGAGGAAAAGGGAGAGATGGAGAGAGCGGAGAGCTTTGTCATGCCTGAGCACTCAGTGTTGGTTATTACATTTGATTAGATATGATTAAATGCGATTAGCTTTGATCACTCAATCAGCCTGCCAGAGTGCTGTTGTAATGAAGCTGGAGCTCTGCTAGCCTGTGTGTTGGTGTGTGTGTGTGTGTGCGTGTGCATGTGTGTGTGTGTGTGTGCGTTTGCGTATACGTGTTAAAGAGAGAAAGAGTTTAGGAGTGTGTTGCATCTTAAGCTGCAGATCTTGAAATGCGTGAGCAAATCCTGATAAGTGATGTTTGATGGAAAGAAGATTTGAACAGCAGACACACAACAAATGTCTCCTCATCGTCCAAACTCTGCTGTCAAGAACTCGCCGAGGATGGACACTAAGACCTGGCATCCTCTACGTTTCTACATTTCTCAGTAAGCCTACTTTTGGGGACATTTCCAGCCTCAAGACCTGTTAATTGAGGACAGCTTGTCCAGTGGATGGTTGGTGGATGGATGGTCATCATTAGCGTAAGTCTCCAGAAAATGGATGAAAGTAAATGGAATGCATTTGTACAGTGATTTTTCAGACTATCGACCATTCAAAGTGCCTTGAAATACATGTCACACTGATTCATACACTAACGGTCAGGTTTTCTGTGTACAGTGCTAATCTGCTCATCTGGTTCAGTGTCATTGGCAAGGACACTGTGACCCGCAGGCAGGAGGAGCCCAGGATCGAACCACCTGCCCTCTGATACGTGGACAAGCCGCTCTACCTCCTGAGCCACAGCGTGTACATTGTACTGAGTCAGTATGTGTGTACGTGGGTGTGTGTGTGTGTGCGCGAGTGTATTACTAGCAATAAGATGTATGCCTTGGTAAATGTCAGACTCCGTCTTATGACCTTTCACAATCATTTCTCGCCATAAACCTCAAAGCATCTGCTATATAAATTTACCTGCACCCACACATGTGCACGCACACATTTACACACACATAAAACACACATGCATCCAAATCCACCCAATCATTCACCAGGTCCTGATGCAGATATGGACAAACATAAATGCTTGTTTTGGCTTTTAACAGGGTTTGTTGAATTGAAGTTCATTTCAACATAATTAATTCTACTTTTGATAAAATTATCTTTAAATTCACTAATTTATTCCCATTTGGTTGCCATGACATGAAACCCAGATATCTGTTTTTTTTTGGAGGAAAGGAAAGTTTTACATTTGAATGACGCATCTACAGAGTTCATCCACTGAGGTCACTGAATGTCACCAACAAGAAGAATCAGATCGAGAAAAACGTAATCCTTCAATTAGTTCACAACTGAAGCACAGCGGAAAAAATGAACGAAAATGGGAACGTGATTTCATTACACTAACACAGTTTGTTTCTTTCTAATGCCATTTCAATTTATGTGAATTTGGCTGAAGCTTTTATCTCAATTGAATTGAAAAATGCCCGTAACAAAATACATTTTTTAATACTGGAGACATCAAATCCCTCTCTGACGATGATGGGAACCCAAAACAGCCTGACAGGACAATGTGAAGGGCCATTATGATAATAGTGTGTATTTATTATATTTATTTATTTATTTCCATTTAATCTTAGTATTACTCTCACAGATTCCATATTCGTTCCACTTATTGCATTAGTGTCATTCATAATTTGTTACAGCGATGCACTCGTCTGAGGCAGGATGTATTGTCCTGTAAATGTCAGACTTATACACACAGTGAATTATGGAACTATATACCTCTTTTCCTCTTGTTTAACCCTTTAATCTCTCCACACCTCTCTCATTTTCCTTGACACATCTTTTGACCCAAAATCCGTCCATCTCCAGGTTCCTCCTCCTGTTTCTCTCCCACTCCTCCTTTCATCACAGCATCGTCTTTGCTGTTGTCTTTATCTGCAGCCTTTCTAATCACTCGGAGCGCTCTGACATTTTGAAGGGCGCCAGTGATCAGCATAACTAAACATGAGTTCCTCTCTCTCTTTATCTTTATCAGACACCCCCATCACACACAATATTTCTTAGACTCCTCTGTTTACCATGTGACATTTTGCACATGAGACTATAATTTTTATGGGATTTTATATGTTTACAAGCTTAATTAATATATCCAGCGATGAAAGCCTCTCAGTCAGATTGTATCCTGATCTACAACATCTAGACTGTCTCTCTTGTTCGTCGTATGATCGCAAGTTCATCTCCCCTAAATGTGTGAATCACAAAAATCTCATTATCATTTTTAACACCGACAGCGGTGCAGTGTTGCACAACGCAGCTGATAAAGTCCTACAAGGCAAAACATCTCCAGTAATCACATTTGTATCCTCACTGTCGTGTGCAGAGTGTAAACAAAATTTTCTACATCTAATAATAAAATAATCTGATGCGCCAGATGTTTTTTTTTTACACAAAACCAATTACTTCATTTATTTTAACACGCCCGCCTATACCAGATTATATAAAACCGAACCATTAATGCGCTAATCCATCCCATAGGGGCTAAACAATCATCAAATCTCATTATTCCATATGTGTTCAGAGACATACAACACAGCAACACTATTACAAAACAGCCACGGGCCAATTTGAAATACAGCAACAGATGTACATCCATCGGCAATTTATTGCCATGTTTTACTAATTGCAGTCTAGTTAGTGAATTCAGTTCTCTTTACCTCTGATAACATCCATCCTGGTGGCCTCGTCTCTGACTCTGGTGTCCTTTCATTGCTCCACTTGATTCTCTCTTTGCTCACTTAAAATGCAAAGTGTCAAGTTTTTGATCAACAGCATCATTTTTGAGGGCTTTATTGAATAATCAGAATGTCAGACGAAGAGGTCTTATAATTCATATTATTTTATAAAACAGAAAAAAAATGTTTGGTTTTTGAGTTAAGGGGCTATTCATAAGACTTTTGGGGCTGGGAGGGGCTGATGCTTGCTTTAGAGATTACTGAGCCTCTTGAGGCAAAATTGGACTGTTGGGGCTTTTAAATAGAGATCAATATATGCTCTACACCCCCTGTGCTGCATTCAGTTTTCATTTGCACTTTCTGCAGATTTTCATTTGGAAAAAGGTAAACAGTGTCTGAAGTGTGTACTCTACTCCGGCAAGAGCTACATGCATTTGATCGTTAAGAGGGCACCTTCAGGTTCAGTGTGTAAGATCTAAGGCTGAAGGTAGGACATGGCAGATATTAAATAAAATATGCATAAGCACTTTTAACATTTGTGTATATCAGCTCTTGCTTTTAATGTAACATTATATATAATAAATAGTGTAAATCCTGTCTTGGTCTGCGCTGGAATTTCTACTTTTTCTATTGAATATAATTTTACTAGATCAAGAATTGTTGTGTTTTCATTACCTTAAAATGAGCTTTTATATCTACAGATGGAGTTGGTCCTCTTCTATGGAGTCTGCCATATCGAATGCAAAGTTTCTACAGTAGCCCAGAACAGACCAACCAAATATCGGCTCTAAAGAGGGCCTTTGATGTTTTCTGCAGCCACAATAGGCTCTCTTACAGGCTTACAAGGGGAAGGTGAGTGGAGGGATACTTAGTCTGGCACAATCTACAACTTTACCACTAGATGTCACTAAATCCTACACACTGGACCTAAGCTTAGGAGCAGCTGCATGTTCAAAGCTTAAGCTTAAGATTGTGGTAGAATCATACAAAAACATTATAGTGATGCAGGCAAGAAAAGACTGACCTGCTAATAAATGTAGGTAATGAAAAAAATATAGAGGGCAAAATGTTACCCTTTCATTCAATCATTTCTCTGAACTACAGCAGTCATAAATCAGAGTTAATAGAGGGGAGGCAGACATTTGGAGCATAAATCTGGGAGGACAACTCGCTGAAAAGCTTAATTAAGTCTACATGCACAAAGCTGTAGGACAAAGCCAAATCAGCTCTGTATAATATCAAGATAATTTTCCACTGAGCAGAACTAGGTCAGATAATATTCTTTCTAAGGTTCATTTTAGCCTGTTTGGCAGAGATCTTTTATGCCCCATAGTACTTTACAGTGAAAGCTATACTATTTGAAGCTGTTCTTCTATATGAAAGACAACTTTCATGATACTGCTTGATGTGTTCACATTTTTAAATGTGGTAGTATTTCAAGCTGATTAAAATGAAATTATCTCCCACAGTTATTTGCCCCAGCTCTGCGAGTCAGCTATCATGTTTGCTATATTTTCACTCTCTCGCAGAGAAAGCATAACTGCATAAGAAGTCATCCAGCTGTATTTGGTGGTGCAGGATCTTCTCTCTGAGGGGCTCTTCATTTGATCCGACAAAAGCAGCGTGTGAAAGGTTCAGCAGGAAGCAGATTTGAGCCCCTGAGGAGCACACCAGTGAGAAATCGAATATGCATGATGTAAGATGCAGGAAAATGCTTTGACAAATATATGTTATGAAGAAAGACAGAGAATAAGAAGCAATGGTAATAAAGGAAGACAGCAGCACAGCCAGTGAACAGTAGTTAAGAGTGAATACTTGAGAAGATGACAAGTTAAAAACAGTGAAACTATTTCAATTTAACTGAAGTGAAGAAAGAAAATACCTTTATTCGAGGGCGAAAAAATCAACATCTACAGCTTTTAATAAAACAAAAACAAGTTCCACTTAGTTAATCTTTAGAGCTACTTGCCACATTTCAAGGTCTTCACTGATAATTAAGTTTGCTCAAGTCAAGTTAATGTTATCACAAATCCGTCTTACAGGACTTCAGAGTCTGTACAACATCAATTCTTAGATCCTTGGTTTAAATAAGGAAAAAAGCTAACTGCTTGCACTTGGAAATAACAATATCCTATATGGAGAAAAAGAATGACAACATTAAGTATTTATTGCAAACATATATTAAACATATGAATCCTTGTTAAACTAAAAGGTAAATAATGAAATTTCAATCTTAGTGTCTTTAAGAACCTCAGAATAAAATCTGTCTCTGATCTGCTCCTATTTCACAACCTTTGAATACGGCTCTTACTTATCAGTATCAATATATTGCATATAGCTGGTGAACGACTGCTGTTTATTTGGATCAGAAGTTGATCAAAAAGAGTTCATTTCAAAAGGACACAGAACACCTTTGAAGTTTTGCATCACTGAAGTTGTTTTTACGGAGGAATATCAAAAGACATCACTGTGAACACAATCTGCATGTTCCTGTGAAATTAGTCAGTGCTTTAACGAGAGTTATCTTTAATTATTGCACCTAAAGATGAATGTGCTGGAAAAATATTCAAAAATTGGTCAGTGATTCTAAAGTTTTTACATTTAAACTTCATTTTCATTCATTTTAAAATGATCATCCACTCATAGCAACACATTCAGTGGAGAATCAGATTTCAGATTAGTCAATTAGCTAAATGCTAATATTCTAATAGGCCACATTAGCTAAAGACCTAGCTTAGCTAAAGACTAGACCAGGAGGATTAGTTCAAGGAGCTAATTAGAGCCCTTAGGGTAACTCCCTTATTTCTCATCTGCTGCACTGTTCACTCCACGAATCAAGCCAATCTGCATTTCAAGAGGTTCACTGTTCGACCTTGATCTCACAGCAGGAGGATGGAGGGTGATGGTATCGCACATGCGGTTGATTAAAGGCATCCTCCCTCATGCCTATAGATTTTTATGTAAAATCATTCATGTAAAAGCCCTGACAAGCGTTCCAGCAAATCACCAGCTTGCTCACTCCTTCACCTGCTGCATGTTTACCCAAGGAGGTTTAAGTCGACAGGGGATGTACTGTTCACTCTTTAACACTTGAGTGAATTACTGATGCCGATTGATTTTTTCTAGCTGCCTGTCAGTCACTACGGGGAGAGAGGAGTGAAGAAGGACAAATGTAAAGACTAAATCAGGGTGTCTGCCTGAGAGAAAAATACACACAGGGGGAGGCGCACACACACACACACGCACACATGCACACACGCACACACGCACACACGCACACACACACACACACACGCACAGCATGGCCTGAGGGAGGCTGGTAGCGTTGCAGTGGGTCCTGGTTGTTATTCCAACAGAGCTGGGTCTCCAGTAGCATCACTAACATACTGGAGACACATGCACTGTAGAATACAGCCAAGCCATAATGACGGGCCCTGCGACTCACACAAACACTCAGACACACACACTCACACACACACACACAGACACACACATACGATGTCCCAAAGATATTTCCAATAATGAAAATTAAAGAGTGCATAAAGTGGAAAAGAAGTTTCATGAAAATTTTATCTAAGTTAATGGAGGAACACAGAGGAAGGGGAGGAAGAAAATTTTGCATATTTTCATTTTTCTCTCTCTCACACATGTACACACACACACACACACACACTCACACACACACACTCACACTCACCTCACTCAAGCAATAAAGTACTGGAGGTGTAAAAAACAAATTGATGCTGCTATACAATGATGGTA
>JAPZDY010000024.1:10695641-10705961 GCA_029783645.1 Ctenochaetus hawaiiensis
TCTATCTATCTATCTATCTATCTATCTATCTATCTATCTATCTATCTATCTATCTATCTATCTATCTATCTATCTGGGACACAGAGAGTGTGTGCACTTGTCTCTTACCTTAAAGAGAAGTGTCATGGGGGCATCAGTACAAGGAACAGGAATCAATGAAAGAAAGGGAGAGAGAAAAAAAGACAATTATTATTTAAGAATTGTCCACAAGATTATAACAAGAAAATTTTGCAGTCTGACATCATGTTTTAGCATCTCCTTGTTTTGAAGACATCATTTCCCTGTAATTGTCAGAAAAAATTGACTAGAACTGTTTAAAATTCTCTCAAAAACTCTGCATGAGAAAAAAACAATTATACAAGCTCTTAGAAAGGATCTCAAACATCCTCTTTTTAGTCACGACTCATGGTTGAAAACACAAGCTACGTGACAGTGTACAAATCAAGGTGTTCCCCCCCAAAAGCCTCATTTTGGCTAAAGGTCAAAGGTGACTGAGCGACTCCTATGAAGAGGTCATCATGTCAACACACACACTTCCACACAGCAGGAAACACTGCGCACTTCCCTTTGACCTAAAGGCACACATGTACGCCTGCACACGCTTTATAAACACATGCATACATACTCAAACACACAAACAGTGGGTATAAACAGCTGAATGGGTAATTACGCTCTGCGTGTGAATATGTGATTAGGTGGTAATTATCATTATCAAGCCAAACGTGGGCACATAATTCTGAAAAGCCACAGCTTTCTGTCATCTGCATATCTGCATGTGTATGTGTGTGTACTTAGATTAATGTGTTTGTGTGTTTTTAAGTGTGTAGGGTCCTTGTGTGTGCGCAAATTTATAAACCTTCTTCATGTGTTTGTGCGTCATTTCTCTTTCGTATTTTTGAATGTTTCACTACAGCCTCATCTTATAAAGCCTAGTGTATGTATGAGTTTGTGTGTGTGTCCGTGTGTGTGCGTGTGTGTGTGTGTGTGCAAGCGCTCCTCTACAGAAAACTCAATATGGCAGGGTCAGCTCTGCAGAAAATGGTCCATTGAGCAGCGATTGTATTCTGCTGCCAAGGACTCTCTGCTTGACTCTTGCCTTTTCTATGGAGCTTTACGTAAAACCGCTGAGCCCACACACAAACACAAACACACCCTCGTGTGCGCACTCACACAGACGCAGAGACACACACGCACTTACACAAAGATACACACTTGTGGAAGAGAGGATAAAGGGAGAGACTGAGAGCAAGAGTGGAGGAGGTGTGACTAATCTTCTCTTCCTCTGTTTGGAAAGACTGGAGGAGATGAGCGAGGTCTGTAAAATCATTTTGACGGGCAGGATTAAGACACTCACACACACATGCAAACACAAGCACACACACACACACGCACACACACACACACAGAGGTACGCTCTCTTTGTTCCACCCACACAAGATGACATCTCATACGGTGAGCCAAAGTCAAATATTCTTTCACACATATATTCTAACACACTTACATGCAGACATGCTCAAAAGTCCCTACGCAAGCAAATATACCAAAGAGGCGTTTACACCTGGCGTTAACATGTATCTCCTCTGCAGATTGTGTTCTGATGATCTGCAACATTATATCCACATGCATCCATGGTTCGTAGCCATGGCAATCTGATTTATCTTTCCTTCGTCATAATAAAGTTCGTCACAATATCGTCACTTCCCTTTGTAATAATAACACCCTTAAAGATTCCATGTCATTCAATTTTCATGTTTATTTAAATCAAGCCTGGCGCTTTATCAGGATAATGTTCTTCACGTAAATTTGGGTTGTATGAAAACTCCCTTGTACCAGTTAGAATGAATACATTTGAAGACTGAATCAAAATAAGCAGAACTGTCATGATACCGGACCAATTTCTGGCCGACAGCAGCAGCTCTTTGAATCAAACTGCTGATGCTGCAGTCTGGCCTGAACAGATGGATTTAAATGATGGTTTGGTAAAGTCACGCTGTGATGAGTTCACTGGAGTTAGACTGAAACTACCTACAAAAATAATAAATATTAGAAAAAGAAATGTGGACCACACTCCACGGCAATATCACTGCACTGAAAAATGATGCCTACAGCGAGTGAATTATCCAAAATCAACAGGCAATGTGTTATATGGCTGCACCAGAGGCCTTTCAGACAGCAGACATCCTGATTTGTCGAGAAAAAAGGACAAATAAAATTAACAATGTTCTTTTCAAGTGTTTCAAGTGCCTCAAGTTCATCACACTTTAAACTCATTGAATGAACAAGTATGTGACTGGAAAGTTAAACTCCTGATTTATCGATTCTGCAAGAGGGCTCACTCAGGATTTTTTGTACTCACTGACTAACACCAGTGTGACCAGACTTAATATTTGCATCATGAAAAAACACCATATAGACAAATAATATCAAAGTGAAGTGTAAAAGATAAGACTAAGTTGCATTTAAAAATATTGTAGAAAAACTGACAATAAAAAAGTCATGTGGTTCAAAGCTTGTCTCATCGGGGGCTTGTGTATCCTCGCAGCTTTGCAAGCCACGAAGGATCAGTCTGCAAGTTCAGGCGCTGTAGCCAGCATGCATAAACAGCGAGACCTTGAAAGCGGAGCAGCTAAATGGAATTCAGCTATCTTTAAATTTACTGTCTGTGCTCTCCTTACTAAGGCCTGTATTAGCATTACTAAGGCCAACAATTCGCATAAAAGCTTTGTGAAAATTGTAAATAAAGTTCTGTCTGTTTGAAAGTTTGACCATGCAGCATGAAGTTATGGACAGACTGCCGGGTCCGACAGATTTGGGGAAGTTGAATGGACACGAGACACCAGTGTATTCACAATCCATTATATACACACACACACGCACACACGCACAGCCTTGCATCCTGTCCATCTCTCAGTGCCACAGAGAAAGAGGGCTGTTGCCAGGATACGGAGGCTGTGTATCTGTTTCCTGTCGGATCAGTCAAAAGCAGAAACATGAAACTTTCTGATCAAGCTGTCACTTACCAGTCACTCTGCAGCCTTTGATCTTCCATCTGTGTGTGTGTGTGTGTTTGTCACTGTGTTTCTTAGTGAGCACTAATATGTGCTTAAGCACAGTTGATGCCGTCCTGCCCCTCCCTCTACCTCACATTAGTGAAATGCCAAATACATGATTAACATTTATGCTACCCCTTCTGTGTAACCTAATTCTGCTGACATTTGCCACAGAAGTCATTTATTTTACTAATTTTCAACCTTTGTGTTGAGTTTTGAATATTTTTTTTTTGTCCTGTAACATAGAGCTGAAATTTCTGGTGGAAAAAATGTCTGACTCTAAAAGACAGAGAATTTAAATCAATGGAATTTTAGTTCTTGTGTTAAAGATTAGTGCCTAATGTTTAGTTTGTGCCAAAAGTGCAAATTGATTTGATTGAAAAATAAAGTAATTAATTCCAATAAACCCTGAAAATAGCAAAGTATTTTTCTTTCTTGTTGCAGATAATATTCGTAAGGATTTTGAGGGCAACATCGAAATATTTCAGACCGCTTTCAGATGGAATTTCTGTCAGGCTTTCGCTCTAAGCTCCCTCATATAAGTTACGATGATTATTTTGGAGCTTACTTGGAATCTAACCTGACCTAACCCGAGAGCCACGGAGAAAAGGAAAGAGAGGATCGCGGGGTTCAGAAAAGAGGAATGAAAGATGAGGTCTGCTGTTCTCATTTTTGAAAACTATACAAGAACATTAATTTCAGGAAGAAAAAGAAAATACATACAAATATCTAATATGCTTCACAGACTGAGACATGCATACCCACACTCATATAGGTGCTTAAAAGTGTATATTCTAGTGTTTAAAAGATCTCCTGTCTCCACTGTGACAGAAAAGTATCTTCATGTATATTTTCCTGTGTTTTAGTCTGTGTGCATCATTCACTTTTCTCCCCATCTGTTGCTGTTAACCTGTGAGACTCTGAGAGGGTTACAGAACATACTCGTGGGCTGCGTTCTCGCTAATCTTCCTCCAAATGTTTCACCACTGACTTCAAGGTTTTGATGACTGTGTACTTGAATCCAGGTGTCTTTAAGTTATGTTCAGTTTTCAAGGTTCTTATCAAGCTGCAAAGTAAAATCAAATTGTTCCCTTTAGAATTTTAGATCATAAGAGCAGGGCTGCATTAAGTTTATGTAACTTTTTTTTCAAATCTCTTGAGATTATTGTAAAATGTAACTTTTTATTAGTTTTAAGGTCAAACATCAAGTGGGAGGTGGTGCAGGTATTCAGGCTCTTAGTTGAAAACAAAGATGAAGCTCCAGGTTTCTGCTTCTGTAGAAAAGAGAGAGTTTCATACATAAAACTTTGAAGGGGGAAGGTGCCCTGCAAGAAAGGCTTAATGTAAATTAATGGAAGAAAAAAAACATTTAAAAATTCAATTAAAATGCGATTTAGCTGCACAAAAAGGTGGCAACAAAAGCAGTCTTTGCAGCAGTGATGGCAGAGGTGGATCTTCAGTATCAAGGTCTTGCTCAATCAATTCCAGGTAAGGTTTAGCTCTCAATCAATCATGATGTTACCAAACTTTAAAAAAACAGCACTCTGATCTTTGGTTTGACCCATGTCAGACCTGATTACATTATTTATGACCTACTGAGCAGCCAGACACCAGGAGGCAATCAAGATGTTTTGGGAGCTGTCATGTACTCCATCTTTATATGCAGTTAAAGGTTCAGACTGACACCAGCCCTGTTGCCTTGTTTATTTTAATGAGTCCTCTGCATCGGCACCCTGCTTTGCTCCAGCAGAAAATCACAGTGTCGAGCAAAACACTTCAGATGCGAGCACATCTCCCTGTAAGTAGAGCAGCATATTTCTACTCTTTAGCTCAAAATCGTCATAATAAAACATAAAATTGTTGTTGTGATGAATCTCAAGCAATAAAATGGAGCCTTTTAGTAATACAAAGTACTGAGCAGTGTTTTGGCAACTGATAAATCTTTAAACTTATTAATCTATTACTCAAACTCAACCTCCTGGGGCTTCTTTCATCATCTCATCCATACCTGAAACAAGACGTCCCACCAATGCACCTGCATTTCTTAACACAGGGTCCCTTCTCCTATCTGATTCCTCCACTGAGGATCTTTTTTTATCTTTTTTTGTTTTCTAGCTGAGATTGGAGAAAAAAAGTTTCTGTTTTTAAAAAAATTCTTTGAAAAAGTCAGACTCCAGGAATACAAAGCTGTTTTCAATACTGGAATCGAAAAGACTTCCTCCTAAATCTGCTCCACATAATGTTTTTGGACATTTCCTCCAGACTCCAAAGATATTTAAGGTTAATTTAAGACAGTTTTCAAGATTTCAGTCATTAAAAAGGATAAGTGTAACCAAAAGATCTAAATTTTACGACCAGAAGTTAAAGTGCTTTTGAATATTTGTAGGAAAAAAATCCGGTTTGAAATCTGGTTTGAACCAGCAGGGAAAGAGAGCTCAGTAAAGCGCTCAGCGCTGCGATCTGAGGGTTACTGTGACTCAGAGGTCAGTGTAGTTCACTCCACTCATAGAGGAGATGCTACTAATCTGTTACACCCACACAACCCCCACACACTTTTAGATCTCTGTGCGCAGGAGGCAACGACGCAAAAGGCAAAATTAGGATCTGCAGAGCAAACGCAGGAACAATCATTTACATAATAACTGTATCCATCAGAACGCTCCACCGAAAGAAAGAAAAGAGGGCGCTGATTAATTCTTCCGTACGCCTTGATTTCTCTTTGTTTGGCTGACACTCACAGAAACTCAGGTACTCTCACACACACACACACACACACCTTACACCCTATTATGCCAAGCATAACCTGCCATTATGACATCAATCGCTCCTCAACCCATTCCATACGTTTCTCCTATCTTGCTCTCTACATCCAATCTCGTTCCCAAGGTGACAACAATTTTACATCCATAGGGGCTGTTTCTACGGTTACTGAGAAATGAAACTGTAAAACATGTCGTTTTTCCATCACAGCTCTCCCCTCATTTCCTTCTTGTTCTCAACTCTAGTCATTACTTGGTTGAAGGTAACAAAAAAAGAAAAAGTGGGATTTTTTTTAACAGACATTTTAGCTCGTTATTATCATGAGGTTTTGTTGATTGTCCTCCAGTAAGTATGAACGGCATAACAGCAGTTTGAGTTGGCCTGAAATGTAGGCCAGAGCAAGGTGCCGCAACACAGGCAGATGGGAGTCGGTTTGAGTATCAGGCAGGTCAGACACACAGTAGTTGCCACGAACGGGAGGTTGCAGAGAGAGCGCTCTCAGATGATAAACAGAGACACACAGAGACATGACACAAGTAAATACATCACAACTTCATACAGCTATATAGCCCTCAGAGTCTTTATTCTGACTTTGGCACAGAGTTTTGCTTTAGAAAACTTCAGTCAGAGTGCATGTAAATCAATATTTTAATATCTAGTAATTCTAGATTTCTAAATCTGACACCCATTTGAGATTTTGCTAAATCAGATTATTAATATTGACACCCAAGAAAGGTTATTAGCATGATATTTTATTGATGAAAACTATCTAGTCAGTGCCCGCTGGTGAACAAATTATGTACGAGAGACACTGAGTTCAATCCACCTCAATCTTATCAAAATAATGGTTTAGAAAATCAAATCAGAATCAGACGTTTCTGGATAAAACAACTAGACAGCAATATTTCTTTTGGCTAATCTGGTACATTAAATAACTGACAGATCAAGGTACTCCAGCAAATTGATGTATTGATCATACAAAAATCCAATACTCCTGTGAGTGAGTTGAGCTCAAAGATTTGTCCACATCATCAGGCTAATGTCAGGCTGTCCCAAACTTTTACATAGAAAGACCCACAAATAACATTAGTTTATAAGAGGGCCAGCTGATTAAACTAAGCTAAGCTTTTGTAAAGTGGTCTGTTGTTCTGCTCATCAGGTCTTTTCCTTTTTAAAAACATCTCCATTGGTGTGAGGAAACACTAGTCGGTGTCGCATATAAATGCAATGAACATGATAACATGAATTCAATATTAGTGATAAAAAGAAATAAGTTCAGCAATTTCCTGAGGCCATCCTGGAGCCACCCGCTGGCCACACATGCTAATGGGTTAGATACTGAATAATAAGCATCAATGCTGCAAAACTCTGGCAGTTCACACATTTAGATATTCTTATGATACGAATGAGACCTAATGCACTCTTTGTCCATCATTAAAAAACTAAGATTAATAGATTCTTTCACAACTACAGCTGTTTAAACTTAAAAAATGTTGGTATTTCTGTATTTTATGTTTGATTTTAAGACTCAGTTTCAAAAAGATCAAAAAAATAAATAAATAAATTTCTGGCCACTGATTAGAGTTCAGCACCATGAAGATTTGAAACCAAGTTTTCAGGGGCTTTGAAGTCAACACTTGCATCAGAGTTTAATGCCATATTAACCAAATTGTACCTGAAGTTCCAGTTATTATGCAAGAGTAAACTTTCACCATATTTCCAGACACAGCTGCTTCTTTTCTAAGTAACACTGAGTGAGCAGCAGAGTGTGTACTTTCAACAGGTTTTCTCTGCTTTCTGGGTTAGAACTGCAATGTTATTCTTAAAACTGTGAGAATTGGCTGTTTCTTGTTATTGGATTAAGCAGAAGCAGAACATCCCCCATTTCCTACCGTAGCGAGCACACCGTGTTTGGATGTCACATTCCTCCCTCATCTCCTTTTCTGATAATCATATAAATCTATTGTGTGCATGCACATGGGGATGAGTGTGTGTGTGTGTGTGTAAGTGTGTGTGTAGTGGTACTCTATCCAAACTTTGAGCATATTTTTGTATAGTGGATCTTGTTTATTGTCCATGAATATCTCTCAGCTGCCGCAAGCAGCTCTGACACCGTCTCTTCTCTCCCTGCTCCTCCCCTCCTTCATCCCTCTCTTGCGCTCTCATGCGCCCACTCACTGCCACTCACACTGATAGACACAGAAAAACACACAGATGAAGTGAAATGAAATGAAAAATGATGAAAGGATAAGATGAAGAGAGTAATAGCTCCCGTTTCAGTTTGCACACACTCCGCTTCCTGTAGAAAAATATCAGCACACCAGCACAGACCTCTAATTCAAATGATCCCCTCATATCAGACCTGGACACACTGCTTGTTCTTCTCTTTGCCGTTTCCCCAAAAACTCACACAGACACATACAGTACTTACACGACGAAAGAACATTTGCACAGCCCCTCAGGCCTCCCTCAAGCAAAATACAAAGCTCATTGTTGTATCTCTGTTCCCTGACCTTCCTCTTCCTACCCCCTTACAATATCTATTCAGTGTCCTCAGGTAAAAGTGTGTGTGACTAGCACTGCTAGCATACACAGAGACAATGCAAACACAGAGAGGAAGGGAGACGTAGAGTTTTTCTCCTTGTTCTAGCACATTTGCTTTGCCCAGTTGAATAGCTCCTTCTCTGCTTGTTGTGGGGTGGAGTTTGTGTCTGCTGCTAGCGTATTTTCACGCCTACATGCCCTTTGTTTGAAGAGGATTGTGCTGATCTTGTACCCACAATTTCCTGCAGGCTGCAGTTTTACTTTCACTTTGATCAGTGTCAGCATGTATCATTATGGTACAATGAACAATGTACCCAGAGGTTAGAAGAATGTTATAATTACTCAGACAAAATAATTACATTGTAACTTCCCCTAAAACCGATGCCCACATTTTGTCAGGCAATTTACTGGTTACACTGAGGTTTACCTTGCCTACAGTTATGCCACAAACTTTACCCTCTAACTTCCCTCTAATATTGTTTGCATTGGAGAAGTTGGCTGGAAATTTGTGATCGAGAAGCGCAACAGGAGGAGATAGCTAGAAGTTATAGTTGCGGCTCATAAGTTTGAAAGTCTTAGAACAATTCTTATTTTTAGACTTTTATAAGAATCTGTGGTCATACAATCAGCCTGTGTGCGGTTGTATGGGTGCCGCAACATGAGCATGCTAACATGCTTACAATAAAGATGCTAACAGGCTAATGTTTAGCAGGTACACAGGTACAGATACATTTTACATCAGTGTGTCAGAACGTAAACATTTGCTAATTAGCACTTTCCAGATAATTAAACTGAGGCAGCAGGGAATGTCATTAGGTTTGCAAGAAATAATCCAAACTGTGGAACAAAACAACAAATTTGATCAGTCGTAACTGGATTCAACTTTTAGCCCCAATTCAAAATGAGACGCTGGGATATTTCATCAGGAAATTCAAAACCCTTTAACTACTGGTCACCAATATTAATGGTCAGGAAATCAATAAAGGTCTTATCATTGATCACCTGTGCATGATGCAAAATCCAATCCAATATGACAGGCGTTGAGATGTTTCGTTTTGGACCAAAGTGGTGGACTTACCATCACTGCCATCCATAGACCAACATGACCACATTGCAAGGCTAAAATCAGACAAGGTTTAATCAGAAAATGGAATTGTTTATGATCAAAGATATCAAAACTCACAGTAACTACTCTGTGTTACATGTATAATCTAACTTGAGTCACAAACTCAAATGCACAGAACTTTGTATTTAAAAATGTTTCAGCTACTCTATCGACCCTTGAAAGCTCGGTCTTCAAGGTGACAGCTGCACAGTTGTCTCCCAAGAAGTTTGGGAATCTAAACTTCCCATCTTCTACATTTCAGGTTCATTTAACTGCTTTTGGTGAGCACACGGCCCCCCAAAAGCAGTTAAATGAACCTTGGCGAAAATCTCATCATCTGTCTTCTTTGCTTCCTCCCAGAACAGCTGCATGTAACCCCCATCTCCCAGTGAGGGGTGGACAGATGCACTAAAAGGCAGAGTGAGACACAGAGCGATTACAGAAAACAGAGAAGTGAATTAGAAGAAATGATCTCCAGAGAGACAGTAAGGAAGAAAGACTACGAGGTGGAGAAGGGTCAATAATGTTGGCAGAGACAAAATTGGGGAGATCTAACGGCTTAGCATCATCTGAAAAGCACGAAAAATTTAATTTCCTGGTCAAACAGGCGTGGAGACATTTAGTGGTCGAGGGAGCGACGCCACTAATATTGTTTTATCAGCCTCAATAACCAAAACAAACACACATCATCCCACGAGAGCATCATCGAACAACTACTCACACCTAAATGTATAAATGAAGAAGAGAAGCATCACCCACTTGCACACACACACGCGCGCACACACACACACACACACACACAAACCAAGGCTCTGCAGCACTTACCCCTCTTTTCCAGTACAAACTGACAATTTGGCTCTG
>JAPZDY010000024.1:10713112-10726162 GCA_029783645.1 Ctenochaetus hawaiiensis
CTGTGAAAGCTACTGTCGCGCTGTGCCTCTTGGCCTTCAGCCCACTCATAGACAAACACACACACACACACACACACACACACTGCGGTGTGCTGCACAATCACACTCACACACAAGTGCACACACACACACACACACACACCTCATTTGTGCCTTATAATTCATACAGCCATAGCCAGAGGGAAAGACTGAAAATCGAGGAGGCGGGGAAGGAAAAGAAAGGGATAAGAGAAAAGAGAAAATGGAGTGAGGTTATTAAAAACAGATGTATTTACTGATATATAACTGCCACCTGAGGTTCCACTTTATTGATCTGCCCCCTCCGACTTCCTCCCCCTCTCTCTTTCCCTCCTTCTCTCTCTCCCTCTCTCTCTCTCTCTATCCTCCACGCTGTCTGTCTGAGTTGTGGTGTCAGATCCCTCATCCATATTCAGCGCTGAGGCCATCTGTGTGCCTCCAATATGCATGGACCAGCCTGCTGGAGTCTCACTGCCAAGCTCGCAGCCAGCCAGCTTTAGAAGAGAGTTGTCAATTTGATTTAAAGTACAACCCATCTACTTCTGTGTATGCATTGTGCGACACGTGCCACAGATAATAACTCGTACTTTGTTGCTTTTTGTCAAACTTAGCTTGAAATGACGGTAATGCCCTGAAACAATATGTGACAAAGTCTGCATGAGTGACGTGTGACTTCTTTGCAGACTCTTGTGTTAGGTGGCCGTGTTGTGTCACAGTGATTGGTGTAAAGTTTTGTCCGCATTCTGTATTTACTGTCACAACCCAGTGGCATCTTTCGTTCAGACAAAGAAATGTTTGCTGGTCCAATGAGAGGTCGCTGAATGTTTGAGAGAGACAATAAAATAACTGAAATACAGACACGGATGATGCAATTGGAATGATTTTGAAGCCTGGAGAAGCTGTTTCTGATACTGTTAAAGAGGCTCCTTGTGAATAAATGTAAACAAGCCCTGACACTCCAGTGATTTTGATTGTTTGAAGCACATCTTACAATCGATCAGCCAGGGTTAAATCACTCATGTGAGCCACTACAAAAGCCTGTCTTTACTTCTCCTCCAGGGCATCAGATAATAATGATGCATGTACACTTACACACACACACACACACTAACTCACACACACCCACACCCACATATCCTGCAAAAACAGTTGCAGAACAGAAGCCTGAGTGCAAGTCCACATGGGAATATGTGTGCTATTTTCAAAAAATCTGGGAAGAAAGAGAACATTTCTTTCTGCCTCCATCCCCGTTCTCTGTACGTCTCCTCCGTCACCTCTACATATCTCTACATTTCTGCTTTTCACTTTGCAAAAAAACTCTTTTTTTCGTGCCCTCTAACTTTCACTCTGTCCTTTTTCCCTCTTTCTCTCGTTTCTCCCTCGGTTTTTCTCCATCTATCTGCCAGTTCAGCGTGTACCCACTCTTCTTGTTATGAAGCCAATTAGTGTAACTGAAATAGTTTCCATGGCGACAGAGGTGCTAATAATAACAGACACCCCCACAGCAAGGGCTGGTGAAGAACACACACACAGCACACACACATGTATGCACACACACACACACACACACACACACACACACACATCTACAAACACGTTGCATGAAGGAAAACACAGTGGATAACAAAGAAAAGACTTTTATTGAATTTACTGTTTGTACTTTATGTATATGTCGGTATTAAGGCCTGTCTGATTAAATAAAATGTTAAAATCTAAATGTATACATAATTGTCTGGGACTTGAGTGGTTGAAGAGAAGCAGCTGGGGAGCAGTGTACAGACAGTGCGTAATCTAACATATACTCAAGTGACCCTGAAAATCCGCTCTGATCTCTGATGCTGACTTGACTTGATGTCAGACAGGGGAATATTTACTGCTAATGCTCATTCAGACTTGTATTATCTCTGCCACGACTGGCTGACTATTAATCTAATTTGATTAGGTAAAAAAACTCCTCTTGGGCCAGCGATTGATCGTTCAATTCAGCGCCAACAGGCCTGGCTTTAAGGCTGCGATGCACACTGAAGGCTGAATTCAAAGATCCACTGCAGACCGAACAACTTTGCCTCACATATGCTGTTTAAAGTTGCACAAACAGAGTTGAACACACAGGAAAGTCTGCAGCTCATGGCTTAAACATTCTGCGCCTGGTTGGAAAGAAATGAACTGTTCAATATTTGAACTCAAAAGAATCTTGCAGGCGGTTGAACAAAACAAATAGCTAACCGTTTTCATGCCGTAGTGAATCTCATTATGTTTTCTCGCCACGTTCTGGGTACAAACTGAGACCATGTCAGGTGTCTGGTCTGGAAACTTTTTCTTTGCTTCTCTTTGCTCTGGTGCTTTCAGCTTTTGGTCTTTTGTTTCCAGGCGACAAAAAAGAACATGAAGAGGTGCAAAATAACCAGAAACTACAGTTTGAAATCACTTATTTACTGGGCTGAACAGTCAAACAGGTCTGCTCCCGCCTCCGATGATAAATCAACATGCTGAATCGGCTCAACAGCTGCTGAGACGGTCTGAATAGAGCTACAAACACACCACAAACACTACAAGTGAGAGGTTTTGTGAACTGTCAGCAGATTGGAAATGTGACCAATTCCTCTCAATTTCAGCAGCAGCTAAAATTTCTGGCTCATTCAGACTTTCCTTGAGCTGATTTGATGTATATTAAGAAAAAAGAACACTTTGTTTGACATCTTAATGAGAGTTAAATATCAACCGTGTCTGTTTTATCACGTCTGCTTCAGGGACTGTTAAATCCCACTCCTGTGACATCTCTATTCAGTACCAGTTCACCTCAGGACCCTTTTCTTTTCCGTGCTATTTCTAGTGCGAAGATCTGTGGGGCTTTAAAAGCTATTGATCCAAAAAAAAGTCACCCAGGCCTGACAGCTTGGAAGCCAATCTCTTAAAGGCTGCAGCTGGTTATATTGCTGAGCTCATTGCTCATGTTTTTAACCAGGGTCTTCAGACCAATTTCTAGTCCAAACGGAGAAAAGCCGCCTATGTGCTCCTTTTATTAATAGAGGATAGAGGCGTGTTGGGAGTTTGTGTGTTTATGCGTGTATGCGTGTGTGTGTTGTCTACTTCATTTTATAACAAGGTTATCGATGTTGACAAATCAATGTACTCTTATTATCTGGGTGTATTTATCTGTTGAATGGGCAGTTTTGTATGCAGAAGAATTAACCGAGATGATTACATTTAGCAATGCATTTGCAGACGCCCACATTTATTCTAACATACTGTAGATCCACACCTCCATTGTTGCATGTGAAGGAGCCTTTTTTAGCACTTCTACAGACTCTCTATGGAATATACATAAATATGTATTGGCAAATTTTAGGTGCTATCATGTCCAAAACAAGCCCAACACTCAAGCTTGACTTATTTTCTACTCTAGGATGCTCGATAAATATAAGTCCTGAGCCTTATTTGAAGCCGCCCACTGCACCAGCAGCACATACTGATTTGGACCAATGTGAAGAATTTTGTGTGCAGTACACGAGCAAAAGCAAAAATCTGCAGGATGCCTCAAATACCCAGATATTATACTTATTCAGACAAAATCTTCAGTGTGAGTCGGACCAGCCCACTTCATTTACTGTATCTCAGTACGCAAAGAGCTTGAAAGTCATAACAACCGCTCAGGCCAACATCGAAAAGTATTTTTACTGTTTTCAGATGCAATTTTCCCACTAAATTCACCCATGAAAGTTTTAAGGTGAGAAATCATCCAGTTAAATTTCAAATATTTGCAGTGTTAAGAAAAAATTTGACGTGGAATCAAACATTTAATCCAAAGTTTTGAAAGTAGAGAAGCTCTTTAACCATCTGTAGAAGTAGCAGCCACCATCCAGTCACACTGACAGTTTTACTTTGCACCCAAAACTGCAGGCAGCTTCAACAATAATGGCAAAGAAAGGCCAGGTCGGCCCCTAAATGGTATTTTTAATCTTCCAACTGTAACTTTTCTGTCATTACATTATATTTTTTACCTACTTTGTTTTATTTTTATGCAGTTAATGCTGCTTATGAAACTAGAAACAACTGAAGCAAGAGAAATACTGAGAAAATTGTCACCTAATCATGTGACATTTGCAATAAAACAATGATATGGCAAAACACAGCCGACTTTGGTTTCTTTAAATCTTAAGATGGACTTTACCCATCTCTCAGGCAAACATTCATCATTGGCAAAATCATGAAAATCTGTATTTTCCTTCGTTTATTTTAGAGCATAAGCAGATGCTACATTATAGCAGCGGTTGCAAGCTGTCTGTGCTATTGTTTACTGCGACACTGCAAAACTGGAAACTGGGAAAGCGGGGCATGTTACACTGCAAAATAGATGGATTATTAGTTTCATACTGCATGCTGCTTTTAAGTGTGCACGTCTATAGCACACCCTATATGCTGCAGTTGTCAGATAGTATGTAGGAGGCATTTTTCGATTTGCAGCCTTAGTGTCATGGCAGCATCATGAGTCATTGCTATTTAGAAATTCTCAATGGGGAAACTCTATTCTCCTGTTGACTAAAGCACCTGTTGATCATACTGTCATTTTACCTTTCTAACTTTGCCACAAGCACTTCTGTAATATATTTTCAAATCTGATGGGATTTCCTGGTTAAATTAAAAAGAAATGTGGTGACAGAAGGTGAGGCCAGGTCAGGAGTAAATACCCCAGAGTCTGAAACCACTCTCCTGTTCTGTCAGAGCAGAGACGGTCACACAACACTGCAGGATCACAGCAAATGCCAAGAATGTCCACCAAGAGATTTTTTATGTCCTATAAGACTCTTTAATAAACTGTGTGACATTCCAGTCTCTCTGTACCTTCCACAGGGAGGCCAGAGGACATGGATAGCACCTGTTCACCATGGAGGCTCTAATTATCTCGCTGCAACAAGCTTCAGACAACATTCAGCTGCATTTCAGGCATTGCCAAACTACAGGAGGTGGTTCTAAATACACAAAAAAATATTTTATGGGAAAATAATTACAACCTTTCACCAGCAGCTGGTCTGATGAAATTAACAGAAGATGCAGCTGTTTGAAAAAAAGTCAGGGTTGCACTTTAAAAGTGTAAAATAACTAGATGGAAGTATAATTACAGTGGAACCAACAAGCATGTCAGTGTCAGATATTCTGGAATTTGTTTGACTGCAGTATCCTCACACTAAAATAAACACAATCATAAAGTGTATTATTTAAGCAGGATTAAAATCAGTGACAAATGCTTGAATTATTAAAATGGACCAAACTTTCCCAGAGAAATAAATTCTGTACAAATGAGGCTAGATGTTGTTTACTTCCTGCCTTGATCTCAATTCTCCTTTAAGACACAGTTAGTTGAAAATAATGTCTTCTAAAAGTGGTTGTCCCTGTTGAGCATCTTTGCAACATCAGCAGACCAACACTTGAGATGCAAGAGAACTTAAAAGACAAAAACAAGACCTGAACGGTGCTCTGGGAAAGAAGCAGGGAAGAAGCAGAGGAAATATAGAAGGTGAGAGTCCGAGAGCCTTTCATTATGCTTTGAAGCCATGAATAAATGCCATCACCAACAAATAAAGTGTCTTTAAATTGACCTGACTTGAATGTGCGAAGTGAGGGGAGATGAGACAAAAGAAAAAAGAAGATGGTCTCTTGAGGAGTGAATGACGCACAAAGTAGACAGGATCAGAGTGACAAAGCAGCAAGTAGACATCTCTCTAACCCTATTTCAACTGCACTCAGTCCAACAGCCTGCAGGAAGAGGAAAAGTAAAGTATTCTCCAGCTACAGACCACAAACTATGCAAATCTGATCGAAGTTCACTGCTCACACAGAAAAACTTGATTTTCTTTGGAGGGAAAATGTTTCAAATAGGGATGATGAAAATTTTCAACTCATGCTACTAATAACCAATGACATAATCAATCAAGTTTTACATTTTTTTTTATTTAAGAAAAAAGTTCAGAACCTGCAGTTTCTGCACACCTGAGAGTCAGAAAAGCTAAAATGACGTGAGCAAGGATGAATTTCAAAATCTGACTGAGACTACTTTTCCCTCCTCTCAGAAACTTTGCTGGGCATGTATTGCAAATGGTAATCTTCTTATCTTCATCTGATTCTGTAAAAATGTCCACAAAAATAAGCAAAATATATATATTATTCCTATAAATTTAATATCTAAATTCTAGTATGTTGCTATATATTAAGGCAGTTGATGTTGCTCAGCTCTATTGTTACAGGTGAACATTTAGCTCACTTTTTAAACAAATATCAAGAATTAAAATCACATTCAAATACTGAGATACTAGTTTTGGTTTATATTGGGTCAGAGGTAACTTCAACTGTAATTAATTTTTTAAACTCTCCTCATTTTCCTTCCCCATCCTTACTTTTGTTAGTTTGACAGCCCTTTTGAAATCATCGCTATGCTGCTTTGCTTTAACTCAGCCGTCAGCTGCTTACATTCACCTCTGCTGGCAGGCATACGAACTGAAAAATAAACTCGCACAAATAAGAGGCAATCTATAAATTCATGATAAAAAGAATCACCAGCAGAGGCCTCTTTGGAGATTAAATGAAATGAAGGCTTCTTTCACAAATGGTCAAGTTTTTATAGAGGAGGGTACACATTATGCCCGGAGCTATCACACGGTTCTTCACTTCCACCAGTATGATAGTGAAGCTGCTCTGGTGACGGCTTGAGGAAATTGTCTGAATCCTATTTTCAGGAAGAGTCCCTTGACAGCTCTGCAGCAACTGGAGCTTAGACACAAAAAAAACAGATAACAAACAAACTCAGTGTGCTTACCCTTGTGACAAAGAGTTGCCTCTTCAGTGTAGACAAAGTCAGCTTGCAGATTGAAAACACTACGCACAAAACAAACCTGAGCCCTTGAAAAAGTTATTCGTGCAAATTTGCGAATTGTTAATATTAATGTAACTAATCATGCTGCTGTTGAGCTGCTAACTTTCCTCACACTGGGGTTGCTCATTTGATTTGACTTCTTCTTCTCTTTTTTTTATATTTTTAGCTACAGCTGTTGGGTTGAGTTGGATCCAGTTTTCAAGGTTAGGCTGGTTTCATGTGAATTGACTGAGCCAGCATTTGTCTGTTTTAGGCGGACAGAAGTAGCAACGTGTGGCTAGCTAGCAGGATTAGCTCGGCGCCACAGGCTGGAGCCTCCCTTTGTTTAGTTGTGATGCACCAGAGTTAGGAGCTGTGCACACAGAACAAATGCCCCCAGTTTTTGACCACTACTTGTTATTTTCTGTTGTAATCTTTCCAAACCAGGTAATGGAGAGACACCAGATTGACTTTCTTCTTTTCAGCATTTCAAAAAGTTTTCTTAAATAAGCACAACAATTTGATGGAAATTCAGCTCATAAAAACTTTTAAAATCCACTTCTGGTTTTATAAAATTATGTATGAGTCTGTTAAGATTCCTGGTCATGCAGTTCACAGTTAATCCATGAAGGGTTGAATTCAGGGCAACTGAGTTAAGAGTTTGGTCAAAAATGTTTTGCCTCTTATTCATTCAGTTCTGACTGACTGGTAGTGAGTCACAAGTTTTTAATCTGCAGAGTTGTTGTGAAGGTTACTGATGTCCCTGTATTTTTTTATGCTTTTGTCTGTTGCACCAGCTGTCTTTAGACCCACCTGAGGCCGAGAGTGAATGACCTTTTCTGAAGTTGTCCAGTGAGGCTGAGTGTCATGGTTGTAAAATCTACTGGAAAGTGATGAACAGACAGCATTGTATCTGGGTGATAAGTGGTGTCATACACCTCCTTCTCTCTTTAAGAAAGGGCTCTACTTTAACTGAAATCACCTCCTTAACTCCCTCTGACCTCCCTTTTCCAAAAGTGTACACTGTTTTCCTCACAAGAGCATCCCACTTCTTCCAGGTGTCTTGACCAAAGGAGTTGGTCTTCCTGTGTTGAACCTTGAGTTTGTTTGAAAATTATTTGCTTTTCTTGATGAGCAAGTCTGCATTCAGTGACATGTTGCTGTTGTTGTGTTTGGGTGTGTGATCTTTCATGTGAACCAGTTCCTGCCTCACTGTGTTGTTGGGACGTCTGTTGAAAAGCTTCCTGAGTTTCGCTGATAATCCAGAAACAAACAGGATGTTGCCTTCATTCTTCTCTTCTTCATCACCCACATCAATGTTGCTCTTCCTGAACTTTATGGCTTTTTTTCACAAATGTCCACTTCAGGTATCCTCAAGCTTTAAGTGTAACCCTCAGATGTTCATGCTCCTTCTCTTGGGCCTGAACACTTGTTAATACACTTTCAGCCCGATGTTGCAGGATTCTGATTAAGTTACACTCCAGTGGGCAGTGAGGGTCAAAGAGTAAGTGTTGGCTTTCTGTATGTGAAGGCAACGTGTCAACCCTCCTTAAATAAGCCACAAAGAGGACGATATTGACGCAGCATTTTCTCCAATTTTCAACATCAGCCATACTAGCAAATTGTAGCTGTAATCAGACTAAAAGCATGAGAAAATATTTTCATTTTATTCAATCAAGACAGGAGTTTTTATATTGCCTGTCAGCGACAAACTAAGTGTTATAGAGGGCTAAATGGAGACAATTTTTAAGGCCATTTTTCTTTTCTTGTCTTTTTCCTTCCTCTGCTCTGCCGCAAACAATAGAAGCTGACCATCATCTGTTCGCTCTATTATATCTGCAGTTACTGTCACTTCCTCCATAGACTTTTTTCTACTCTCACTCTTGACACTTTCTTTCTTGCTCGCTTCATCTCACCCGTGTTGATGTGAATTTACTGGTGAAAGGAAAGGATGAGCGAGTCAGCGAGGGGAAAAGGCTTTTACTCCCATGCCGCCTCTCAGAGGGAAGGTCAGCTTTTACCGCTGGACCAGCGGCAGGGCTCAAAAGTGTCGAAAGACTGCCAAAGACACACACATACACAGACACACACACACACATTGAGGTATAAACAAAAAAAAAGCACACATGATGGAGAACCCTTTTGAAAAACACAAAGACAAAATTATTCACAAAGACGTAGCAATTGAAACACATTTATTGTTTATTCACACGTTTTTTTTCTTGCATCCTGCTGAATTGTTCTCTTTCATGCAAACAATGTGGCCTCTTCACAGCTCAATCACAACTACAAATTCACAAGTGCAAATCACGAGGTCATGTGCCCAAGGACAATGCTAATCAAAATTAAACTTGTTATTTGTTCATATTTGTGCTGCAACAGGGTCAATAGAAGTGGTATAATTACTATAGTACAATAGAAAAAAGTACAATTGATGCAAAATTAAACAATGTGCCACTTTTATTTGCTATTTGAGCAGGCTTGCTGACTCATCTGGTAATTTTAGCTCGGGGACACACTGACATTTTTGTAACAATCACATTGTCTTTTTGTCGTCAATCCTAAAACGTCTACTGCTTGGAGAAGTTAAAATTAAGTGTTTATGTACATTATTTATTTATCTATTCATTGTAATTTTTATTTGTGTCGCTGCACGTTCTTTTTTTGCTTGCTGATTCACCAAATTACAGAATGAGCTTTTGTTGTGCATCAAGCACACTTCCTCATAAGATGTTTAAGTAATGTAAAAATAAAAAAACTCATCTTGTTGTGCCCCTGATGTCGCATTAGAAGCATATGAGCTGTGCTGGTCACAAAAGTAGCAAAGGAAAAATGTATGTATGTGGGAAAAATGTATTTAAATGTCATAAAAATGAAGCCTTGCATTAGTTCATGCAGGACACAGGAGCCACCTGACAGCCTGCCAATTGAATCACTGTTACCAATCAGTCTCACACCAATCACACACAAGTTTAAATATGACTCCTTCCTCACACACCTCTCTTCAATGCTGCAAACTCTGCTGTTGCTGACAAGCTTGCTGCCACCACCCAAGACTCCACCTTCTTTTGTTTAGATCTCCCTCAGAGTACACAGAGTTTTCTGCCTTGCACTCCCTGTTCAAGCATGGCAAGGTGCTTGGTCAATTCAGAGCAGAGACATCAGCACCAAGCAAAACTGCATTTCTGTTTGTTTCAGTAAATGGTTAAATCTATGACGAGTGTTCCTCACTAAAGTACCAACCTATGTATGTGCACAGGGCAGCTTGTACAAGCCTTTGCATCCCAATATCTTCTCTCTCACACCCTCTAGCTCTTCTCCTCAAACACACACACATGCATGGAGGAATGCTGGCCTTGGTGACTTACAGATGATGAGGAAACTTGCAGAAAAGTTGGAACTTTCTGAACTCATACTTAAAATAGACCCTCACACCTACACGCAAGAAGACTCAATCACTGCTTTTTCCTCACAACTGTTCCTCTCAGCATGCAAAGTATCTGAGGCTGCATATGCTGCTAGTGTGTGTGTGTGTTTGTGTGCATGTGTGAGTGAGTGAGTGAGTGAGTGAGTGGGCGAGTACATGATCTTTGACACGAAGCACTGAAAAAAATCTCATAATGAAAAACTGCTAGCTAACTTATGAAGAGTAGAGAACAGGAGAAATGCAGAAACCTCCACATTCACACCCACAGCCATGCACACACACACACACACACACACACACACACACTTCAGGCATGCAGAATAAACACACAAGCCTCAGCGCAAAAAGCAGCAATGATAGACAGATAAACATGACGAGAAAGCGAGATGCAGATGAAGACCCATGTTTGGAGGAAATGCCTCTGGCTGAGGATCGAGCCTCTGTGTTTTGCGTGATGGTGATTGTACAACAGTGGCTACTGAACATTTTAATTATTAAAACAACATTTTTCATCCCAACTGAATTATGTGTCACTGTTTCTGTAGAGCCTAAATAATGCACTCGACTTGACAAACACTATGAGACACAGTCACATACACCTAAGTCATTACCTCCTTTATTCCCTTCCTGTTTTCCTCATCTGCGATAATAGAAAGCATAAATTGACAAATATAATATAATTCCTAAGGTGAAATAAAACACTTTCGGTCTTCATCAGAGCCCTCGTGGCTGAATAATTTGAACACATCCTGATGAGAGGGAGCAACAAAAAAAATCCACTCCACTGTGGACGATTATTAAACATTGACGTTCCATTATTCTGGTCTCGATTTTGGCGGCAGCGGCCCTACAATTTCTGCCTCCTGTCATGAATAACACATCTTCACTCTCCGTCGCCCCCACATCGACATGTCTAAGTGACAGTTGCCACGGTGATAAACAGCATTGAGGAGGAACAACAACCTGATAGAAAGACGGATAAGAACGGCACAATGCACTTCATTTGTTCTCCTCACTGTGTTTTTCCGTCAATCGGTCCCATTATCGACATATGTGTGTTTCATCTGTGTTTCTGCAGCATTCTTAAAATTCATTTCAGTTCTATTTTCTTTTCGGTCCCTCAGCCTCTCCCACCCACTCTCTGTATTTCCTGCCTTGATCAATTCTGTCTCTCTCTCTGCCTGTCCGTCTTGCTCAGATATTTATTCGGGTCAAGGACTTAAATGGTATTTACATATGAATGGTTTGTTTTGGTTCATGTCAGATAAATGGCAGAGCTATTTTAATGATCTATGATATGGCTGAAGGGGTCTAAAGGCTAATTAAAAGACCACATGGTGGTTGTGGTCGTTAGGAGGGGACCACCTATGTGTGCATGGGCTATAAATTGGTAGTGGTCCGCAGGGGTCCAATGATGACACTAACTAAATTGTACCACATAATACACACATACAATCTCACACACACACACACACACACACACATAAACACACACACTTACCCAGTGAGCACAGTTAGAATAAGAGGAGAGAAGGATACAAAAAAAAACGGAACAGATTAGAAACAGAAAAAAATCAATCATTTCAGCAGAGGTGAGATCGATGAAGTGGAAGATTTAATCTAAATTAGACTGCTCGGGTCAGAAAAGATGCAATGTGATGGGTTTGCTGTTTGAAGAAATGTGGAAAAAGAGATGATGAGCGAGGATGTAATGAATCAGTTTCATCCCCCCTGCTCATCAGTTTTAGTCACTTGGAGGCAGAGGAGGCCAGTCGTGAACAGTTATTTAAACATCAACCAGCCGTGGAGCAACATCATTCAGACTCATGTTACTGTGCGCTTGATGGATATGAGTCCAATATTTAATCTCTTTTAGCTTTGGTTTTGGCCTCCACCATCTCCAGAGGGAAATATCTGACTCTATGTTAAATGGTCCACTGTATTCACCAGCTAGTGGCTGTTTGGTGCTGTGCAGGTAGTGTCGGTGGGTTTTACACCTTTTTTTCCCTGAAAACAAGCGTCTCCTGTGGCTCAGAGCAGTCAGATTCAACAAAAACAGCAAATACACAGATAAGACAGCTAAACATGAGCCTAAACTTACTATAAAGCTCCTTACAGTTCAGAGAAGCATTTTGAAGCAATAATTTTTTGTATATTCATTAATGCAAGTGACCTCTTTGACATTTTCCTTTGATTTCATATTGTCACTGGTATTATAAAATGTCAGTTAAAGTTATACTTATTTTAACTATAATTGAAATTTTCAATAAATATGTCAGGACGACAGATGAAAGACTACATTGCTAAGCCATCTAAGAGTGATCATACCATGTTACACTGTGTAATAATGTGATATAATGTATTTCATCATCTCTGACGAGGTATCTTTCCCACTGCTGTCAAGAGACAGAGGAAACAGTGTATTTTAAGTAAAGAGAAGATGCTCTTCACATGTGCTGATAAAAAACATGAAGCAGAAGAAAACAAAGCAGACTCAGGGGAAGAAGCCTGCTTGAGTCAGACCACTGAAATCAGAATGATTATACATTTAAAAGTGACTCTGGAGTCTACACTCCTGTGCATGTTAACAATTTTATATTATTGCACCTCTGAACTGAGAAAAATTTGGCTCCAGCGTTTTACATAATTGCAGCATAACGCGCCCTCAAAGCGTGCAGCTATGAGAAGGGAATAATGAATTTCCAGACTTAGAGTAAAATAAAATACTGATGTTATACAAATTTGATAAAAGTGAAGG
>JAPZDY010000024.1:10733840-10745868 GCA_029783645.1 Ctenochaetus hawaiiensis
GTTTGCATTCAGTCAGCAGCCATTACACGAACTTTAAACCTAATTTTTAACAAAAAAGACTGTGATATTGATTTGAAATAGATTTTTTTGTAGGGCAAAATTCCACATATTGACATTTCAGTCTTCTACAGTCTTCTACTCTGCTTCAATAAAAAGAAATCACATCATGAAGGTTGAAAGGTGCAAAAATAACTGCTTCCATTGTTTTTACAATCAATACAATTAATCAATATTACAGGTAGTTTTGGCATTGGTGCTTATTTAACATTTGATAAAAACAGAGGCCAAATATCCGAACTCATTCTGCTGGCGACATGTAGGAAGTAATTACAGGTGTTGCTGTGGGGGAGACTGAATGGCATAAAACCTGGCTAATGTGTTCCAGCCTCATCTAATCCTCTTTGGACCAGTAGAGGAAAGCAAAAGCAGGATTTTTTTTTCCTTTCTATTCCACTCATGCCATTTTACATCAACAATTTAATTTAACTGAATGTTTCCTGAGGGCTGTGATATCAAATGAAAAATAAATTACAGAATCAAATCCAGTAGGAGAAACGATTGGCTGCCAACACACTCACTCACTCAGTGCATGTAACTTCCTACACTGAAAGCCAGTTGAAAAGAAATTAAAATACTAAAAGTTATGAGGAACCATCATGCAAAATAATCATCATCTCCATTAGTTATTCATGGTCAAATGAACTCATAATACACTCCTGCACCAGCCTCAACACAGTGCAGCGATGCACACACATCTGTGCATAGTCTTGTAATACTGTCACAAAAAAAAAATCACATAATAATGCCTTTGTAATTGTAATTGTAAGTAACTGTTATGTGAGTACTTACATGCTTTCTTTTTTAGTTGCGCCATAGGTTGGGAGCATACAGGAGCAAAGAGTATGCTTTGCCAGACAGCCAGACATTAATATCAAGAGAATATTGCAAAGAGCATGTTGCAATGATTTTATAATTCCAGCATAGTCAAGATAAATCTCTTTTGTCCATTAAGTCTTTCGTAAAATGATAATTAAGGCAATTGACCTTCCTGCGTTTCCAGTTTCTGTACTCTTTGCATCTAGTTAGCATTACATTACAATCTATATGGTTGGCACAGTGTACAGAGCATTCATTTAACCACTGCTGAGCACCAATTTTGCAGGGAGAAAATAATACTATATTTCCTGCATGTGGAACATGATTAATTATCCTACAAGATCACACAACCTGTTATAATCATTTTACTGCCTGGACTAAGTCATCCATAAAGTCAAACAAGAGGAGAGATAACGCTCAGCTCTCCTTACTCCATATGAATGAGTTAGATATTGTGTAACCCGTTTGACCTGCATGTTCTGATTAAAACACATAAACCCTGTAAAACACTTTAAGCTACTTCAACTAAAAAAAAATGTAAGTTTCCCTGCAACCTTAACGAACTTAAGTCATTAAACTTGATCAACAACTTTACAGTCACATTGCAAATGTTGCTACTCCCACTGATTTTGGTACATTAAATGTGTAAAAGTTTCCTGATTAAATAAAAATTAATAGTTTTTTATTTGTATATATGTGTGTATGTGTATACCTAAGTGAACTCCAAGAAGTAAACTTTATCAACTCATGATTTTAAGTTAAAAAAAATTCTGTCTGGCCAATAAACATTCATAACTTCTCAAGTGGTCTGAAAATAATAATTAATAATAATTTTAAAACGAATAACTTGTAATTAATAAAGTGAACTGTATTTTTTTCTGCTAATGTAATGACAAAAGCTAAGCTGATTACACTCATTTCCAGTATAATGTGTTACTTTGTAGATAATTCCATATGTAGGTTTTGTTTTCATAAATGAGTCAATCTCTAAAACTGACCATCTAAAATGTACTTACTATTAAAGAATTGTATAATTACTACTGAATAATTGAGTTTGAATTCATTCAAAAGCTAAAAAAACATCAAAAACTGAAGGCTGCAAGAAGCTGCAAAAAGTGGTCTAACATAAGAGAAAAGAACACAAAGCGGAGAGACGGACGGAGCGTCGGCATCACTCGGACCGTCTGGCTGTGATCAAGCAGAGCTGATTGACACATTAAACACACACACTCTTCTACAGGCCTGCAGGGGTTCAGCAGTTATACAGTCCAACATGGAAACAGTGTTGTCTCTGAAACGTGACGTGTCAGGACTCTGCAGACGGACAGATGACAAGTATGAGATGATCAAGAGATGAATACTCTACATACAAAAAAAAGGACAGAAAAAACACAGAAAGATAGAGAATAAACATTGTGCGAGTGAAAGACAGAGAGAGGAAGAGAAGAAAGACTTTGATGGAGATAATCAAATAGTTGCTACTAGTTAATATTTTTTTTGGTGGATGAGCTGCCAAGTCGCATTACAGACAAGCAGACGGCAGAGACATGAAAAACCTGAGTGTCAGTCAGGATCAAATGCGTTTATGTCTAAATCAGGGCCAACCGCGGGTCGACAGAGGCCAGACAAAATAACACACTGTGATGAAGGATCTTTCTGAAGTTAATAAATCATCAGCCACTTTCAGTTGACCTCTTTGTTGATGCTGTGTGTCTCTGTTTGCTGTTATGATTTTTCAAAATGCTGCTTTTGAACTATCAGACTGTTTCTCAGTCGTTCTGGCTGAGACACCGGATCTTGGCAGCTTTGTCAGCTGTCCACCAATGCTTTGAAAACTCACATTTTAAACCTCTGATTTCAAGGCTGCTTATTAGCTGAGAAAGGCTAATAATTAGCATCCAAGATAATACAGCACAGCCCTTTAGTAATTGTAATTTAAATACATCTAAATCAGTAGTTCTTCTTTGAATTGTAGCCCTTAGTTGGTCCTTATGATTTTCATGATGCAGAAAACACTAAATGAATCTCCCAACTTGTTGACTTAATGGTTATAATGTGTGTATTTTATAATGTAGCAGGGTTATTGAGAGTGACATTGATGTCATGTGAAGGTGATGTGATTTGTTTACAGCCTAATGTTTGCTTTGTACTTTGTAAAAAAAAGTGTTTGTGCTTTTTAATTTATGCTTCAGAAATCATAATAGTGGTGTCATATATGAGGATTTTCTCGTTTGACAAAAACTGTAAGTAACCTTTAACTTTTTCTCATCACAGAGCTTATTTTCTTCAATAATCTATAAGCAAATGTCAAAAAAACTCACTTGCTTTTTGACAGAGCACCAGGGCCATGCTAACCTCAGGGTGAGCCTATAACAAGACATCATCCCTGCAGCACTCTGTGTCTTTAGTGCAAAAACAGACCAAATAATTTGTCAAGCATTCAAGAATTTCCACTGTTTTTGAATGTTGTGATGAGAAACTCAAGCAGACATAAAAAAAACAGACCCTGACTGCTTAAACATGAGGCAGAGTGAAACAAGATGAGCAAATGTGGGATTTATTTTCTTTGTTAATGTATTTAATGTTCCACTTTTAGGATGAGGACTTTACTGGCATCTCAAAGAAACGTTCCCCAGAGGACGAGTCTGACACTAGAAATGCTGGTGGTGCTGCGACTAAAGTGAATAATAATCTCAGACTCCACAAAAGAAGCAAATTTTTTGATTATGTTTCTTGGGCCGAGTCGAGAGAAGGGAGACATAGGAATTAAGTTTCATGGACGGTAATGTGATATTCCACAAAACTGTACCTTTTTTTTAAAGCTTACACTTTATTTCTAAGTTTTTCTTACATGAAACAATAGATGAACACATTTATTATCACATAAATATTAATGAAGGGCTTTTTGGTGAGCATTTATGTTTAAATGTGTGAATTAACTCTCTGCTGAACTCTACGTGCAGTTTTATAAATGAGACAGTGTTTGGACAGTTTGGTGTGCCAAATGGCTCATTTTCACACTGACTGTCTAAAGAGATATAGAAGCTCTTATTTCCCTCTCAGTTAACTGTCAGTTTCTCCACAGGGAGGCCTAAAAGCCGCTCACATGTCTCAGTGTATCCCCCCCGATGCCACATGGCTTTTAGAGTAAAAGGTACATAAGCCTGTGGGATGCTGACCGCTGCGCCTATGGAAAATCTTTAGTGTAAGTTTTAGTGCGTGAGTATGAAGGAGCATGCATGGTACTGTATGTGTGTGCATGTGTGTGTGTGTGTGTGTGTGTGTGTGTGAAAAGGAAGGAGATCAATGTCCATTATTGGTGTGAATTGGATCAATAAGGAAGTCAGTCAAACAACGTCTAAAAGGGCAAATGTAAAATGATGACAACACTTATATGCATTAGGTCACACGTTTGCCACACAAACACACTCTCTTTCTCTCCCTCTCTCATGCACACACACACAAACAAGCACAAGAAAACACACATACACACACACACTTCAGTTTGAGAGGCTGGTTATTGAAATTTCTGTCCAATGAGAAAACTGGAGCATATCAGAGCTACATGAAGGTCAGTACTGCAGAGGGGCACAGTGCAAGAGGACGACGTGTAGGTGAACCCACCGTCCTCCACACGTGCACACACACACACACACACACAGACACCAAACCGAGTATGAGAGAGTCAGAGAGAAGGGGACACGCCCCTCTCTTTTAGTCCAGTCCCTCAGGGAAATCACATACTGACACCTCTTCCCTCGCTGTTCTTTCACCCACTTCCTCGACTCTTTTCCTTTCTTCTCAACCTTTTATTCTCCCCTCTATTCAAGTCTCCATTCAGTAATGCTCTATTATCTCAAAGGAAGGGCCGTAAATTGAATGGGACAGAAACAGAACAGCACTAAAACCCCGCAAACAGCCCCCCGAAAAACACACTGAGTTATTAAAAGGGAAATGAAGAGTGGAAGGTGCAGCCTTTTAACCAGCATTACTGAGGGTACATTTGATTTAGTGTTCTCTTTATATTGCCTGTCTTTCTCTGTCTGTCTGTCTATCTGTCTATCTATCTGTCCTCCTCTAATGTTGCTCCTCTCATGGTTGACGAACTGTCTATTACTCATGCTGCCTCTCTCTCTTTCTCTCTCTCTCTCTCTCTCTCCTGCCTCTGCACTCACGTCCTTATCTAACTTGGCGTTTTCGGTGGTGAGCTGCTGCAGCGATGCCAGATGAAGAGAAAACCATCCACTCTTTTTGTAAAAGGAGTGTGGGCAGGCCACCCACTTCAAGTTTTAGATAGATTTTATACATTGGCTTAGAAATCAGCGAGGAAGTATTGGAACTTTTTTTTAAGTGGAGGAAAAAAAAGGTTGTTTTTCTGTAGCATAGGGTGTGGGAATCAGTGAAAAAGAAAAGCAGAGATGTCTGTTCTTATAGCAATGTGGCTAACATCACTAATGACATTTGCAATCTAGTGAACCACATTCGCTTTTACAATTTATTTGAGTGACCCAAGTTTGAATATATGTTCCATTAAACTCCTAGAGAACATGTGGAGTCAAATGTGTGCGTTACATTTTATGCTAAAAATCCCATAATGCATCTTTTGGCAGTTGCAACATTACATCTCTGTCATTAAATGAGTCAAAATGCCACTGAGTCATAACAAGCCAAAATCTCAGTCGGCTACTAAACGACCTAATGATGAGCCTTATTTCCATTTGCTTTGTTTTCCCTTCAGCTTTTATAACTAAAAAATATGTTGATCAGTGTCATTTTCCTGTGACTGTGATGGTCGGTGTCCCCCTGCAGCAGGTAACAGGAGTCATTTGAATCAGCTTTGTTTGAATAGATAGACAAATCACATAGTAAATGTAAATAAGCAACCAAAGAACTGAAAAAAGAGTTTACACTGAGTTTAAAAGTTGATGTACAGTGTGCTTAAGGTAAGAAAAACACCTGTTCTTCATCAGCTAAGAAAGAAACTCAAACTTTTTTAGAGTTACTGAAAATTTCAAACTTACTGAGGCATATTTGATGATCAGGAAACAGATTCTGGGTGAAGTATCACTTTTAGAAATAGTTGCAGAGAAAAAAACTAGCTGCCTACATGAGGTGAATTATGACTCATCATCAGTTGTTTCTTTCTTGTGTTTTGCCAGCCTGACAAAGTCATTTAATTTTTCTCATTGTGCCTCTGCATGGCAATTGATAAATTACACCAAGACAGATGCCATTTACTGTATCCCATGTGCGGCAGGGGAATAAAGCTGCTCATTCATTTGTGCTTGTACATTTTTATAAAACTTTCTCACTGTATAAACACCTCATACATCACTCAATCTGCATTGCCTATTTACAACAGTTCTTTATAAAGCTAAAAAGTTTAAGACATGGTAAGTCAGGTTATGAAGCAGAAACATGTTTACATGCCCTTTATAAGGATTATAATAATAGTAATAGATGTAAGCATTTGTTAAAAAGTCACATCAAAAGAGACAAAAGCTACTCATTGACATTACAAAGTAAGTCTTTAAGATAGTTAATGAAGTGTTAACATGTTGTGTGTGCGTGTCAGCCACTGTCAAGTTTTTCAAATTTTTTAAAAAATTGTCATTTTCCACCACAGAAACCTAGAGTTTCTCTACCATTTTCTGAAACAAGAAGAAAGCACAATTTATGGCTTAGTCTTGTGATTAAACGAACATAATTGGCCATTTTCTCAGGTTCAAAACAAAAAGTAGCTTTAACAGAGACAAAGGACGGATTCCATGATCGAACAAATAAATTAAAGGTAACTGGATGAATTATCTGTCTGTCACCATCTATCACAGACTAACTTTAACCAATGAGATCAAAGAACCATGTGATAAAACATGAGAGTGCCCTTTAACCTGTGTGCACACTCACACACACACACTTATATTTTGGGTTTATTAACTCTCTTACAGACACTTTGGCACATGGACATGAGGAGCTGGGAGCAAAATACAGGAACTTGATTAACAAAAACACCCTTCTGCAGCAGTGTGTGCTGCCTCTCAGTGTGTATCTGCAGTGTCTGTAAGTTGATGTGCCCTCTTGTCTTGTTAAATTCTATTATCTCAGCCAACAGACAGTAAATGTCTCATCATTATTAGATGTCCAACTAAATGACTGTACAGCACTCAAATGCTTGATCATGCTCTTAAGTTTGGCAAAAAAATTGTGAGGTTTGCACTGCAGTAAATATACAGCGCTGCTGCATATTTACCTGCAGACTGGTGCATGCAGGGTAGTGGACTGTGAAGGCATGTGCACACAAACACACACACACACACACCAGGAGGAGAAGAAAGAGCTTGCTCAATACCCTGCAGGGGTCCACTTGAGATAAAATTCAGCAGCACTGAATAAAACACTCCATTTATCAAGGAAAAACACCAACCCTGACAAATGCATAGTAACACACACACATACATATATGCAGCACACTCTGGGAAGTGAAGGTGCCCTTGTGTCGGTGGTCGTTTATCAGAATATGTGATTCAAAGTGCCTTGGCAGGCGAGGTCCAGTGGTCTCCAGTTGTGTAAATTTCTCATTGCTTTGAGCCCCACAGCAGATAATTCTACACTGGTGTGCACCATAATGTGAAACGCTCTTTTCCCTTTTGTTTGGATTTGCATTATTCAGTCACAGTTGAGAAGTGCAACATGAGAAATGCCACCGCAGCAGGTGTAAGAATCCTGTAAACAACAGTTATATTTAAAGCCAATATGCTTGGAAATATTTTCATTTAATGTATATTTTTACTCCATCACATTTCAGAATAAGAGGAAATATAAAAAGCCAGAATTGTACGTTCAGTCTGCGACATTCTTCTGACAGCTGAAGCTACTTTTCACTTCAAAGACAAAGATTTGAAATCAAAAACAAGCCTTTAAAAGTAGCTGTGTTATCAGAGATATTCACTAGTTGTTCCAAACCCTTTTACCTTGTAAATCCTTGCAAATAAAAGAGCTTGTCATGTTTTCAGATGTCTCTGAGTCTAAACCTCTCAGGTGATTTTATTTCAACAACTGTTTTAAGATTCAAAATGAAAAAAAAAATACATAAACCATTTCACAAAAAGCAGAGATTTGCAGAATTTCTTTTCCTCTCCCATTGATCACCTGTTGACTGTTATCTTGTGACGTTTTGCAGCCACAACTGGACCCGCTAAAACAGCAAAATGCTACCAGCGTCATAATACATAAATGTAAACAATCACATCAATAAAATGTTACTCACAGGAGAATGAGTACTTCTACTTCTGATACTTGGTGTATTTAAATAATAATGCTTCTGTAGTTTTATTTAAAAGGGATTTTAAATGTATAACCTTTACTTTTATATTAACTGTGGGATTTTAGAACCAAAACAATCACTAAACTGAAAACCAAAATAGTTGAGTCCCTCAGGTCTGCGGTTGGTAAACATTCAATGGCTGAGCCAGAGTAATAAAAACCTGACTAATGAAAAATCATGTGAACTTTAAGTTGAAATTGTTACAGAGACTTAAACCGAAATGAAGATTAATACAGTGTTTTCGATTTGCAGTTTTATGAAAAAAGTTCATGATAAAACTAAACATGCAACAAGCTCCTAAACTGTTGTGTGAGATTAACAACAAAGTTGGACAAGTGAACAGATCCAGAAATGTTTAGCTCCCAAAACAGAGGATTTTTATCTCCTGGCTTCACTGGGGTTTTATTTAAAAGATTATAATTGATGCATGATATTTACTGTTGGGTGCCAGTCTTATTCATTTCTTCTGTCTGCCCGTTGGAATCAGTAGTCAGCCAGGGTTTTTGCAGTATAGAAGAGGAGTTTGTTTTTTTAACCTTGCATTGCAGAGGTGGGCGGAATTTTAATGGTTGTTTTGTAATCATCATGATTAAATTCAGAAAAAAAAATAGTGATTGCTAAGTTTAAGTAAGATAATCATCAGCACTTTCATACGAAATGGTCTTGATGCAAATGCAAAAAAAACCTTAAAATGTTATGTGGACATGATGCTGAAGCTCTTCACGTCAAATGCAGAAATTAAGCACAGACTAAAAGTGTCACACACTCTTCTCATCAACTCAACTCTTCCCTCTGGATCAGCTGATGCATCAGACGAGCTCGCCTACCCCCATCACCGGCAGGGCGATCAATTTTAAGCTGTCAACTCACTGCACACTCTGCGCTGCTGCAGCTACTGCTCATGCAAGTCACACCTTACCTGTTATTACAGAGTCCCTCGATGTTTGCAATCGAACAACGATCAAGAACAGTGTTGGCGACTTGTAAGACGTTATGGATCCTGCTCCCAATAGTTTAATTCAAGCTGACAGCGATCAATGCAAAAAAAAATGAAGAGGAGGAGTGCACATTTGTTGTATAAACTGCATTAGTGACAGTGACATGCTGTTTTTGAGATCTTTATGATCAAAACACTGTGAATCTCTGTACCTCCATACACATTCATTTTAATGTAACTGCTCTGCCAAATGAATAAATAACAATAACATGAATTTTATTGATCATTTATAGTTTCTTCTTTAATTTACCGTAAATATCATAGTAACATCTTTACTGTGATATTTAGACATTTGTGTTGTCAAAAACATGATATGGTTAAAGCCATATGCTAAATGAATATGTTTTGGGGGTTGGAAATGACTGACTGTGCATTTTGAATCATGCATAAACCTCAAAGACATTCAGCTTAACGTTACAACAACTGGGTCCACTCGAGCCCACACAGAGCACACTGCTTTTGCAGGTTTTAAGTGTCATGTGATGAGATGGTTTTCTGTTGGTACAAAATGAGTTACAAACCATTTTCTCTGTAGTGGCTCCTCAACCACTTCACATACAGCACAATAGTATGCTTCCCACACAGGTCACTTGTCTTGGGCCGACGTTGGAGATAATTTGTTTTAGTCTTGAGCGTTGAGTGCTCACCAGCGATGGGCTTTATGGCTGTGCATGCTTCACTAAATGTGCTGAACGTCAAGCCCTGAGTTTGCTGCTTACTGCTGCATATTTGAATGCTGGTAACCTCGATAAGGATACAAGCAGAGAAGACACGCTTAGGGTTAACCATGAGGTTGAAATGACCAAGTCAGACGTTTTTTTCATGTCATCATGTGGGACATTGGTGTGAGATCCTTTGGTTTCTGGCACCAGACTCTGATTTTTGTATCCGAGTCTTAATGAAGTGGTCTCCTTTTGTTTTGCTTTTTGGTGCTTTGCATTAAACTTTGCCAGGAGCTAAAAAGAATCTATTTACATTCATTCTTAATTACTGAATCCTCCTTCAGTTTTTGAGTCTGGCTGAGCTCAAAATGAATTCAAATAAAATAAATAAACAACTTGAAATACTTTTTCTGACTGATATTAAATTTTCAAAACAACCTCCCGTCAGTAGCTACATCAACATCTCAGCTGCATCTTGTTATTGGGCCTTGAGCCATACTAAGAAGGCCTACCTGCTCTCATATTTCCTACAAATTATACATATGGGGATTAAAGGCAAACAAGCACAGCTGCATTCAATCTCAAGTAAAAGAAGAAAGTACACTGAGAGTGAGATATATAATTAAATGTGTTAAGTGTAAAGACAGTATGCAGATCAACCAGTGACCAGTGGCCTTGAATCATAATTTCTAATCTTTGTGGTCAGATCAGAATAACATATTCAGTCCCAATGACTGCACACGAAGCACACGATAAAGTAGACACATGCAAAATTCAGCTAAAGCAATAGTCACTGCAATGTGCGATTTGTGTTTTTATTCCTACTCTCTTTTCACTTTCCTCCTATAGAGAGCACATTTCAGTAGGAAAACTCCTCTGCATCCAGCAGACACACTTTTACATCTATAGGGTCAATTCCATCTGAGGCGCTACTGTATGGTGTTCCTGAATACACTTGCTCACACCCACACACACACACAAACAGACACAATTACACGCCATGCAACTGTGTTTGTGTTTAAATGGTCTTTTCCAGCTCAGTATTCAGCCCAGGATTGCTTTTAACACACCATCTTTGCTAAATGAGAAGAAAATGCAGAGACATCTGTGCAGCCAAATCACAAAGTGATGAGGATGCAGATAAGCAGATAATTGTCAAGGTGCTAAAACGGGGGAAGTCAAGACAGGGAAACACACACACCTGTCCCCGAGTGTTACCTCTGAATTTATATAAAAAGCTGCACACACTTGTTGAGTCTCTCACAAGCCGAACAGATTGAACACGCAGTGAAGGGTTCAGGCTGAAGCACAGTACGTGTGAATACAAACAGTTATAAAACCAAGAATAATTTGCATTGACACACAAAACACCCAAAACAGCAGAGCTTATAAAATTTATATAAGATCCACACAAACATTTATTTTGTTGAATTTTAGCGAAGCGAGGCTGTCTCTCCCTCTCAGAAACACAAGAATGTAAGCACCACCCCCGATTCCCTGACGAATTAATCCTCACATCTGTTCTGCTGGAGACTGAGAAGAGATTAACCTGCTGCTTTCCCTGCCTCATTGGCTCACATGCATGGACAAATCAACACACACACACGCGCATGCATAGCTCACTCTCTCGACTCAGAAAGAGAACAGATTCATGACAGTTCACAGAGATAGAATATTTGGACACACAGATGCTTGCATTCGCACATGTCTTATAATCCACCAAATCAGAGGATCTTGTAATGACATCACTAAAATCTTTTCTTTATACTCAAGAGACAAGACTGGAAAACCCTCTCTGATCAAGAAAACTCATAAAAAGAGACCTCATTCCTCTAGGCTCCTCCGAGGTCTAAACAAATTCTTTCAAATTCTTCCAAGCTGCACCTGCAGGTGGCGCAGCTCACGCTGCATGTACCCCAGCAGCCCGATCACAGACAGGATTACAGTACTGGTGACACTTCTGCAATGAGCCGTTGGGCGCAAAGCATTTACAAACACAGAGAGGGTGTGAGAGAGGAATGCAGTTAGGCAAGACTTCAGCATGTAACATGACTGCGGAAACGTCTGTGTGTGTGTGTGTGTGTGTGTGTGTGTGTGTGTGTGTGTAGGGCTGACTAAGTGCATTAGCACTGTAAAGACAGACACACACACAGACACAGAAACATCTAA
>JAPZDY010000024.1:10745968-10757011 GCA_029783645.1 Ctenochaetus hawaiiensis
ACGGAAACATGTAGAAACACACACACTCTAGGCTGTATATTAAAAAAAAGGTGAATTATGAAAACAAACACGCTGTCGCAATTAAACAGACATAAGAATGTTATTGTAGGAGAGCACACCTGACATTTTCGGTGATGGTAATGTGTTGATAAACTAGTTGAGATGCACACACATTAATAATAAATAATAAAAACCCAAGCGCACACATGCACACACACACACTGGGCCATAGAGAGCATGTAGTACACGTATGTGTTTGTATACAGCTGATCCTGCACCAACCTAACATGAATAATGAAATATTCCTTCATAGAGAGTATTTCTTCCTGTGGTTGTTTATCTCATTCATGTATCAATAGCAATACTTGTCCTTGTGGGGTTGTGTGTCATCAGTGTGCGCACACACGTGCCTGTGATATACAGATTCATGATACACACTGTGAGTGTGTGTCTGTGTAGTTAATTAAGTCTGAGCAGAACATGTCGACACTGGCAGCCAAATCATCATTCTTGTCTTTTTTGCTGCCAACAGCATTAAGTCCCTCTGCAATATAAAACACAAATGCTCACATACACACACACATACACACAAACATACTCAAATTATGTACAAATACACACACACAAACACACAGAGACACTTTAAAAACTGACGCCTCTTGATGGCACATTTGAGGATACAAGACGGCAGCAATTTGAGTTTTAGGTGTCTGCTTGTTTGTCACAAATCACACAAAAGACGACATGAGACGGAGCAAAACGAGGAGAAGAAAACAACAAAGTGAGACTTACTGCTGTGGGGATTTCAAGAACAAATTGAATCAATTCAAGTTAAAAAACTATGAAGCAGACATACACACACAAACTCGCATTTACTAGTTCCCCATGCAAATACAGGCGGTTTTGCACAATAAGCACTCATCCGCCATTCAAACAAAAATGCTACTGCCTTGAATTTCCTACCTTTCATGTTTTATTGCTGTGTTTTATCTTTCCGTCTTTTATCTGAGCCTTTGCACTCACACACACACACACACACACACACTAACAGAAGCCCTTGGCAGGTTAAACGTATCTCAAGGACTAATTTAGCAGACAAGAAACACACAAAGCTGCAGCAACAGGGGCAGAAACTTACCTCCTCAAGACAAAAGTTCATCTTTCCAAAAAACAAAAATTGTAAGGGCAATATCAAGAGGCAGGGAAGAAGGCAGAAGTGTGTGTGTGAGGGAAAAGAAAAAAGGGAATCAAGGGACTAACAGAGAAGGCAGGAACTTTGCGAAAGGGATTTTGAGACTGACTTTGTGAAGGAGAGACTCAGGAGAGTCGAGTAAACCGAAGTGAATGCAATCCAGTCTACCTTTTTACAGACTGGACAAAAAAGGAAGAAAAGAGAAAAGAGGGCAGGGGGCTTAAAGCACAAAGCATCCTGCTTTTCCTGTGGAAAGGTGGGAAAAGAAGAGGACTTAATCCTACCTGGAGTTGTTCGGACAGCGTGGTGGACTGTCTGGTGGTCAGCGCTGGAGCTGAACTCTCCTCAGGACGCAGAAACACTTGCTGACCTCGTCTGCAGACAACAAAAATAACAGTCAGGAACTGTGTGTGCGTGTGTGTGTGTGTGTTTGAGTTGAGCTCTGTGCACACAAAGAGTCAGCTATTACAGTCTGAGTGATAAGCTGTTGCAAAAAGGAAAATTTCACTCACACACAAACACACACACTCAACAACTTATCTTTTCCCTTGACTGAGGAGTGCAGGTATTTAAAGGTGTGAGTGCTGGAATGTTGGAGAGAAGGTGACTGTGTTTTTCTGTTTGTGTGTGTTTGTGTGTGTGTGTGTGCGTGTGTGTGTGTGTGTGTGAAGTCCTTACAGGTCCTTTCCTTTCTCCTTCTCAAGCGCAGTCATGTCATCTCCACCTGTCGTACGCAGAGAGAGCGCTGGAGTCACACACACATTTACACACACAGCGATGCACCGATGCACACACTCACGCCGGCAGGCTCAGACGCACACTGGCGCGCCAACACTGCGAGCCGCAACGCATAGAGCCGAGAGTGAACAGTCCCTCCTCCTCTCTCCTCCCACCTCTCTCTCTCTCTTTCTCTCTCTCTCTCTCTCTCTCTCTGCTCCTCCTCTTGGTCTTACTGCCTCTCTCAACCCTCCCCATGTTTCCTGCTGTCAGTATGATACACACTCACACGCACACATGCATAGAAACACATAATACAGGTACAGCAAATAGGAGGCATTGGGATTATACACACAACCACAAAACATATATTTAAAGCAAGGCTCATAGCTGTTTGATTTCTACAAAAAAATGACTTTTCAAAAAGGTAGTTTAAACTGGCTTTCACTGCCATCTGCCACATTACAAAAAATACACCCATGGCTATTTGTTTATAACATTTAAAATAACATTTTCTTTTTAAGCAACCTCTTGTGCAGAAACAGACAATGACTGCTGCATGTAAGGGGAAAGGTGGGAAACTGCGCTGAAAAAACCGTATAGAGAGAAGGTTGAATGTTTATATTGTGCCTGACTTAAACCATGTGGTTTGTATCCTAGCAACCATCAATGTTTATATATGTGATTGCTGTTTGGATCATAAATCCTATCAAAAATCAAGCCATATTTCCATTAAAGGTCCAGTGGGTAAAATTTAGTGGCACCTAGTGGTGAAGTTGATCGCATGCAACCAAACATCCCTCCACTGAGCCTCCCTTTACAAGCATGCAGAAGGACCAAGCGTGGCTGGGAAACTTGCAAAAAGGCTCTTTTCAGTGCCCACGTTTGGTATGGCCATTCTGGGCTACTGTACAGACATGCTGGTGGATTCTGTGAAGAGCGCCTCACTCCCTCTGTAGATATAAAAGGCTCACTTTGAGGTAAACAAAACATTTGTGATTATTTAATTTGAGTTATGCTAATAAAGTAGTAGTTTTAGTTTGTTAAATGTGACCAACATAAGATAACAGATCAGAAAACCTTTGTATGAGCAGTTTTTTGTAACTTTCCTGAGCTTTCAGTCAAATCACATGATCTTCATCAGTAGATGGAGATTTTTTTTCAGGGTGTTGTAAATCAAGTTCATATTTGTTCTCCTGATTCTTTTCCATATTAGCTGAAAACCTTAAAGTCACATAAGATAAAACATGATTGAAAGTCCCAGAACAGCTAATAAATTAGGTGAGAGATAAAACCTCACACAATAAGTAGTGACTCGATAAAAGGGCAGAAAAAGTAGAACATGCCCCAGAGTTCTTCAAAGCAATATCAAGTATGCATGAAAACTTATTAAAACGAAGCACTGCCCTCCAAATGCTGTTTTTTATTATTTTATTTTGAACCAGGCTTCAATCAAAGTAAAATAAAATTCCTGCATTTCTGGAAAATACACTACAACCAGCCTAATATAAACACAGTTGGGTACATACTTATTTTATGTATAAGATTTAAAGGATTGATGTCCGACACCACTCCTCTATACATTTAATCAGCCACCAGATTCATCATATCAGCCCCAGTTTGCTGCAGGAAGCGGGCGGTGCGCCACTGACAGCTGACTGTCCGCGGTGACATTGGCAGTGACGGGACATTTAGCATGAAGCTGTACGACAGGCTGAATAAGACAGTGCAATGTAGTCCATCAATCTGACAACAGGCCTCAAAGTCATTTACTAAAAGCAAGCCCGCCAGCAGCTTCACACACATACACATACACACACACACATGCACATTCACACAGTCTGTCATGTCACATCAGATGGATAATGTATCTCTTACACAGCTGTGTTAAGTCAACAGGCAGCTGGTGATTCTTGTGGTCTGAGATTTTAACTTTTCTGTTTTGGTTTCATGTTTAAGTGCATCGTCACTGAAGATAAGAACATTATAATGAATGTGACGTTTGCATTTATGTTAATATAGATCACTTTAAAGGGTATTGACTTAATAACAGCTATCACATGCAAACAGTTGCAGTGTTGGAAATTGCTGCGAAAATCATTCCCCCTAATTCAAATGAATTAAGGGGCTTCAGTTTAAATGCTGAAAATGTGCCTGACTGGGAGACGATACTGTTAATTGTTTGGAAAAACAATCAGAACGGAGTACTGCTGCGACGTGTTCACTGGAGGCTGAAACTGCCTGAAACAAACAATGTATCTTTGAAAATATGACAACTTTAACAACTCACAAACACAAAAATAAAAACATTTGATCAGTGTCATCATTAAGCCTTTTCTAAACAAAACAAAACATATAGTGCCTTTTCCAAACTGCACTACAATGTCAGATGCTGTAACATTCTTACATTATTTAAAAAAATATAACCCCACTGTTTTTACAAATTCCCTGTTACACCAAATTTATTTGGGTGTGTGCTGCACATTTTTCTATACACAATCTCCTGTAATTGAGCAAAACATATGTGAAGACTTCTTTCTGTGTGTTTGATCAATGCCTGAAGTGGTCGAGGTGAAGAGGGCCGGAGTTCACAGGGAGTCAGAGGTTGATCCTCAGTTCACAGAGAAATGATGAGGTGAATGTGCTCTGCTACAAAATGCTGTAATATCCCAGAAAACCCCGAGGCAGCCTGTTTTCTAAACACGGTGAAAGGTTATTCCAGCATGGCAGCAACTCTGACTGTGCTGACTGGTGTTGGGTACACAGGGAGACAATCAGCGCTCTACACTGTTCATATTATCAGCTCTGCTCGTGTGTCTAACATTGACGAGCTCTCTTGAACGCACACTCAGGTTTGTCCTCACATGAGCTCAGGAAAACACACACAAACAGCCAAAGAAGTACAAACTCACGCATGTGAAAATAGGTTAGTTCAAAGCAGATTCTCCTCAAAGACTGTCTCTCCTCATTTGCTGTGCATACTGTGATCTAGATTACCTCTTAAACACACACTCAGGAACACACACACACTCCTTTCACACACAGGCTAGTTCCGCTGAATAGAGTATTGATCCCAAGTTTGTGATTAAAACGGGGGCTGTTGTTGTTGCTCAAATGCAATCAACACACATACCAACCCTGTGATCACTCACTCACTCAGCTGCTCCTCCACACACACACACACACACACTAACACACTTGCAGACACGCATATGCACACAAGCACACACGCGCAAAAAGCATATATGCACTATCAATCTTTTTTTTTTTATCAGCTTACACATGCCATACATTGCATCACAGCCAACAACACATACAGTTGGCATGTTTTTAGGTAATAAATATACACAAACACACACACACAACACACCAAGGTGACTGGCTGTATCCTCATCAGATTCCAGGTCTATGCTTGTATCCTTGCTAATTATGTTCCTCTGCACTGTAGTTATTTATGCTACTACACTTTGTGAGTGTGTGTTAGTGTGTGTGTGTAAGTGTGTGTATGCATAAGTGTGCCTGATTGTGTGTTTGTCCTGAATCCCATAAAGCACTGGAGTGATTGAAAGCTCTTAATGGTGAAGCTGCACTCAGGGGAATAGGGCTCATGTGCATAATGGTGGAGCTATATTAACAGCAGCCTGATGTGCACATGCACACCCACACACACACACACACACACAGGTGTCAATATGAATGAGGGCCTCATTTTTACACCCCCTCACACAACCAGTTTTCTTCCTGCTGATCTGACCGAGCTGTCAAAAAAGGACAGCCATAATAAAAGCATCTGAGTTAAAAATGTTGCAAGGAATTAATAATTAGCATTTTTATTTTTATTATAAGAGGTCCTCTTTTAATTACACTGTTAAAAAATTGTACCCACGTGATCACCGATTAGTGTCATTATTTTAGGACAACCACTCAGGTGACATAGCACAGCCACTCCACAGATATATTAACATTTCATTATCTGTTTCTCTCCGCTGCAATCATCCACAGCATTCTCTAAATGCAACATCACACGTGACAAGAAAAACTTCCAGAGCATTTCACATCAGTGTCTCTTTCACTGAAAGTCCATCTCAGCTTGAAAGGGATCCGCAAACGCATCGACATCCTTTCTGGAACAATAGTAGTTCCCATCTTGAGGTGGCCACTTCAGAAATGTGCTCAGCTTGATGAGCGATGTGCATTTAGGGAAGTGCTCTGCTGTGTGAGGAGCCGGAAAAGATGGAGAGAGGCAGGAAACGGTCACGCTCGCGGGGGGGGGTATGAAGGGGCAGATTGTTAGGTTGGTTCAGAGATGAGTACGAGGAGCTCAGCTGAAAAATCCAATTAAAAATGCACAGTAATCTAAACTGCGTAGCAAATAAGCTTTATTGTATCAGCAGTCATACATGCAAATGTAAATGTAGAAAGTAAAAAGATGTAATGCACAGGATTATTTATATTTCTACCCTATAGGCACGTTATACAACTGATGAAATCATTACTTAATAAATTAATGAGTAAATAGGCAGATACTAGAGAGCTAATTTTATAATAATTTATTCAGAAAATGTCAAAGGGTCACTTCTTCTTCACTACTCCAATATGAGTATTTTGGACTTTCCTCATCTTGATACTATTGTAAATAAAAAAGAGCAATAATTTATCTTCTTTAAGCCTGAAAGTTTTCTTTTGGAAGCCTGGAAAGAAAAGTGAAAGGAAAAAAACTGGCGAACCATCTTCTAAATCTGATGTTTTTTCACCTGTGTTTTATGACTTCAGAAAAAGTTTTTAATAGAAGTATTTCTTACTTGCCTTTCAGGGCTTCATCATACAGTCGCAAATCTATTCTGTGTTAAAATTTGTATTCACATTTCCAACAGAACATACAATGCACTCATACTGAACTGTGTGATACTGTATAGGGGGGCTTTATTTCTATTATTCAGTGAGTGTGTTAGAGTGTGCTATGAGTCTATAGGTGTATGTGGAGCTGAGAAAAAAAAAAACAAGGTTACTGTTGTGATTCATTCCAAGAATGTCAATTCTGAAAAATCTCTGCACTCTCTGAACTGTAAAGTGCCTTGGATAAGAGTGTTCACCACATGGTGTATGACTAACAGCTTTGGGAAGAGTGTGTGCTTGAGTCCCTCTGTGTGTGTGTATGTGTGTATATTACTTAACCTTATTGTTACTCATTACTAATTTCCCTAAACAACACGAGCGGTTAAACAACGGCAGGAAAGCGTCAATGACACACCCTACTTTGTTAAATCACGCAGACATGCGCAATCACACACATACTTTACAGCAACTGCAGTGTTTGCATTGATAACCTGATTCAACAGTCTGTAAGGCACAAAACATCAAAAACTGTGTGTTTGAGTGCAACAGGCATCAATAAAAGCCAGTGCACTGAGCCAGGCAAGATAAATGTTGTTTTTACCACCTTACAAACCCATGTGTTACAAGTATTTGACCTTGGATTTACAGCATGTACTAGTGTCTTCATATATTTATTGATCAGCGTGTGTTGCTACATACTACGCTGAAAATATGAACACTTGTCCCTCTGCAAAAAAAAAAAAATGCTTTTTCAGTCTGTCATTGCCTGAAGGACACTGCAGCCTGAATCCCACTGCTGCAAATTTGTTCCAGTGTGAGACCCATTTGAGGGCATTTATTCTTAAGTGGCAGGTATCCATTTGAGATTCTGAATTCATCTGTTGATCAAATGATCTGAAAAGCACAAGTGTTTTGTAAGCAAAGGTCTTCAGATGACTCATAATTTTACAAGCGGTGCAGAATTTGCCTCATTTTCATGCCAGTTTAATTTTAAGGTATGTGCGTCATTTCTTTTAAATGGCAGATATGTTAGCTCTCTCTGTAAAATCACTTGCATTCTGCTCTACAGCCTCTAAACATGGTGTCACAATGAGCGGCTATAATATCTACACAAGAAAGTAATCAGCCTTTCTGGCTTCTATTCATCAGAAATCACAAAGCTGCTTCATGTCAACGTTTTGAGAGGCTGGGTGGTGGTTGCTATGTGAGTTAGGACGTTGGCAACCTGAACAGTTTATAAGCCAGTTTCCATACCAACACACACTGTCTCCTAACCAGAGACCATCTCAGCAGCGTTGAGAAGTGAGCAGAGGTAGATGAGAGGGTGGGGAAATATTAAAAAGAGCAGAATAGAGGAGAAAATACTGCTAAAGACATCTCTATATTTCAGGTGTTGTTTAGAAATACCACCTGCTGAGCACCGCTGTATGACTAAAATGCTGTTTTGAATGCGTGTGTGTGTGTGTGCGTAGAGAAAACTCACAAACATTAACCAGTAAGTGTATTTGTCTGCATTTGTATTGCTTATGTGAAACATAAAGCTATTAAAGATAGAAACGCCCAGCAGCACTAAACATACTCAAATGAGTTTTTAAGTGGTTACGAAACAGTCTTGATTTAACACTAATGCCATTGTGTGATCTACATCAGCAAACAGAGCCAGGAGATTTCTATTTCTATCTTCTCAATGCCTGCCATGGCATCCAAAACCCTGCAAAATCAGAAAAGATTTACATTTTCCAGGCAAATTTTGGCACTGAGTACTGAGTCAGAAGGAAGCGGGCAGAGATTTTTCCTTTTGTAAAAGAGAAATTTATTTTGGGTTTTGTGTTTTGTAGTTTCAGCTGATTCTGGGGCCGAGTCAAAGAAGTAGAAAAGAAAAGAAGAAGAACAACAACTATGAAAGGAGCAGTGATAAAGCACAAGCATAAACATGAGTCAGTCTTGGTGGGTCAGTCAACAGATGAAGAGAATTGTGTGTTTTTTAAAGGACCAACATTGATTCTGTATCTGCCGTTTTTCTTTTAGACAGATATATAATTGGGACAACATTGATCACTCTAGCTTTCCACACAAAATAACTTACTGAGCAACCAAATTTGTTTGCTGTAGCATTACATGTCACTTAAGCTTAACAACAAATCTGTATTTAGCAGTTTATTTTGTTTCACTATGGTCAAAGTACAGTTTATAAATCTATCACAGTGACAAACAGGTAAAGTTGTTAATCATTATGTGTCCAGCAAATAAATGTTTATAAAAGAAAAACAGAATTAAAAAATAGTTTTGTCTGTTACTCACTTCAGAAACAAATGTTCCCACTATAGTCAGATTATTATCTGTACAACACAATGCAGTGGAAACATTACCACTTTTGTCAACACCGGCCACCAGAATCAATGAAAAAATGAAAGTTCTTTGTAATTGCTTTAACAGCCTGTTAGTTGTTTGATTTCAAGGTCTCCCTTTAAGCCGACCTAACAATTTACTGCTGATTAAATTGGGTGCAATGCAGCAGGTGGCCTGTCAAAAAATCCAGCTTTTTTGTTCTACAAAGTCCATCAACTTTGGAGAAAAGTGAAAAAAAACCCTAGGAGGTGCTAAAACACCTAAAGGGAAGATTCAGGGCATAACATGTGGAGTAAATCCGTGATACCACGAGGCTTTCAGCTGGCTGAACATATAGAGTAATGATGATAAAACTGCCCGGCAGCATGGGAGAGATTAGCTGTTTTTGGACCTGGCAAAACAGGTCAAGCCAGTTTTTGTTGGCTTTCAGCAGTGAAAACAGACATATGCTCTGCTGGTTTTGTTGTTTGATCAGTATTTAAGGACTCCGGTGACCTCTGTGTAAAAACCGAACGGAGTGAGGTCTGACTTTGAAACCGTAATTGTTTGAGAGGATATAAAAACTGATCCTTTGATCCGTCTCTGTCACTCACTGCAGAGGCAGAGAGGCTGTGAGTGCATTTACAGCAAAAAACAACTCTGCACTGGTTTCAAGTCAGTGGAAAACACTGTCCTTTCTTCCTGCCAATGAATAATTGGTAATTAAATATTAAAAACCTGTGACACTGACAACCATTTTGATTAATAACCTCATATCTTACTTTTACAGCTGAAGCTAAATTATAGGTCCCTCTCAATCTGTCATGATGTGATGGCTTGGTAGTTATCATGAACGGATGCTGTGTGAACGCATAATGTAAATAAAACTGCAGGGAAATGTCCATCAGCACCTACTCGTTTCTGTTTCTTAGGTTGCTTATGAGTGTTTCTATTTGTGTGGTTTGTAAATGTGGTGCAACCTTCTACAAAGATCTTACATGTTATCACTAAAGCCTTTGCTAACAAATGAACACGTTCTCCGTAGATCAGTTAGAAGCCATTTATAAGAACAACAGTTGGGTTGCCAGGTTGTGAGTAATCCCTTCAGCTGGTTCTGCTCCAGTATCACTCCTCCAATGAATCGTCGTTGGGCTCCACAGTGTCTGAAGTAAAATCTATCTGTTAGCAACTTATTAACATTTACAACTGCAGACTTAATGGATGCAAGTTAGACCCATAGCTAATTATATCACTGAATGAGTTACTTTTTCATAAAGCAACCATATCTGCAGTTCAATACAGGTTTTTATTTAAAGAAATCCATCAAATCTGCAGTCGCGTTTAAGAGTGGACTTGTTAATAAATAGAAACTGGCTTTGCAGCTAAATTGCAGGTGATGCAGTGAGGGGATCAATGATAAACTGACGAGGTCACCTGTTGAACTTTAGAGCTAAAGACATAACAGTGTTGAAAAAAATCAAATGCATTGTTTTTAACAACCTGGCAACCCAACAATTGATTTCAAACAGTAAAGTTACAACTTGGGGAATGCTGTATTAAAAAGTGGTACCACAGTGGTTAGGAAGGACTGAGAAAAAAGATAAACTTCATGCAAAGTAGTGACCTGGATCTGCTGCTGTGCTTGAAAAAGCACTTATTAATAAAGCCAATGGGTGGTACAGAGGACATGATCCACTCAACTTCCAGACTTAAAGGCTCCCAGTATGACATCCCAAAAAACACAAAACAATGTGAACATAATTTAAGGTAGTAAAAAGTGCGTTTGTGTTTATGTGCTTAAAGTTCTTCTGCTGTCATAGCTTCCTTCCTGATGAGAAGCTCACCAAAGTTCAAGCACAAACACACATACAGGCGCACACACTCACGCACACACACGCACACACACGCACATTTCCTTCCTTTAGTATTTGGTTAGTGTTGTGCATGTCAGAGGTGAATGGGACACAGCG
>JAPZDY010000024.1:10762752-10776478 GCA_029783645.1 Ctenochaetus hawaiiensis
TTTCTCACCAATTTTACTCACCTGTCATCTTTCTGCTCATCTTGTTCTCTCTCTCTCTCTCTCTCTCTCTCACTCTCTCTCATTCACTCTCTCTCTCCCTCCCCTTCGTTCTCACCCTTTAGGATGTAACTAGACTCGATTCTATTTTCTGTTGTTAACACGGTTTCCACTTAAATGCTTTTGCAGAGAAAATGATTTGTTTCTGGCTTTTCGTGACCCTCTTCAATACCTACCTCGTCGCACTCAATTACAAACACATGCACACACACGTGCACACACACACACACGCAAACAACTTCATCTCTATCACAGATCATGAGGATGAGAAAAGCAGTGCTAGAAACCTACTGTCGCTATGGTAACCTGGTCATAACAACCTCCCCCATTCTTCCTGGTGAACACAGACCTCATTCTCCCCTTTAATCTCCCTTTATCTCCCCTTCTTTGGGTCCCCCTTTTTTCCCCATCTTTTTTCTTCTTTCATTTGTCTTTTTCCCTGCTTCTCCTCCCCTTGATCTCCATCTTTGTCAATCCCAGTTCTTTCTTCTCTTACACTGCTTTTCTGGATGAATGTCACAACTCTTCACTATTCCAACTTTTCCAATTAGCGCCCTCCAGTCTGCCTTTCTGTGGTTGCACTCACTTTCAACATCCATCATCACCGTTTTTCCACCTACATCAAGTACTTTCAAGTCAAGAGATGGAGACAAACGTGAACAGGAAAAGGAAAGGAATGAAATCAAAGAAGACACAGACACACTAATAACGTCTTCCTTAAAACAATAAACTATGATTATAGATAAGATCAGCACACTTGAGTTCTTCGGCCTGTGCCTTCACCGCATTTACGGTAAAAGTAGTCCATCTAATTTGATTCTCCAGGTTATGTTTTTCTGACATCTTTCACATTTTATGCAGTAAGGACACGTTATTTTGCTTTTCCGTGGTTTGTCTAATGTGATAATACTGTAAACTAATTATCTCACTGTGGAGAAGAGAAAAAGCTTTTAGCTATTTGTGTTTTATCCATGATGAGGCGTTTGCCACAGACATAAAGGGAACTGACTGGATGGGTCAATTGGTTAACCTCTTTCACTCTCTCTGCAGAGGCCTGAAGCCAGAGCTCTTTTCTTTTCCTGTCCTTTGGTCTCCGTGGATGTAGAAAAATGTATTACCTGTTTCTTCTTGGTAGTTTGTTTGTTTGCGACACAGCAGCTTTTAGAAAATTTGCCACACTTTTTCAAGCTGGTGTTTGCACTTTAGCAGAGCTTGTTACCAGCATAAAAGGAGTGTGGTCCTCATGAAGACAGAAAATTTTGGCACATTTGAGCTCATCCTTTGGCTACCAAATGCATCAAATCAAATCATCTCCTGTGTGAAAGTCCTGTATTTGACACATTTTTTCCAACCTGACCTCCTCAGATCCTTACTCCTGTCATCATTAACCACTGTTGGTCCTTCATCTTAATGCCTTTATGTATTTTTCACACCTTAATGAAGCAAAATGTGACAGGGACACCCTACACTCTAGTGAATATGGAGGGTTATTACACGCTTTGACTGGATATTAAGTGGCTTAGTGACACATTCAAGCCCGTCCTGCCAAAAGGCAACACAATACAGTGTGATACAACGAGATGCAAACACACTGTGATGCAATACTGTGCACATTTTTACTTTGCACTGCCATTATGATGTATTTGACTGCTTGCAAGATGAAAATTTAATAAGAATGTGAGAGAAGGATTGTTTTTACATTTCTTCCTTGAATCTAGTTTTTAATAGAAAAAACTGAATCATGTTCCTAAAAAACTTTTTTAATAAATTGTATATCTATTTATTTTGAACAAAGCACACACAAAAAAAGCTAATAAACAAAGAGAAGAATAGTCTGGACTGCAGGAGCAATTTATAAATCCATTTTGCAAAAACGATTTCATGTTGAAATAGTTAAAAATGAACCAGATGTGCGACTGTAGTCTTCTGAATCCCGTAAGAACAACCTGTCTCACACATTCTTTCATAAGTTTTTTCTTTAGGTGGATTTGAATGACCAACATGGGCGAGATGAGACAAATGGCTTTTCATAAGGCTAAGAAAGTAATAAAATTTAAAAATTGTTTTCAGTCTGCTGCTTTTAGAGGTGAGGTCAGTCTTTTCTTTCATTTGAGGCCAGAGACAAGTGATGTGTTTGAGCCTTTGCTCCCTCACAGGACGACTGACAGGTGGAGAGACGGATGAGTCTACGGAGAAAAAAAAAAACACTGGAGGAAATATGAGGAGAGAAACAGTGCACAAAGGAATGTCTCAGATGATAAAAAATGAAAGGTAAAGGTTTTACTAATACGCTGAGGTCTGCATTCACTTAAACATTTTGTGATGGATGCCAGCGTAGCCGTTTATCGAACAACAGTAGTCTGACACATGGGTTGGGATCAGTGAAACACCCGCAGCTGCTGGATGACACTGAAAAGTAGCCTGACAGAAGGCAGAGTCAACAAGATGACACTTTGAAGCATGTCAAATCCAATGGATTTGCTCTGCACTCAGTTTGATTTGCATACAACTGATTCGCTTGTCAAATCTGAGACAGTGCAACTTTGCAGATAGCAAGAAGGGAAGCCCTGCTGCTCGCTCTCATCCTGCAGGTTCAAAAACAACCTCAGTTCTGGCTTAGGTTGCACACAAAGCCAGTTTTTCCATTATAAATTTTGTCCCTGTGTGCTCTCAAGTCTTGACTTGACATCCTCTCATATTTATTTTCCTTCCACTGAAGAGTTTTTCAGTTACTAACTTTTCCTACATGCTGTGCACACTATGTGTCAGACATTGAAAAGAACCTGAGATATGGATGTATACCATTTAAAGCAAACCCTAGAGCGCCAATCACATGTGGTTTGGATTCCAGAAATCTCAAAAAGCTCAATAGAAGTACTTTAAGTGTGGACATGACTTTACATAGTACTTAACAGTAGTGCTTGTGATGAGGAGGGAGACACATATTTAACAACCAGTTAAAGAACCTTTTATCATCCTAACAGGAAACCTTTACTGGAAACCTCCAGGAAATGTATGAGTCATATACAGAATCTCTGGACTTGACCGGTAGAATGAGATGAGTCATTTCTTCCTGCATTCTCACATGTAATAAAGGTGCAATAGGCGTCTAATTTGCCCTTGTGTTACCTGCTGTAGTACATCAGGTAGTTCTTTTGGGTAAAATATGAAAAAGTGGATAACAGCGCCCACTTTTGACACAGACTGTTTTCAATTAACTTCTTCAGAGGAGAGAAACAAGAGGAGGAAGATAAAGAAAGAGTGTTAAGAAGAAATTACATTTTAAAATTTAAAATTTTCTTTTCAAAACACAGTCCCAAATATGTTCATTGTGTATGTGAGGACTGCATGTGTAAATGTAAGCGTGCATATGGCAGTATCATCATTTGTGTATGAGTGTGTGTGAACAGGCTGATAAAGTGTCTTAAACTCCTTCTCGAAACCTTTTCTTGTTTCTCTCTCAGCTAATCTTCCCCCTCTTTTCTCTCTGCTTGGCTCTTTCTACTCTTTGTGCCTTTCCTCTATTTTTCCTCTCACATCTATCCCTTAATCCCTTCACCCACTTCACTCTCGTATGTATGTTTACTGTTTTATTATTTAGCTGACATTCTTATCCAGAGTGATTTCCATTAATGCAAACAGTGGAAGAAGTGAAAGCTCATCTGCAAACATAAAGCGGCAGCTTTGACACACTTATGCAGATGGATAAAGGCAGACGTTCAAACAAAAATCACAGCTGGATTGGTCTTGAAATTCAGTGTCTAACTTTCATTATACTAAGACTTTTCATAAGAATTTTATCAATAAAACAGCACATTAATAAGGAACTTTTGTTGGGCTTAATCTCCGAGGGAAATATTGTGTCTTCACTGAGAAATGTGTGTGAGAGAGTAATGTGCTTAAAAAAGTGCTGGCTGCAGACGATATGATGTCTGGAGTGACCATTTACTCCCACTCAGAGCTCTTTTTAATGAAGAATGCTTTTAATATGTCCCCGTACCTAAATTATAAAGTTTAGCTGCTTGTTAGTGCCTTCCAAAATGACTCACATGAAGGTTTCTGCTGCATTAATAGAACGTCTAAGTGACTCAAATGATTTGCTTGGAAAGGTCACGGTCGTTAGGGAAAGATCACCATAATTGTTAGGAGGTCTCTGGCGTCAAAGTCACACTGTGTGCACGCAGCTATCAACCCTGACCTCCTCTCAGAGAGAATTTGTGATGGTATAAGCATCACACCCACACCAGAGTCATTAGCATTGACGCAGGAGGTTGCTCCTCAGGAAACTGTAGACGAAGCTGTGTTTGTGGAGCTTTACGGGCTGATTAGCACTGCGTTTTCTGCACGATGTGACAAAAATGTACATGTTGCCTAGAAATGAAAAGAACAAATATGTCAGTTGTCTTTAAGAAGGAGAGTGAAGAGGAAGCCCCTCAAGCACAGCCTCTACATATCCACAAATGAGGACTTAACAGGTAAAATAAGAGTGGGGTGTATCGTTGGTGTGATGAGGTTTTATTGCATCAAAACTAAGTCTATGTCCAAAATCGCTCCATGTTTATATAGTGCACTACGTTTACTATCCATCGTTAAGCTAGTGTCTGAAGTCTTGGTGTAAAATGTATTATAAATGCCCTCAATAATCCAACAAATGAACAAAAAAGAGTGGGGGTTTACCCCCTCAGTTGTATATTTTGCCCCCTTTGTTTGAGCTTTAGGCATCTTTTGAAAAAAACTAACCATAAATGGAAATTATTGGCTGACGTGCTTGTGACTCTTGCTCAGCTGTTGTTTCAGAACCATGGACAGAGCTGTTTTGGGGAGATGTAAAAGGATGCAACTGAAAAAGTTGTCAAAATCTTTCTGAGAATGTTGATGGGTGTATCGATGAGTACATTTTATCTTAAATTGCAAACAGCTTCCTCTGTCACTTCATCCCAGCCCTGAGCCTGACTTCACAGCATGCACACGATTTTCTGCATCACGTTACAGGTTTTCATGCTCACTTTGGAGTCAACTTTTAAACATCAACTGCACAGGGAGACATGACTGAGTGAACGAGGGAGTGATCTGCCCCGACTGTCATCACCTTCCAATTTTACACTGGTGTAATTAACTTAATTAATTTCTGTGGAGGTTTAGTCATGCTGTTACAATTACTTTCAACATTGCAGGAGGAATAAAACAAAGTCAACACAAAATCAAGTTAAATGTTCACTTATGTTTGACTTATGTTTTACAAATTTAATGTTATAAAAATCCAGCAATTTTACAGTACATGCATGTTTTTTAAGCAGACTGATGACAGTCAGTGTGGTGCATGAGTTACAATTTGTTCTTGCTCAGCTATTACATTGTACGCATTTGTCTTTCATTAGACATTGATGTTGATCGTTAGTTTTGAAGTCAAACTTTTCACACACGCAAAATAATTTTTGCTGGAGCCACGTCTAGTCTGGTCTTAGGGACTTAATCACCGAACTGTAGCCCACTTTGCTGAACAGCAGTATAGCTATTCATGCTTTTTGCTGCAGGCAGTTTGTAAACATATCTATGACACTGTATATATCCCCCCTGTGGAAACATAATGCTCCCCCACCAGTTAAATAAATAACCATAATTATACACAGAAACCCCAAAATGATGGAGCAATATATCCTCAATATAATAAAGCAGTCACACTGTGTGAGAATTGAAAGCTTTATTCTAAAAATATGTGACCCAAAGAACACTACTGTATACCTAAAGCTGCAACTTTGGCATTAATAATGCAACAACCCTGCATGCTGGACTGTATGTGAGCTACATTAACAAGAAGTTACATATTCTATTCCTTTTTTTAGAGAGTAGATGTGTGCTCACATGTCACATTAGTTCAGTCCCTGTGTAAAAACACACCACATGGACAGCAGCGGAAACAGTCTCCCAGTCCCACAGGACAGTGTTTTCCCCCCACAGGCCACATCTATCAGACTCATGGGTCAATATGTGAATGCAGTGAGGATGAACAGGGTTCACATCAAGGGTGCACACTGACATTTTCACTATTTTGTATGGGTGTATCGTGTTTATTTCTACTTTTGTTAACAGACACTTGTCTGATGAAGATTCACATTTGAACCAAGGTCATCCTATTAAAAGAAACGCCATCAACACACTGTCCGTCTTCTTCTTCTTCTTTGATTACTTGCTTGATTCTACGTTATTATCTTCACATAAATTACATAAACAGAAATTAAGCCCATCAAATATTCATGTTCATGTAAATACAAATACCACCCATGTAATCTTGCTCAAAGCTGCAATTATGTCTTCACACGTTGAATCTGACCTTAAGCCAATTACATGCATGCCTGTTCTCACACAAACGCATGCACACACACACACAAACACTGGAACACACAAACAGTAAACTCTGAGCTTCCTCTCATTACGCTGAATGAATTTACCAGAGAGGAAGTAAAGGTGTGTGTGAGTGTGAGTGTGTGCGTCTGCTTGTCTGAGTAAACAGTGTGTTGGTGTTCGGAGCGATAAGGCTTCCAGTTGTCTGTTGGTTCAGTTTCTGTGCGACGCTGCAGATAAGACAGAGACGCATATGTGCTTGGTCAACATACATGTATAAATTTGCGCACGTATGATATATTTTACACTCACAGGCACAAGCACACATGCACAAAAGTCTGTTTAAACCTAAACAAGTGTCCAGCGTGATACATCTCTCCCACATACACCTACACACTGAAATACAAACTAGACAAAGGATAACACCATGTCCTCTGATGTTCACACACATTTACACATTTACACATGAGTGAATGTGTGGGCTACGTCCCTGGACTGGAAGTGAACTCACAGTTAAAGCCGCTCAGGGCACAAATCCAGTACACAGGAAAGAGAAGGAATAGTGAAAAAATTGAAAAGTTTCTATTTAATTACCCAGAAAACTTTGAATCAAGACTAAAGGATTTTTTGTTAAATTTTGCATTATGAACATGATTAAAATAGTAAAGTTGAGAAAAAGTATTATTTCGATGCTGAACTCAGGTATTGCATCAACACTAGTATAAAACTATTGACTGACCACCACGCGGTCATGTAAACAATGTAAAAAACATGTAAACAATGCTGGCTGTGGACTCGCACACTGATGTCACATTTTACTCTTAGATGTGACTTTGTACCAGCATTTCTGTCGAGCTGGAGGTTCTTTTCTCTGCTCTCTTTGTATTTGGTGCTCTGGGGGATTCATGATGGTTCTGAATAAGATGAATTACTACAAGCCACTTTGTGATTCTCACCTGTTCCTGTTGACTTTGCTTTTCTCTGTCGGTGCTTCTCTAAGTAACGTTACATAAACTTCACAATAATACTGGCCCAACTCCACTTTATTTTCCATTGCCCCCCCAGCAGAGATCTTCATTGCTTGATGACTCCATTTCATCTCACACCAAAACTACAGTGCAGTGTTGATAGGGAGGAATGGACATAGAGCATGTTGATAAAGATGTGCTTTATTGTCACTGTGTGACACAGTAAAAGCAAGTACATGAGGAGTGTGCCCGGATTTTGGCAGGAATACAAGAAACTAAGGGGGGCTTGATGACTTCATTGCATCCCAGATAGTCAAATCATTTTAACAATCATAGCTAAAATGTTTTTCTGTGCTAAAAATATATATTCATGGTGTAAACATCAAAAATGTCTACTAGTATCTTTAATTCATTGTGAAAACTCTATCATTTAAAGGGAACTTCCTGTATTTCTAAACCTGAAACACAAGTTTTAATCAATTTAAGGTTAAACAGAATGGATTTTACTCTTTAACAACCAGGTCTATCTCTGTACTGATACTTTTTTATGTAGTCATTCACTTTGAATAACAGCAGCCTGTAATTGTCAAGAAAGCAGTTTAGTTGCCCCAAAGGATTTCATTGCAGCAAATGTAGCCATATCGGAGCTCCCCCTAGAGGTGATATACTGGAACAAATACAGAACTTTTGGTGAGTGCCAGTCATTTGCCTCTCTCTCTCTCTCTCTCTCTCTCTCTCTCTGTCTCTCTCTCTCTCACACACACACACACACGCACACACACACACACACACACACACACGCACACTTCAAGCACTGGACATAATATTGCTTAAGAGACTAAATCAGGACAAGATATGAGAGGTCATGAGATGCTGAGCTGAAAAAAGAAAACTGAGTCAACTTAGCTATAATTTCTGATGATCTGCAACAAGGACACAGTGCATGATTCATCTCAGTGTAAGCTCATCTTACCAGGCTTCAAACAGCAGTGCAGCGGTGAAATTTAAAATTCATCCAGCTCTATACTGCATGTTATGCACTAATGATGCTGTGAAGTGCAAACTAATGAAGGGAAATATGATTAATTAGTCCCAAACAAGGTTCCACTGAGTGTTATTTGTTGTGATCTTTGCTCACTTAAAAGAAAAAGGGAAAAAAACTAAATTGTTGATAAAGTCAGAGTCTACAGATGTGTTAAATTATAAGCAAAACTCTTAAAAACTTAACATACTAAAAATTAGGTTTAACTATTTATCAGACTAATGGATAAATGATATAACATTTGTTAGGATCATGAAACATTAATAATTACCTGTGAGCAGCATGTAATGTTTTACTGGGAACATCACTGCAATAGCAGACATTTTTTTAAATGCATTTTAATTAAAGCATCATGTCAACACATCACATCCTTAAACTCAGGCCTCAGTCTATCGTTTCCTTACATGATGGTGTGAGATTCTTTTGTTTTGTGTTTTGTTTTTTATGCAACATTTGAAATTTTAAATGTTGCATGAACAAAATGTCACATTTAAGATCTTCTTTTTTACTTGGTAAAATTAAAGCTCATTTGAATCCAGTCAGTCAGAATAAGTTGTATTGTTCATAATGACTTCTGCTTATCAATTCTGGCTCATTTTGTATTATGATGAAAGCATAATGATCTCAGTTTAATAGGGAAAAATTATCATGTAAACTTTGCTTTTGAGACAGCAAGAGCCAGACAGGAAGGTTACAGGCAGTAAGAGACATATGATGATGAGTAACTTGTTAAAGAAGACAGAAACATGAAAAATAGAGACAAAAACATATATACAGGAATGAGAAATAAAAGAAAGGTTACGAGACAGAACGAGGAGGATCATCAGCGGAGGGAGGCAAAGACAGAGGAGGCCACAAGCAAGTTTAATGAGCATCTGCAGAACGATAAAACATGGCAGATAACACCCACACAATGTCCTAATGCATGTACACACACATAAGACACACGCTCACACACCCACACAGACACATACGAACGCACCCACACTCACACACCACGGTAAAATAAATGGAGCAGTGAGGAGAGCTTTCAAAGAGACAGGAATGAGACGGGTGAGGGGAGAGCTACTGGAATCGACAAAGTGTATGTACACAAACACACACACACACCATTAGCCTTCTACCATATAAACACCTCCACAAAAATGTGCCTGCACACACCTATATCCACACAAACATGTTGATTATATGTGCGGATATGCTGACATTTAATCCAACACCTCTTACAGTGCTAACATGATTTTCCATGGCATGGTAATTAAGCAGCTCAGTAACCTGTGTAGACTCTCTCTCTCTTGCACACACACATATACACGCACACACACGCATGCACGCACACACTCACTCTTTAGCTCACTCACTCACACAGAAAACTAGATCTTATACACACAGCTGTGATTTAATGAGTCCAGTTTAGCTTTATCTCTTTAACACTGTACTATTCATTAACAATGACAAAAGACAAAACCTGCCCGAGGGCACTGTGTATGTGTGTGTGTGTGTGTGTATTAGTGTTTGCAAGAACATGTGTGTGTGTAATAAAATCTCTAGTTAAGCAGCCAATTAGACCCTTCGTCCTTAGACAGAGTGCAGCAGTTTACTCCTCTTATCTTCACACACCACTCAGTGTACAGCAGCATCATGCCTGCACGAATGTATCCCTGTGTTTGTGTGTATGTGTGTTTACGTGCATGTGTGTGCACGTGAGACTGGCTGTGCATTAGCACACACACAGGAGCTTCAGCATCTGACATTCTTGCTATGATATGTGATGGCATTTGAGGAACAAGAAATTGAAATGACATGACAGAAATATAATGAAGGTCAATGAAGGTTCATAGCGTCCCACACACACACACACACACACACACACACGCAGCCCCTAATAACATTTTATATACAGACAAACACACATACACTGTAACACAAGTGCACAAACACAAACATATGTACAAAATCTCTCTCTGACTCACGCACACAAACACAATGACATTTCAAAGGTTAATAGTGTGTTCAAAAGCCTTATGCTCCCAGTCATTTGTCAACATTAGCTTTCTAAAAGGGACAGTTCGCTGATATGCAAGGGACTGGCATTTTACACAGTCAGAGTCATTCATTATTAATAGCTGTCATGGACGGAGGGAGTAAAGACAGAGGAGGGAGAGGGGAAGGAGGCATCATAAATCAGTGATGACATCAGGGACTCAACATCAGTCATTAAAATTTACTGATCACTATCGATTAAATGCAATGCTTAGAATGCTGTTCTTGTACATTTTAATATATTTTGCAGCCATTAGGAGGGGCTGAAGAAACAGAGCTGATTGAGACACAGTTTCATTGCATGTACAGACATATTTTGCGTTGGGGTACTCACATCTAGGTTTTTCTGTTTGGTTTTTCATATATTCACCAGTTGCAGCGCTGATGCTGAGTGCATTGTTCCAGTCAAGTAAGTAAACAAAATCATTATAATGTTTTTTAGTGAGTTTCAGTTCATTGTGCAGCTTTCAGGCCAAATACTTTACTGTTTTTTTTTCACCCTCACATAGTGTAGTTCAACAGCAGCCCTAAGCTCTTAGAAGCTGACTGCACACCACCTGCTCACCTTTGTGCCGCAGACAGACAGAGTTAGCAGGCAAATAGTGAACATAGTGCAAAATTAAGCAGCTATAAGAGCCATAGGAGTTGATAAAGTCGAAAAGCATTTTTAAAAAGTGATTTTTGAATTTATATTGATCAGGTGGCATGAAGCAGGACCCTGGATGAATGATTATGTTGCTTTCTGAATGTTCGAGTTGTAAAATATATAACTCTTGTCAAGTTCAACATATCAACATTTAAAGAGACAATATGTCTTAATGTGTTCACAAACAAACCTGGTTGCCTTCATTATAAATGAACAATAAATGTTGATCTTATCTTTGCATTTGAGAAACTTTAACTAAGTAAGTTTTGCATTATTTTGCTTATAGACCGACTAAAATTATTGCTGAATTATTAAAGGAAAATGCAAACTAGCTAATCAGTTCATTAAGTAAATCTTTCTGTTCTATAAGATGAGTTTGGTTTGTCTGGATTAAAATTGTGCATTTGCTAAAACTGAGGAGGAAATTGTTAAACTAGGTAAAGCTGAAATTAAATGAATGAAGATTCTGTTTATGCATTGCCTGTTTGTCTCCTTATATGTTTTCAGAAACACTATATTGTGAACTGAGAAAAGTCTGTAACTTGACCAACATGTTGAAAAAAGATGGGCCAAATCAAAGCGCCGCCCAACTCACAGTACGTCACCCACCAGCTGCAGCTTTTACTGTCCCACTGCATCCAGATACATTACTCTCTAGTGCTCAGTTAGAGAAAATCCCATCTCCCTCCCCCCACAGGAATCGCCTAGAATGGAGGGAGTGTCAGACAGAGGATGGAAACAGTGTAATGAGTTGACAAATCTGTCTGATTTGGGTTGCGCATACAACAGATCTTATCTGGAACATGTGACAATAAAACAACGTCATTGCCTGTCTGAAAGCCTAAATGTCCCACAATAAGAAGTCTGTGTTTGCAAAGATCATCTCTTCTGCATCGGCACAGGATGGATAGATGAGTGACTCAGGGTGGAAACCACTGTGTGCGTCGACTCTGATGTCCTGTTGTCGGTCAATTAGGTTCCTCTCCTCTCTTCTCTAATGGGTCTGTGCATCCTTCCTCTTGGGAAGCTGATGGAAGACACACCTAACAGGCTTCACAAAACACAACCATCATTCACGCACACACACACACACACACACACACACACACACACACACATGCAGCCATCTATACACACACTGACAGGAAACAATTTGGCAGCTCATTGTGCAAACTGGTGGTTATTGGACAATATACTGTAACGGTCATCTGACCCCATCAGCTACTACAAACACCACCCTTTCCCACATCACATCTATCTGCAACCATTAAGAAACAATAAACCATTACCACTAAAAATACTGGTGTCTGCTGGGCTGCCAGTTTATCAGGACAAGGGGTGTGTGACATGACAATATTAGAAGTTAAACTATTAGAGTTGTAGTTTTGTGTCTCACATATGCATCCAAATCTTGAATCACACTATTTGTTTGTCCATTTCACGCCTTCCCTAAAGACACATCACTAACCAGTAATAGCAAACACAAGCAAACAGAAGGCTGTGTCTTGGATTTCTTCCTGTCTCCCTTTATATTTGGCTACATTGCAGCACGGGTGACACCACAGAGGAGTTTCTCCCTAGAAAAAGACTTAAACATTAATAACAATCAACCGGTTTGACTTTTACAAAATTGTCTCAGCACAAACAACAGTTGTTTGTAAAATAAGGTTTGCAAACCACATGGCAACGCAATTTTTAACTGACTCAAAAGAAAGGACCAGAAATACTAAGAAATACTAAGCAAACAGTCAAAGTGACTGTTTAGACCGTCCTAAAATGGTCTAAACCCAGCAAACATCCCCTAATAGTGGGTGAACAATAAACCACTTGGTGAGTTCTGCTTCATAATGATGGAAAGAGCCGACATTGAAGGTTAAAAAAAGTAACTATGCAATGAGCTCTTGGTCACGACAGGCCAGTTACCCTGGTGGTCACTTTTCCAACATCACCTGCTCCAAATCCAAAAAGACAGAAGGCCAACATGACACCTGCTTTATGGTCTGTATTCATACTAAAGATCAAGATCAAGCGAGCTGTTGCCCTTCTGCTCCACCAGGTGCGCCAGCTAGAAAGGCACTCTATATGAGCAGACATAAAGTTTTTGAAAAGGTAAACAAGTGTAATAGTAATGTTCCAAAGCTTGAAAAAAAAGTCTCAAAAACCATCATGAAAAAGAATCAGGTTTCTTTAAACAGCGGACAGCATCATCATCATTTCAAATTAGTGCACAAGAAATAATAACTTGCTGACAACCAGAACAACTGTACATCTGCTTTGCACTGCACCTGCTTTCTTGTAAATGGCGTGAAACATGCAAACAAACTGTAATACATTGTGTGTGGTTGTGTATTCATTGCATTAGCAAGCAACACATTTGTAGAAAAGACCTGGCAGAGAAAACAACACTTCATTTCAGCTGCATTTACACTCTCACTTCTTCAACTTTATTATATTTGTATATCAGGACAACTCAGGGTGTGTTAACACTGAAGTAAAAGTGTAAATAATCTATTTTAATAAAGCTACTTATAGACAAAACTAGGGGTGTAATGATTCATCTACTTCATCGATGTATCGATTTATATTCCTGTGATCCAACTACATCGATCTGTGCTTGGCAAGTTGGCC
>JAPZDY010000024.1:10813968-10863787 GCA_029783645.1 Ctenochaetus hawaiiensis
ACACACACACACACACACACACACATGCATACACACACTGAAACACCCAGGAACAACAGCTGAGGGTAAAGAGTCGAATAAGGCGTGCAGCAAAAATTAATTTGGGTGTGAGTATGAGGAAACAACACTGCAACATACTAAATATAACACCACAGGCCTTAAAGCTGCATCTTTTTTATGTTTCTTTAAGATTCTAGTCCTCAGAGAAGCTGTTTGTACTCAACATTTCCCCTTGAATGCCGGAGAGAAACATAAACCAGGCATCCTGTGTGTGTTTATTGTACACAGGGGTTCTGTGTTGATGCTAAAAAGACTGAAAAGTACTGAAAACATGGCTTTTGTGAGATTCTCTTGGAAAAAAATCCACAACAGATGTCAAAAACACTAAAAATAATTGCATTTTTACAGACTGAGTGCTGTCTCCTCTCATCTGTTATATTAAAGAACATGTTACATGACATTTTTTGCTTTTCTCTGATGTAGTTATAGAGCTTTTGAACTTATCACAGGACCCTCTCTGCGGGTGAAGATGTCATGTGGTTGTAGATCTTCAAATTTCCATTCCTCTGAGCACTTTAATCGTTTCCTGTTGTCTTATTGCAAAAGACAATAAAAGCTCTTTCCTGAAACTGGAAACAGGCTTAGATTTGTCGGTTTGTTTTAGGCCTGAACAAAAGAGCCAAATCCTGATGTTTTCATTTAGCTATTAATCAATTAATTAGTGGTCTAAGATGCATATACTTATACTGCAATGTGTCCGTTTCATTTCAGCGCTGCACATTTTTCTGTTTGTGTCTCTGCTCTGAACTATCCAAAAAGCCAGTTCTATTTTTAGTAACCTTGAGCTGTGATGGTACTGGCAACAGGTTTATATACACAACTCTCTGTTTCTGCAACGTTTCTGGTATTTTTCTGCTTGATATTTTGATTGATTGTATTTCCAGTGTTCCTGCAGTCCATCTGTTGTTATTACAGCCAGTATTAGGTTATGTATTTGATGTATTCAGACCACAGACCTTCACATCTGAATGTTAAGATGGTGTGTTACTGTACTAAAGCTCTGCTGTGAAATGGCCTTTAATTTGCCACAGTATAATTCAAATTAGAATAGCTCACTAAACCAACATCACATCTGCCATTTCAATTTCTTTGTGTTGACATAAAATATGAGTCTGAACTCTCACAGTGTAGTATAGATTGGCCGCAGGCCTGCTGCTCCATGTTTGATAGGTAAACATGTTAAATTCAAATCAATATTTTGCATCTGGCTGCTGACCTGAAAGAGCTGATGAATGTTCTACTGCTTTAATTAATGAAGGACTTATGTAAACATAATTTTATGTCAATAATTTTGCTCGGCGGCTACAAAGTCTCCTGGGATGAACTCCCCTCTCCCTCATCTCATCTTGTTGAGACTCTTGATGGTGATGGTGACATGAAAGTGGCTCCTGACTTTTGTTTCAAGTTTCTCTCCTGACACATTTAAGAGTAGCCATGTAAAATTAGTTTTCCTGCATTAGAAGTGGGATTTTTTGTCAAATAAAACCGATAAAAAGGGGCTGGAAGCACATATTCTCTTTTGCACTTATTGAGATATTTTGAATCAATTAATCACAGGCTTGTTTGTTTTTGACAGTTGCTTGCTTTGTCATTTGCATTGAGAAAGCAAAAAAAGATTCAGCCATTCATTGTTGAGCAACTGATTGCAGCTCAAACATGTTTTGGGCTCAGCTCAACACTAACTAGCAGATGTATCAGGATGCTAAGTGTAGTTAGCATCTTTTATTTGTTTGCGATCTTTGCTTCCTGGTTAGCTTGTAGCTGGCAGCGGCTGACTGAGCGTTATTGTTTTGTGCTAATGCAAAGTCTCACTATTTATCTCACCAAGTCCCCTGAATCTTAAGGGTTTATATGTCTGTAATTTGCTTTGAATTTTGTGATGTACCAATTCTAGCTTGCACGGTACATTTGAATCTCATGATCTTGTGCAGATACAAGTCAGGCTAGTCATGGTTTGACATTTAATAGAAAATAGGCTTAAACAGAAGAAAAAAGGTTTTATTTTGCTGTACGAATGGATTCAAAGTAGATTTTTGCCCCTCGGCACCAAAATTAGTTCTGAGTGAATAACAGAGCGCCTTTGGCTTTTTAATCTTTCGTGTTTCATTATCTTAATCTAAATGAAAGGTTACTTGGCAGAAACTTGATGTACTTTCTGTCTCACCTGCACACGTTTCATCACACCTCCTCAATCTCCCTGACAGCTGCGTAAATCAATGTGTGCTACTGAACTTCAACACTAAGACAACACAGACTAGAAGGAAAAAGACACACATCTCTTTAGGAACATATAAACCTCCTGATGCAGCTGGATGCCACGAGAACAGCCTCCAGATCTGAGGTATAACATTAAAGAAAATACAGCATGACCTCTGACAGTAATGCTTTTTATAGTCAAAATGCTGCAAGGATCAACACCTTTGATGTGATCTGTGCTTGCTTCCTGGTTTCCTTGACAACTGAGCAGAGGATTTTTTTAAGGCTGAAATGATTTCATCTGGGACCAAAGAGGAGAAAACGTGTAATGAATATGAACTGAACATGCAGGTTCAATCGATTATATCTGCAAAAATGTAAAGCTCATCCGCAGTGGGTTAGAAAGTTTTGCAGGGTGGAGGAAGCAGGCTCTGGCAGGGTGAGCAAAAACAGCGTGCAGAGAAATTATTCAAGTCTGGGGCGATGCCTCATGGAGCTAAACACTGCAGGTGACTGGACAAGGAGCAATGAAGGACACAAGGTAAACAAATAACTATGATTTATAAGTCAAAATCTATAGCAGATAACCTCGACTTGTGTTGCATGGAGGCCAGTTATGCAAAATAACAGGAGGCCAGAAGCCAGTCAATAAACAAACAATAATATTTATCAGATACTGTGGGTAATAATAATGAAATATTACACAGAGTGAACCAGTAGTGGCTTTTTTGGAATCATTTGTTTCACCTGTCAAGATCATTAATGCAGCAAAATATGGCCCCATTCAGATCCTATCAGGCTCTGAAAGGAAGCTAGCTTTCTCAGTTATTTGAATATTGGTAGTCTGTTTATTCTGTGGAAGTGCGCGACCGCAGGTGGTTGTAAAAATGACACAGCCCTGCAGCAGAGGGTTGAAGCAGGGTCGGGGTTCACCTGTGGATAAACATAATCAAATGTCATGCTGCATTGGCCAATCAGCCAATCAGAGCTGAACATCATTGCCATGAGGGAGTGCAAAGATATGAATGTGTATTAACATCAGGTCAGTGACACACAAACCTGTGGTGAATGGAGCAAACGCCTGATTTGGCTCGAAGTCAACCTAAGATGACTTCAGAGTCGTAACCTTTTTCTTTCCTTGTGGTGCTACCAGGCAGAGACACTGCAATGAAGCTAGCATGTTTTTACTCCAGATGGTGAATGAGATTAGCATTAGCAACCTTCTGCATGCAGTTTTTGTCATTTAGCAAATGAAACAGTTATTAAGGCCTGGTATGAAACAACTGCGTTTTTTGTTTTTCAGTTTTCTCTGAATTGCTTGTTTTTATTGTAAGCCTTTTTGCGTTTGCTGTCTTCACTCATCTTTGCCAAGAGACACATCCAGTCGCAACAGCTGCATGTAAGTCAGGTATAGATGATCTTTTTGCAGAAATTAAGTGTCATCTCTTCTGCATACTGCGAAGATCACTGACAAACTGTGCAGTTTCTCAAACAACAGACAGGGGCATTATTCTTTTACAAATAAATTCCCAATGAAATTTAACTTATTTGTTTCAGTGGAAAGTAGAATGAAAATAAAATGGTCAATGTGTCACTCAGCACCTTGTTTGGCCTGCAGGCTGCATGGCCAGTTTCACACATAGTATCTACAGTATGACAGATAGCTTGAGTGCAGTAGACTCTATGATTAATGAACACTGTAGACAATCAAAGGCAATCAGAGCGTTTCTGTAGTGGAGTGATGGATGGTGATTTTGAGAGAAACCAAAGCAGACTTCAGTTATGTTGCCCCATTTGTACCAAATTACAGTAAAAGTGTTTCATGTGACTCTAAATCAGAGAAAAAGACATCCAATCCAGGACAACACTTAAGAACGGCAGAGTAAATTACATAAATTTCTTCAAATTGGTGTGATTGACTGTGTTTGTAAATACAAAACTGAAATGCATTACTGTTGGTGAGGGGCCAGTAAATGCATTAGTCTGTGTGTCGGACAGAGACGGATGATTATCAGCAGCACCACTTCTCACAGCTCATTTCCTTTTAAAGCTGTTTATGACTGCATTTTCAAAATCTCTAATGTTGAATAGATGTTTCATACAAATAAATACTGCGGTCATGAGTTCAGCTTATTAAAATTCAAAGCAGCAAGTTTCTTGACAAATTCATAGGCTCCATTTAAGATGAGAGGAATTTAGCAAAGTAGACAAAGGAGGCAGCTGTGGCAGTCAAACCAGTCAAATGAATAAATCACCATTTAAAGTAAACACAAAGTAAAGAAAGAAAAATCTCAAGTCGAGTTGCTGCAGAATTGTCTAGCTTGAATTCTTATCTAGTGTATTTTAATCACATTGCAAAACATTGTACTGGGTTTTCTATTTCTTTTATCATTTTGCAAATTATGATTTACTACTTAGTGGTTTTTTGGTTGGTACTTGAAGATATGGGCTCTGTTTTGCAACACAAAAAATAATAATGCTGGAAGAAGAATTCAGATTCTTTTCTAATGTATTGTAAATGTAACAATATCAAACTTTAGCTTTTTTCACCAACAAGGAACTGGTTTTGTTCTAGTTTGTGCGCCTGATTCTGAACTGCTGGAAGCATTTTGATCAAAAAATTGGTTTGAAACGTTGGTTCCCAATTAAGAAAGTTGGTGAGGGTTTTTAAACTTTACAGGATCACTTGATCCTTAAGTTTATTTAAAATTAAAAATCACTAAGTTTGGAGACACTTGGTGTTCAGAAAGAGGTTTCAGTTAGACTATTGTAGAAACATATCAGTGCAACATGATAGAACCCAAGGAGGTTTTGCTCTCTCTTTTAATACAAAAGGTTATTTTTTAAGCTAATAAAAATGTGTTTCTTTTTTCCAAATAATTTTACAGGAGCAAAAACATACTTATGGGTATTATACTTATTATTTTCTACCAGTAGAACCCCTTGCTAATGTTACACATCGAAGCTTTAGGTACCTTCTGCCACTGATCTTTGAGCAAACCTGCAGCCTGTCATTATGCACTCAGACCCACACATGCTTTTCACTGCTGGTTTGGTTCAGGCTGAACTTATTAAAGGAGCTTCCACATGTGCTGATGCAGCGCAGCACGCAATGAAAGCCAATTTAAGTGTCACTCACTCACACTGCGTCTTGCTGCTGTGTGCTCTGAGTGGAAATGAAGGGAAGTGGCTCTCACAGGTGGATGTCCAGACTTCTGCAGGAGGCTTGTCTCTGCTATTGTCCCACCTATTGTTTTTCTTTATTTCAGGAGTTGTGGAGCGCTGTGCTCAATGAAAACTTTACATTTTATTTTTAGTGGTTGGCAGGTGGGCTGACAGGGTTAGGGTTATGTGCTGGCAGTTTTCGTGTCCTGCCACCCTGTAGGTCCACCCCTGAAGCTCATCTCCTCAGCTGTGACGTTATCTCCCTCCTCCATTCGTGCAGCTCCTCCAAACCACACTCAACTTTATTTATCCTTCTGCTTTATGCAACTGCTGCTGTGACCTATGTAGTAAAGGCCATTTCAGTGTGTGTGCGTATGTAAAAGCATCCCTCTGTGTGTTTTTACCCCTGTGGGTCTCCTGTGCTTGCGTGTGCGTGTGTGTGTGTGACAGTATGGTGAGGCCTCCTGTGTGTGAGTCCCTTGCGGGGCACTCCGGTGTGTGTCTCGAGGTACAGAGTGACCCTGATGTGTCAGCTCTGCTTAGAAGAATGAAAGGAGAGCTGGTGGACCACCATGACTCACACACACACACACACACAGGAAAACTCCTCAGGGCTCTCCCTATGATCACTGCACCCCACCCACACACACACTCTTGACATTTTTCCTCGAAGGACGACTATAGGCTTCCAGTTTATGGTTGTGGCTTGACATTGTCATGAAACCCCCCGGCTTTGCAAAAGTTGCTGTCCCTATACATTTGTTTTTACTGTATATCTACATGTGTGATGTGCTGTGCATGTGTTTGTAACTTAGCTTGTTGTTTTTACAGTTATCCTGCAGGGCAGATTAGAGTTTGGCTGTGTGTGTGTTTGTACATTAATTTCATAAAAGCGCTGAAGAAAAACAAGTAGATTACCATGTGGGTAAAGCAGAGCTGGAGGGCATCAACCTTTTGGAAAAACAAATGTTTTTTTTAAAAGTATGTGGACCTGTGACTCTGCACTATAATTATGTGCATGTCCACAAAGACACAATGAGCACACACACAAAACTAGCTGAATGTGTTTATTAGAGTTTCAGAGATGCAAAAATCAGTAAAATGCAGCGTAACAGAATAAAAAGAGACAGAGAGAGAATATACACTACTTACAGAAAACTATTCATCACCCTCCAATGGACTTTAAGACTTTGTTATGCAACACTGAATCACTATAATGTAACAAGGACATTTAACAATGTAAAATTAAAAAAAAAAAACAACTACAAACTTTTACAAATGGATCCAAATTAGTTACAGAGAAAAAGTAACTTGGTTAAGTTCACCTGTATCTGAAAGGCTTAACGGCTTGTCAGCTTTTATTCTATAAAGACTGTGAAGACAAAGAAAAGTTTTAAAAAATCTGTGTGGGAAAGATGGAAGAAAATTTCTTTCAGAGAACTTAACAGCCTTTAAAAACACAGTAGGATCCATTATAAAAAATAAAACAGAAAGAAAATGGTATTATTGGAAATCCACCAAGAACAAACAACTGTGTAAAATGACACTTAGAAAGATGCCAGCGAGAGGCTCTGTGAACGCTGCATGATGGGAGGATGTAAGTGTAAGTGGTGCTTCACCAGCTGCTGCTTTATGGCTGCTCACAACTTCAAAATGTTTGCCAGAAAGGAATGTAGCAGACTGTTAAACATGGAGGTTTAAGATCATAAAATCCAAACCATAGTACAATCCAAAGTTTGTTGTCGTACTCAAAGTTGACTGCTGCTTGTTTCCAAGCAACTTCACTGAGTTTGGAGACTGAATACTTCTGTAAACACTTATTTTGTTTATTCTTTATATCTAATTCTAATCATTTTGTAAATATTTGCCTTCACTTTTTTTTTGATCAGTGTCTAAAATTATTTACAGTAAATTATTGTGATTCATCATTCAAAACAATAAAATGTGAAAGAAGTACAGAGAGGAAATGAATACTTTCTATAGGGAGTGTAATCACATTACTTCACAGAGTTGTCTCTCGACTGCTGCTGAGGTCTGGGGTGGAAGGGAGCTGATAACACACACATACACACACACACACACACACACATACACACACATACACACACATACACACACACACAACCACAATGCATATACAAAGTATTCACAGAAACATTTAGCTGAACATGATGTCTCACCAGCAGCTTGGAGCAACTGCAGCAAAGCAGCTAGCGCCCTCTGCTGTCCAAATAAATAGAAAGTCTTCACAACAGAAAAACCTACAGGCAGCACACAGGCAACAACTGAAGGTCATGAGAACTGGCAGCTGGTGAGGCAACTGTTGACAGGTTAATACAGATTGTTTCATGGCTCTACTTTTGACGAAAATATCTCAAGTTTTGAACCAACTTATATTTGCTTCCTGTGCTGACAGATGGGAATATCTGTGCCTTTGTTTTTGTTGCATTACTTATACTGTTTTAAAATATTATATATTGTGCATAATTAAAAAAAAAAAGAAAGTTGACTAATCTAATGTAACTAATTCATAAATACTGCTGGTAAATGAAAAAACTGTCCATGTATTGTTTGAGCCTCTGAGCATCACAGAGGGAAAGGATCTAAAGGAAGGAGGCAGTGCAGAAGGACTCTGTGAGGACGGGGAAAAGATGGACAGACAAGACTAATTATGAGGCCAATGGGAAAACATTCTTCTGAATTACTGAATATGCTTTGACCTAAGGTGCGCTGAGTTTTTTTTCTAGTTTCAGAACAAGGGACAAATGTAAATCAAGTACTTCTCTTATTGTATCACATAACTGTAAAAAAGTTTGGCCAAAGTCATTGGGCCCTAAATTTTCTTTTTTTAATCATAAAAAAAAGTTGTGTCTTCCTTCTTCCTTCATTCTACAAAAGAGACAATTTCGCATAACAAACATAGAAAACTTGTCCAGGCACAAACACACCTACACATATTCACACATAATGGATGCAAGCACAAATATGCGACTCTGACTGAGGTTTCTGCTCAGTACTGGTGAGCGTCCTGCATAGTAACAGACACAGATCCATCCCCTGTCATTTCTCTGCTTCTCTCTCAGTCTACGTCTTGATCCCTCAGAACGGACTCTGGAAAAAAAAATCAGGTCGCTGTCTCTATGACTTCAACTTTGCAAATGAGCAATTTTAAACTGCAATATTTTCTCAACAATTCTTTAAGCGACAGTATAGGAATAGAATGGAATAGTGCTAAAACAACAATATTATTAATCAGATTTAGCTACAAATGCAAGTAAATAAACTTTAATCTTCTATCTAGAAAAAGTTAAGCACTTGATGTTGGTGCCTCAAATGGCTAAGCATGTCTTTCATGTCCATGTCCCATATGCGATGCAGTTGGGTTCAGACTTGTCACATCCAGCTGGAAGCAAATAAGCAAACCTTCAAGATGATTGTTGTCCATTAAAATGTCTCTTTTTTATCTAAATGCCAAAGCTCCCAGCTGCTTCTGCTGTACATCAAGTCAAGTAATATTCACGTGTGCAGGGGAACCAGTGAACGTTCTATTTTACATGTGATCCTGCTGTCCGTTTACTTGATGGTCCAGTTCATTTCCAAAGGGAGCAGACGGCAGTGTGAGGTTATAATCCATGTACAGTATGAGTGTCATTCTGGTCCTCACAGTCACAGGATGATGATGTCACTTGAGTGTTTCTGAGGTCATCTGAGGTTGACCATCAGCCCTTTGAAGATGAGAAAAACCAGAGAGTCCAACATTCAAATCAGTGCTCTATCATTATGTACCTTCAACTCACAAATATTATCATTATTTATTTATTTATTTTTTATCTGTTGCAACTTTTATCCCTTACCCTAAAGCAAATTTTACAGCATTTTCAAAGTCCCTTAAGAGGTAAAGCTTACAATTTTCTACCAGACTTTGAATGTCTTCAAGCTAAATATGAGGCTGCTGACAAGATGTGGACTCAATAAGCTCAAGGGAGAGAAAAGACACAGAGCCTGACAGAAAAGCAGCAAATCAGCTTAAACCTAGAGAAAATGTTTTGTGTTTCACTATCTCTACTGATGAGCTACAGTTAGATGCACATCCCTGTCAGCATGAAAACATCTGCTTTGTGTGTGAATTTGTTTTATTTTTTTTTTTATTTGAAATATTTTTTAAAGCTTAGAAGTATTCTGAAGTAAATCAGATTATTGTAATTACAGAACTACAAAGTTTGTCTTGGAAATTTTAATTCTCGTAAGCATAAAATACATATTCTGTCTTATGTTTGCTGCTCGCTAGCTAGCTAAACTGGTAGCTTTGGTGGTTTCTTAGATGTCCATGATGCCCAACAACATTGTTATCACGACTTAACCACACAAACACCAAATTTATGGTGCAAACAACTTTGCAAGATGTATTCACAACTTCACAAGTTTCATTTAAAGGAAGGATAAGTCATTACTGCTTCATAACCCAAAGTTTTTCATGCTTTAACAACTATGGGTGGAGCAGTCAAAAGTGTAACCATAAAGAGAATAATTTTAACAGGGTGACTTCTCATCTACGGTAATTTACTCAAATTTACTTAACTTTACAAGCACTAACAAGTGAATGCGATGCTGCTTACAGACTACTGAACACACTTTTAAAAAATGGATCAAAATGTATTTAACTTTAAAACAAAAAAAAAATTTTGGGTGTTATCCAACCTGTGTATAAAATGTTCTTACCTCTATTTATGTGACTATTATCGAACATCTCTAAGGAGCTGAAAGATAAAAAACAGAGGGGGTTATGACAGGGGGAAGACAGACAGATGGGAGGTGGAAGTAGAGGTAAATGAAGGCAGTGATGGAGTGCAGGCAGGAGGGAAATGTAGGGTGAAGTGATGAAAAGGCAGGCAGGTGGTAATTGTGTATAACAACAACCAGAGAAGTGGGAAGAAGACTTGTTCTGAGTGTGAAAGAAAAGAGAAATAGAAATGTCAAGAATTTCTGACAAAAACATTCAGACATCATTGAATTCACCTTGAGAGTCATAAGAAAAGGAGCAGTCATCTTCTCTCTCTCTCTCTCTCACACACACACACAGACACCCGCGTGCACACACACACACACACACAAACACGCTCACACACACAGCTTTCCACATTCAATCTTTCAAATCAAATTGAAAACTTGAAATTTCAGTATGCAGTGAATCTCTTTCCTCCAACAACCTGCACAAAAACATGCTACAATAACACCGCTTCTGCTGCTGCCCCATCACCAAAGCAATCACACCTCCTCCCACAATCTTAACAAAAGTTGTATCCAGTCAATACACTGAACAGACGAGGATCAATAAAACATATCTGGGAGGCAACAACAAAGCAAACCTTGAATCTTGTTATCAACAAAAACTGACTGAAAGTGTAAGACAAGTGTAGAAATAGCAGGAGGAGACAACAGCATCATCAGACTCTGAAAATTTGGTCCCAAAACATCGAGACTAAGTTTCAGGCGAATTATTTTGGACGGCTACAATCCAATTTTCTATAAAAATATGAGAAAAGCTGGAGAGGCTGAAGCTGATGTTATTGAACAGGTCTGCTTTAAAGTCAGTGCACTTAAAATATAGTCCAACAAGCCAATGTTGATGCTTGTCAAACTCTTGCCAAGGACACAACTCTGTGAGTTGAAATGCAGCAGTGCTGTGAAACACAGTGTTAACCACAGTTTGCCTGCAGGCTCAAGTTCACTTCAGATGTGTTAGTCTTTGTTTCCGTTGCTCCTTTGGGTGTTTTGAAGCTTTGGCAGAGCCTCACCAGAATAACTCTCACTGAAATTCTGTTTTGTTGGTTCTCAGTCCAAACCTCCTACAATATAAAGATGCTGCCATCCACTCCTCTTCACATCATCTGGATTCTCAAACATGTTTTAGACCCAGACACATATTAGTAATTTATTCTCTAGTTCTGGAATCCAGCCTCATGTAAACACACATTTGTGTTTCACAAAGCCGAGCCTTATAGACTATTTTTGGTCAAAACCCACAGTTGAGAACTCAGATCACGATGAATAAATCAAAGATGAATCATGTAACAGAAATTCTTTCTGCACAGGTGCAACCTCAAACTCCCAACCTTTTGGCAGGAGTACATAAGAAGAAGGTAAAATGTAATGAATGTGCATATTTTTGCAGGACTGATACATAATTTATCATGCACAATCATATATCTCAAATATTTAAACTAAGTAGAATTCTCAGTATAGTTCTGTCCCCAAAATGCAAAGCACACATTATAGACCTAGAACACGTTCAGAGTAAATTTGTTCTTCTCTTCGGTGAGGATTAAGGCTGAGGGTCTGGACCACCTGTGCAGCATGAATGTCTGATTAGCCAGCAGCTCTTAGATTGAGCTTCCTGGTTTGTACTAGATTAGTCCCAGTGATTTGTAGGTTGACTCACAGCAAGCGGGTCATGGCTGAAAGCTGCTACGCTGTTCCGCATCTCATTCTCACTGCCACGCAGTGGAATCAGTGACACGTTACCGTGATGCATGTCCGGCACCCCAGGGCTCACCCGCATTTGCTGGAGTCCATCCTTGGGCCACAGGTTGCCATTGTGCTTTAATTAGGAGAGGGAGAGAGCAAGATATTTTTATTACGATACTATCAAAAGGGAAAAGACTTAAAAGCATTTTACTGTGCCTGATAAACTGTCCTGGTATAGTACATACAATCTGCATATACAGCAATCTGTAAATAAAGTGTATTAAATTCCATCAACTTATTGTTATTTTCTTTGTGTGCTTGTGTGTGTTTGTGTGTGTCTGAGCTCGCACCTGGACACTGAGAAAAGTGGCAAACCACTCCCTCATTTCTGACTGGGTGTCACAGCAGAGATACCTGCAAATAAACAGAGGGAGAAGTGAGGGAGATGGTGTGATAAAAACAGGGAGTGTGTGTATGTGTGTGTTTGTGCTCTTGAGAGAAAGGAAGACAGAGAGGCAATCGGGGGCTAAGGGAGGTTCGGAAAAAGAACCAGAAGAAAGAGAGAGAGATATTAAGTGAAACTGACACATCCTCTCTTATGGCACCAGTGGTAGCGCCACGGGCATCAACAATGAGTGTGATTCCTACTTTAAACTCCCGACAAAGAGAAAACACTGATTGGGACCTTCAGTGTTCATGTGTGTGTGTCTCTGAAAAGCATAATTGTGTTTCTGTAATATCTGTGTGCGTGTGCATATTTTATGCTACTTAGATTGGCGTCACATAGCCCTCTGAGTCATCATCCCTGTCATGGTGCTGAATAAATACGCTTTATTTGTACAGTTATTATTGTTATGCAAACAGATTTAGACTACAACAATTATTCAGGAGCCCTCCACTGAGACACAACAGAACACTGATGCAGACTTGAGAATTAAGAAGTATACTGTAAAAGGCATAACACAGTCATAAATTTAGCTGCAGTCAAGAGATTTGGCTCACATGCTAACACACACACGCGCGCGCGCACACACACACACAGCTCCTCCTTTTTCACTTGTTTGCATCATTGGTGGCTAAAGGATTTCATTAGTGCTTGTTGGGATTCAAAGAGGACAGCCGCTCTGTTCCAGTATGCACACTCACAGTGCAGCATTCAATAATGCTCTACAATACATTTACTTTTTACGTAAGTAACTGGGCAGCTAATCTTGAACATTATCAGCTGCAGAGGAATAAACGCTGTTCATTTATCATCATGAGTTTCCATAAAGACACAGAATACAATTTACATAATGTATGAGAGTCCTTCTGAGCTCAAGTAAGTGACTGATAGAACATGCTGATAAAATAGGGCAGCAAAAAAATGAAGAGTTAGGAGTTTTAAGTGGATAGAAGCATTGAAGGAATAAAATTAAGCCATATTACAGGCAAGTAGGTTAGTAATTTTTGGAGAGAGGTTCAGTCAGCCATATATGAGCCTCCTCATCTATTCATTTTTCCATATTTTCACTTTCTTCCTAATCTCTTGCTGCCTGTCTCCCCCCTAAGTTCTCTTTAACCTGCAGTAAATGAGTGATTTCTACTTAGTATACAGTTTCTTTCCTTTAGCAGGATGCCTTGCTTCTCTCTCCCCTCCCACCTCCTCCCCCTGCCTTCTTTATCTTTCTTCCACATTCACCCCCTCTCTCCATTTGTTCCTCTCAGGTGTGTTTTTCTTTTTGCTGAGAGCAGTATGGCGATGGAGCGTAACCGAGGGATGATACTGCCTACAGCGTGACGAGAACAGCGCTCCCATTACAACAGCACTGATGTCTACTGCTGTTGTCAGTACGGAGCTCCACTGTTACAAGAACACATGGGCACACACGCAGCTTGCACATGGATGTACACACATATTCAACTGATGCACACACAAACACAGAGGGATGTACATGTGAACTGACCCAGATTGGAAAAGAGGCACGGTTACAGGTGTACTCATGTGTGTTTCTCTCCTGGGTGGAGCCGACCTTTCATATGCCTCCTTCTCCAAACTCCCATGTAGAGATATGACCCGTTTTCATTGCCTATAGAGGAACCGCTAGCTTTTCCTAACACTGGTCATGTTCATATGCTTTTTAAAACTGTGATTAAGCCGCCACTCAGGGAATAAACAGTCTGCATCAATAGCGTGCTTGCCAGAATGTGAATGTGAAGAAGTTTGCACTCAAGGTTGAGTGCTACTGCAGACGGACAGAAAAGCTGTCATAGTGTTACGCCATAACATAACGCTCTAACTTTGAAGTAGCAGTGGTAGTAGTAACTTTAAAATGAAGTAAGTAGATAACTACAGTGCATCACTGGGAGTGGAACAAGCAGCCATGAGACTGATGAATCAAGGTATCACCTTCATTTGGGCTTTAACAATGGCTGAAATACTCAAAACATGTAAGTGGAGGAGGTGTATTTTTAACATATGAAGCCATGACGCTCAGAGAGCAGACCACTGAATGTGTCTTGGGATGGTTTGTATTACAGAAAGAATGGTCGTCTGTACCCACTGACAACATGAGCTCGACTGGCCTGAGCCTGAAGTGCTCTGAGCTGACAGTTTACTGTATATATATATAAATGTACATGCTGGACAAACACTCACCACTGCTGTCTCTCTGACTTCTCTTGTTTCTTGCTCTCATACACCACTGTCATTCCCCAACTGACAATAGAAAAAAAGAAAGAGACAGAAAGACAGAATTAGTTCAACATGAGCAGAACTAGAAATGTCCCCACAGCTACAATTCTTGTGCTCAGGTTGCCCCCTAGTGGTCACTCTTTCCCCACAAGTCTTTTCAGATGGATAAATAAAAACGTATCTTAAATTGAAACATGGATTATTTTAAGTTTAGTCATTTATTGTCCATTTGGATTATTATGCAGGAGAGCCAGTGGTCTTACTGAATCGGCTCTCAACATGTGAATATTTTACACACATTAATTCTTAGGTGGGCAAAGGGGCATTGAGAGATTTGATTAAAACTAAAAACAGTTGAATTAAGTTTTCCATTTAAATTATCATTGAGCATTAAGCACTTGGTACTCTTCCTTTTATTTATTTGCATTAATCAGCTCTCCTTGATTTAAGTATATTTTCTCATAGATACATATAGCTCATCACCATTAGAGGTGGTTTTATGTACATTATATTCACAGTTAAAACTGCTCACACAGCTGAATGCTTAAAAGACACTTCAGGGTTTGAATTCAGATTAAAAAAAAAAAGAAACTCAGGGCAGCCACTTGTTGGTTTGCCACTCAGTAGTCACGAGGAGGACGGGAAGTGCCATCAGTGTTACATTGCATGTGCTCACCATGTGGGAGGATTAAGCTTCTTCTTAATTCCCAGGTAGACTTTTAGGTTTTTTGATGGCCATTCACGTTCTGGACGGTTACTCTGACAAACACAGAGAAAGACAGAGACACAGTGAATGAGCCTGTAAAGAAGATAACACGAGAAAGGATAAACTGTAAATCTGTCCGTCTTACTCTGACATCCTTGTACATTCTGAGAGAGTTGGAACTTAGGATGAAATATCGCTCGTGGAAACTTCCAGAGAAGAGTCCAAGGATGCTTTTCTCTTCTCTGAATTTCATCAGCCCATGCTTGGCAGCATCCACTTTATTGGCTGGAGGGCAGATGACAGATTACTAAGGATAAAGTCACATAAAGGACTAGCAATGCAGTGATTAAGAGAGAATAATTTGTTTGCAATTTGGCTTGTGTGTTCACCGAGGTAGACGATCATCGCGTCCATAGCGACGTGTTTCTTGATGAGCAGACGGGAATCTGTGCCGAAGGAATGAATGATGGGTAAGACCCGCTCCTCATAGTGCAGTGGACGCTCTAAGGGAAGCACAGTGAAATACAACAGAGTCAAAGTAGTCTCAAATCATTTGTTTACATCATGTAGAAGACTTTTAAAGAGTCATTTTCAAACAAGCTGTGATACTGTGACTGACAGTATTATTTTTAGCTACAAAATTTGTTTTGTTTTGATTTCATTTTGGAAAAGTGCTACAATAATGTCACTTTGCATTCTTGCAAACAGGTTTTTGTTTCACGCCCACATACCTAACACGAAAATAGCTTGAACTAAAGTGATGACTGTGGTAAACAAGAGACATCCACTCCAGTTCTTCCCGTCACTTACACTCTTTTTAATTTCCTTCCCGTCCTCAGCATCATGGCTGGTTTTCAGGCCAGTGATGGGAAATGTGCCAAATTTGTCGAGTTATATGAGCCACCTACGGGCTTCCTGGTGGGGAACCAGATGGCCCACATACCAGGCTCGAAACAAATCACAACACACAGTCACATGGCTGACAGTGATCCTTTTGCCTCTGGTTTTGTGTGTCACTTCAGGTAGGTCAGGCTGCATGTTGAGTGGTGAGTATTTCACCAGCTTTGAGTCATTGTTTTTGTTTCACTGTGGGCCTTGTCATGTTTAATGTTAATTTTACACGTGGAGCCGAAGTTGCTCTGCAGAATGTTATAAATAGAGTCTATACGCACTTTGAGAAAACAAGAATTACCACCTCATGATTTCATGTTTCAGCACTATATTCATATCTGTCCAAACACAAATAATAACTGTTGTTAAGACTTTAATTCTTAAAGAATTTAATTATTAAACATATTAAGTGTAAGAAACATGCAGACTTCACTTTGAGACTGTTTATACAGAGGAGTACAGACACATGGACAGCAACCACCTGAACCTCAACATAAGCAGAACCAAGGAGCTTGTTCAGGATGCTTTTAATGCTTTTAAATATGGATGCTGCTGAAAAGAAGACATAAATTCTAAAATGCAGTTGCTTTGCACACATTTTCAAACCTCGCAGTAAAGAAGATCTAATCAATGAGCACAGTCTGAAGATGAGCACCATGATTAGTGTCACCAGTTCAGAATCTGAACAAATGTGGATTATGGTCACATACGGTCTCTCATTCTGTACCTGAGTTACGGTGTTGAAAAATGGTCAGAAAAGTATTTTTCAGAACATTTTGATGTCTGACCTTTGACCATTTGAATATTCAATGTCATCACTTATAATTTTAAAGGTTTTTTTTTAAAGGTTTTATTAAGAAGATTCTCGATGGGCATAAAATACCGTAATTTGCAGACTACCGAGCGCACCTGAATATAAGCCGCACTCATTAATTTTAAAAAGAAAAAAGATTTTGTACATATATAGGTTGCACTTGTCTATAAGCCGCAGATGTTCACGTTGTATCATGGGTTATTTACACAGAAAAATATAACACAGAAAGATTTTTTAAACTTTTAATTAAATAAATGTATTTTTCCGCACAGTGCCTGTAACATGGCTGGTTAAAAAAATAAAAAATACAGTAGCCTACCAGAAAAATCTTTGATCGCTATCTTCATCTTCCTCCTGCGCACTAAAACCACTAAAACTGTCTTCTTCAGTGTCAGAATTGAACAGCCTCAGAATTACTTCGTCACACACTTTCACGTTTATTTTCGTCCATAAATTAGCCACATCGTAGTTTAAGCCGCAGGGTTCAAAGCGTATGAATAAAGTAACGGCTTGTAGTCCGGAAATTAGGGTATATAAGACTTAAATATGGACAAATAAGCATTATCTGCATCAAAAAATAAAAAACACAATAAAAGTCAAGCATTTTGTCTTCTCATCTGTCTCACCCATTTCCTCCTTGTTGCTGACCTCCCAGCAACTCCAGTATTCGTTTTCTTTGACTGGGATGTTACCTCGGTCCAGAACCGCACAGGACAGCTGTGCCGCTGTCATAGAGCCAGGGATCTAACGGGAAGAAGAGAGAAGTTTTTCTTCTCAGCAAAGGGTCACAGTGTGGCTGCATACTGATTTTTTTTTTCATGCAGCCCTTGTTTATTTGTACTCACCACACAGAAGAGGAAACGGCAATAAAACTGTAATATGTTATTTCATACTGTGTCATTTAGGGAAGTCCAGCTCACCTGAACATGCCGCTCTGTTGTTTCCTTCTTTTCCTCCACATACACTGTGCAGATGAAGTGCCCACCAGGTTCAGTGCTCTGAAGCGTCCAGTACACACAAAAACACATACACACAGAGGAAGAAGTCAGACAGCAGGATAACAGCATGCATACATGTCCAGATGCAGCAAACCTGTACATGCACATAATGTAATGCTGGCATACAACACCAGCATATATATGATGACAAAATTCTTTATATTGCATATGCAACTTTATATGTACATTTGATGTATTTCATAGTGGTTTTAAATGAGGAACAAAAGTTATGTCACAAACAGAAGCATACTCACTGAACTCAAATATCAGGTAAATATATAAATGATTTACTCTAAATTTATGTTGAAAAATACATTACTTAGAAGGAAAATACATTTATCTATTGTTTTTCAGACAGTCTAAAATAAAGCACATTATAGACCATTAAATGTTTTAAAATAAATAATGTAACGACAGTGTTTTGTGTGTGAGTGTGTGTGTGACTAACAGGAAGCTTCTCTCGCACTTTGATGATAAAAGTCATCTCCTCTAGCTGCTTCTTTAGCTGCTGTTCATCCACCTGCAAACAAAAATATTTTTTCACTCAATTTATTTATGGCATCATGCCAATCTTTATTTCTCAAGCAGAAATCCCAACTGGCAGTTTAAACCTCTGTTTACTTGATTAGTACTGCTGCACCAGTTCGAAACCAGAAACTGACTGTTGAAGATGTCGGAGCTCAAGCTAATAGCATGACACAACATTTTGATCTCATCAAAACAAAATAATGCAGCAAAGATAAGAGTCGGACGGTTGCCTTTTAAGAGAACTACATGTTAATAATCACAGAAGGGATTAGCTAAGTTCCTCATTCTCTTTTTCATGAACATCACAAATTTTCAAACTAAAAGTGCTGTAAGAACAGAATCTTATCACCAAACAGAAAATAATAATACATTAAAAGGCTACTAGACACTAAATTGGAGTGATCTGAATCTGTTGCTGAAAATTTCTGTGCATGTTTCCAGCCTGTCTTGGGAGCGTGAAAATGAAGTACTCTTTGATATCTTGACCTTTTACAGTGGACCACTGTGTTTTTCATCCTCCATTATCACTTAAGACATATGAATCAGCCTCGAGAACAAAATGTTTTGCCCTCCTATCATCCCCCTGTCTCACAGTAAGCAGTGAGTCAGACCTCAAAGATGAGTGTGTAGTGCTGTATGAGGTCCTCTATGGCGCGGCCAGCAGTGTAGTCCTTCCCATCTGTTTGAAACAGAGTGGGGCCGAACACTATGGCCAAGTTGTGGAGGTTCATCTGATTCATCTCTGAAAAACGCTGCACGCTGCAACACATTCAGGGAAATAAACACTTAGAACCATTAGCAGACAAACACAGAGATGCAAGAAGTTTCCTTTCTTTGTATTTCTTACCAGTAGAGGTGGTTGATAAGGGCTTTCAGTGTGGCCTTGTTGACATGAGGCAGTCTGTTTAACAGCTGCTGGTACTGAGAGATTTTCATACTTTCATCTTGAGTGGCTGCAGAGGAGAAAAAGAGAGAGGAGAGAAAGTGTCAGACAGTGTGAGAGGGGAAGACACAAAAAACAGGATGGGAGAAAAAAGGTGAAGGGAGGGAGGAAAGATGAGTGAAGAATTTATCAGTGGAAAGGGGAAGATAATATAAAATGTAGACAAATACAGTGAAAGAGAAAGAAGAAACAACGGCAATTAAAAAAATAGAGGTTCAAAGTGAGTTAAAAATAACAAGCTCAAAAAAGATGAACTGCAGTGATACAAAGGCTGTTTGTTTCTGCTTGTTAACTGATATGCAAAAAGTCCAGGTGTAAACATTAATAATGTTTAGGAATATGCAGAAGTTCTGTATCAAAACAGCAAAAAGCTGATGTATAATGGGCTGGCAGAAGTAGTATCAACAAATATTGTGTAAATGAACATAAATCTATTTATATGGCTGGATACAAGCAGGTACAAGTATGAAAATGTGTTTTTCTGTGATTTGAGTAAACTGGGTTACCTTGAACAGTAAAGTAAAGGGGAGTCTTAAACAGTCTTGTGAATCTTACCAGCAGTACTGAGCCAAGAACTGGCATCCTCTGACGTAAAGAGTCCCTCTTGTAACTCCCTGAAGAAGCGCTTGAGTGTGTTGGAGACGTCGTCCACCTGATGCTCTCCCTCCCTCAGACGAAAACTGCGGGCATCACGACGGAATCTCTCGCACAGCGCTGCCACACGGGAGTTCACCCCGCTCTTACGATAAATGCCCTCAGATGTCAAACCTAGAAAAAAAAACAAGAATGCACAGACAATATAATGTCATAGAGAAATTATGCACTCCAACTATCAGAGGGTACATAATGTTTGACAACTGCTGGTTTGAAACACCGCTCTTCCATCTTGATATTCATATTTCATCTTAAACAGAAGCATCATATGGTCCATTACAGATTCATAAATGTATATTTAATAAAGGGAGACATTATGAAGATGGTGATACAACATAAGAGGCAGGTCATAAAGACAAGTCAGCAAAAAATCTGATGTGACATCACGGTGGTGGGTGCTGGACCAGAAAAGCAGCATGCTCACAAATGTCTGAAAGTGTACCTTGGTATCACATTAGCAAATAAAAGGCCTTAGGTGGTAAAACCTGCTCAAATGAGAGTGTCAGTTATGTCAGCTAGAGAGCTCCTGCTCACTCTTGCTTTCTTTTGTTCTTCTGTCAGCTGCTTTTGGAGGCACTGAGTCATGATTATTAGCCTGTTTCAATTCAATTCAGTTAAGTGTGTCAAATGTCTCAAAGGAGCCTCATTTAAACACAGTTTCTCGCATGGCTGCAAACATCAGAAGTCCAGAGAAGTTAATATACTTCGTCCAAATGTTTTAAAAAACCCTGACAACATAAATGTCAGGACATCTGACCAGAATATGAATGTAAGAACAAAGACAGTCAACTGTGCATGTATGCAAACACAAGTGCATACAATAGAGAGAATTGTAGGAGTGAGTGAAGTAAAAGGGAGGGAAGGATCAGAGGAGGAGAACAGAGGTCGACAGAGATGACAGAGACAAAAAGTCAGAGTGAAAGACGGCAGGTCAGCTGGTGAAGGTGGGAGGAAAACAAAGAATGAGGAACAAGGAATATACAGGAGAATAACAAAGGGAGGAATGAAAAGCAGAAAGGAGGGAGAGAGATGAGAAATAGAGTTGGAACAGTTGCTTTGTTGTTTTGTGGTCTGTTGGTCTTTCACAGGGCCAAAACTCCGGCAATTATAGTCACATGAGGACACACACACAAAGTGTCAAATGTGCACATGCAGAAACGACAGCAAAGACCACGACCATTTACAGCAATCTGACTGTCTGTGGGTCCTCTTAATTTAAACGCAGGTATGTCATATGAGTGTCAAATATAACTAGCATGTATACATGTGTGCACCTTTGTGCAGCCCTTATTTAAAAAATGAAAGCAATCATTTGCAGACAAATTGTTTTTTACAAACATGGTTATACAACGTGTTCCCCAACCATGAAGTACATCATTCATATAATTGTGTTTAGCAAAGAGGTGAAGTTTGCCCCATGTGAACAACTGCACATCCCCTGAATGCTCCTTTCTAACCCCACTTATGATATTCACCTGTTACCAATGAACCAGTCTATCTGTGGAATGTTACAAAAATGTGTTTTCTGTTGTCCCTGTCCCAAACTAGTCTGAAATGTGGCACTGGCATCAAATTCAGAATAAGTTTATATGAGGGGTGATTGTTAAATTCATAAAGTATTGATTGTTAGGAATCGAGGTTGTATGTTGACACTGCAATTGTGTGACGGTCTGTGAATCTTTGCATGTCTCTTACCACACTGTGTGATGTAGCCAATGCAGCTGTGTACAATGATAGGGATGTCTGTCTCTGTCAGCTGCTGCTGGCTCAGTGTGTCTCCTCCACACCCTGCTGCCGCCTGGATGGCCGTGCACCAGCTGGTGAAGTCCAACTTCCTCTCCCCCTCTATGTACAGGGTTCTACATAAAGAAAGAGGGAGACGGTTGCATTCAAGGGGTGGAGAAGAGATTGAAATAAGAGTCAGGACAGAAAAAATGTAAACAAACCAAAAAGGATTAAGGATTAGGCAGCATTACCATTCTAACAATCTGTAATTATCTCCCTTCTCACCTTCCTCTCTCCACCAGAACCAGCACCTCATTGTCCTGCTGAATGGCTGCAACACAAATATACAGTAATCATATTATCCCAGGTAGTCATGTTTTTAAACCATATAAACTTCACATTGTGTCTGTGCTTCAGTATTTATATCCGATTTCTCAATCACCACTCTGAGCATCCCCAGCCTGTCACTGTTGTATGCAGATTAAACACAGATGCAAACAGATTACAGTAGGTAAAGTGCAGTTTGTTGACGATGCTGTTATTGATGTGTCTCACTCACAGAGTTCATTCAGCTTGCGGAGATGGATCTCCTCTCCCTGGCTGTCTGCCAGGTAGGCGTGAAGCGTGGAGCCCACCAGTGCAAACCAACCAACCTTGGATGTTTGCAAGTTCAAGCCGTCTTTACACTTGAGCCGTCCAATCCGCTCAAAGCCCAGCCTCAGTAAAGGCTCTGCAGTGGCTGGAATAAGGCTCTACAAAGAAAAAAAGGGTGACATTGCAGCTTTTGTAATACACTGCACATTAATCTTTGCTTTCCTTCTCTTTTGATGATGATTAATCCACTTGTGTCTGTGCATTACTGAAACCCTCTCAGAAAACCAACACAAATTACATTTCTAGAGTAAAGGTTAAAGCTCCTGTACAATTAAGAGGGTTGCTGGAATCATGGAGTGAGTGGTGTGATCAGTTACTATGCAACTACCTCACCTTTGGGTCAGGCCATACTGTCTTTGCGGCCAGACATGCAGAAGCCATGGATATACTGTAAGTCTACCGTCTTTGTATTTACAAGTTGCAATCAAAATACAGTGGTCCTCAGCAGCTTTAAGTAACAGTTTCATTTCACACCTTTATGCAACAAACAACTGTCTCAGCTGTACAGAGTGTTGTTCTGAAGGAAGTTAAGTGACACAGGAAACAAGTCAGCATTAGCTAGCCCTGCATTAAACACTACTGTAAGCAGCTTTCCCCACCTCAGCATATCTTCAACTGCAACCACTTCACTTTATCCATTCTCCACTTTTAACACAAGAAATGCACAATTACCATGTAAATTCTCATCTCTCTTAGGATCTGCCTGAGGAGAAAGTAAGAGAGTTTGTGCTTGTTTCTCTTCACCCAAATGTGTATCAACATGTGGTTACCTTGGCAATAGATTTCACCCATTCCTTGTGGCTGCTTGGGTCATCAGTGCCAAACAGATAGAGGCGCTCAGACTCCGAGTAGATTTCAAATGTATGTTCATAACTGAGGGTTAGAAAGAGACATTAGAGAAGGTAAGGAAATGTGTGATTTTGATTAAATTAAAAAGATAAAGCCAGAGAGTGTAAATTTTTGTGTGTTTATACCCATGCTTCTCAGGTGCATCGACAGCCAAACAGACTATCTCTGAAGCCTTCAACGATCCATTAGGGTTTGAGTTCTTGTCACTCTCATAGTAGCTGAAGGTGCCATCATTTAATGTGCACCAGCGACGACTGAACTCTACATGGAGTGAAAAATACAGATTTTACAACGTTACATTAAACATACTGAAACAAACTACACAGACATTGTAGTTATAATATATAGAGTATATGTTTCTCTTAAGCGTTAGGAAGTTACCCTCTTTGGCCTTTCGCTCTGTGATTGCTCGAGCCATGGATGCAGTCTTAAACAGGAAGCCATTGTTAGACACACAAGGTGGTGTAATGTAATGTTGTGGCTCCATGTCCTCACACACCTCTGATCGTGGTAGCTCTGTAGGAGAACAAACAAACAAACAAATAATTATTATACAGGCTGTCAACCACTGGGAGTTTAAGGTAATAGAAGAATCTGGTGCATCTGGTTATGTTAAGTGAAAAAGGGCGAGGACCCAAAACACTCCTGGGTTTCAATTCTCTACACAATCATTTTGACAGCATTATGTCCACACAGCCAGATAATATGAGACACTTATCAGGCCTACAGAAAATGGTAGGCAAGTATAAACTGTGATTTAAAATGCACATGAAGTTGACAACCCAGAGAGCTCATCTGTCACATATCATTGATAAGCAACTAAATAAAAATCCTGCTCAGTCCTCACACAAGCATCATTAAAAACAAAGTTGCCTTTATGTTACCCTGTGCATAAAAAGTTGTACTGTACCTGTGTTTAGGTTGTGGCTTATTAACTCAGCCTGCAAAGGTTGTGAATGTGCGTTGGCCAGGGAGAGAGGGGAGGGGCAATTTGCCATACCAGTTGAACAATTCACATCTGCACCGCAGAAAACCAGGCTCAGCGTCTCCAGCACATCACTGCACTGCACATTTATACACAGAGCCTGGGGAGAAAGGGAAAAGTGAATCAAAACACAAATATGTGCATTATAAGAATACAACTTATTAGTATTTGCAATACAATTGTATTACTATAATGCTCTGGTTTGTAAAGAGGGACAAATCAAATGATGAAAGAGAAACTGAGACACAGGGGGTGCAATCAAGAGTGTGCAAGGGAGGAATGCAAATGAATAAAAGTGAATAGGAATGATACTACGCTGAAAATGAACTGATGACTTCTGTACTATGAATCTGCAGCTGCTGACCTTGCTTTAATCATGTCATGTGGTCCTCTGTCAGCTTTGTTTTGAAGGAAACAGCTGAGGTCAAACTCAGTGTGTCTGTGTGGGAAGGCTTTATCACCAGCCCTTCACTGATCCAGAGCCAGCAGATTTGGAAATGAATGAATTGTTTAGAAAAAAATATTCTTTATTGCCAATAAAAGTTAATTTGGAGTGTTTATGGCCCATGGAGCTTATTTAAATAAAACCAGTATCATACGTGGGGTTAGTGTGGAGTTCTCAAGAATTTTAAGTCCTTTGCTAGTTGTTGAGCCCTCTCTAAATCCACTATGTTAACATTCAATTACTTAGCATCCCAGAGCCATTTTTTGGATAGAGATTGTTAACTGTCATGTAAGTCAGTGATACTAAATAAAATGTTAAATGTTTTGTATTTAGTTCATGAAAGAACCTAATGAGACTTTTTCAATATTTTTACTGCATCCAATCACATCAATTAGAACCTTTGAATGTGCAACTTGAAGCCAAGTGAACAAGAACTAAAGCTATGATTGAAATACACTGTAATTTGGTGGAATATAAAAATATCTTACAAATATCTTTGGGGAAAAAAAACAAATAGAAACTGAAGTCAAAAGAGGAAAATAATTCCACATTGAGAACATAAAACCCCTGTTTCACTTCCTAGAAGTGGATCATTATCATTTAGGGGAAGTTTTGAACCCAATATAAATTCAAATTTCTTTACCTAACATCAATTCTAAGGATAAAAATACACTGTGGTGTCCTCTTCAAAGGGTATCTTTTCAAAAACAAAACACATTTTGTCTAAAAACTGTCAACCAAAATGTACAGAAAGGGGAAGGAGAGGCATGAGGTTGTAACTGAGAAAAGGAGGATGCAGTGTTTTTACAGCTGAGAAGCTCTTGCAGTTACCCATTTACACACACGCATGCACAACTTACAGACACACACACACGTCTGTCTTCAGTTAAACCAATAAGCTCTTTCAACTCTGATTGAGAAATACCACAGCACTGTGTCACACATACAGGCAGAACCCCTCCTCTATTTAAGCACTGTTGAGCCTCCAACCACGCACATACAGACAAACAAATCAATTAACAAAGATTAAAATTGCACAAGAGACAACACCCCCCAGACACACACACACGGACACACACGGACACACACACAAACACACCAGTAACAGGGAATAACTGCACATCTCTTTCTCACACACCACTGAAGACATCTGAACAAAAAGCTTGCAGTCAACCATCTGGAGACTCCAGTAATCTCATCATATGGATCACATGAGTGCCTTAAAAAGAGCTGGTATACACTGCTTGGTAATTTCATTTCAAGCTGCGTTCTAGACATCTCAGCGGCTACAACCGTCTGTCACAGCTTCTATTTATGTGTATATCAAGAGAAATGCAAGCTCAGTGTTCCAGTAGATTTGACTTGGCATTTTATGGTTAAAACGCCTGCAAACTATGAAAATCATCCATGAAAAAACAAAACATTACTGAAAAGATGTAAAGAATGTTAAGATACTGTGTTTTCTACGGTAATGTTGAGAGTTAAATATCAGTTAAATTTATAGACAACTGTCTTTTTGCCCCTCTTCATTTTGATTAAATCATAAATTCCAATCACAGTAAATAAAAATAAACAAACAGCAATTACAATCTGCCTTCTCCACGCATGTGCATATAACAGGCAAGCTTATTTCAGGAATACTTGTTTTTTTATTTAAAAAAAAACCGCACACACTGTCATAACTTTAGAAAAGAAAAAGGAACAGCTAATGAGTCATATCTGTGATCAAGGTTTTAAGACCTACAATATGTGTCGCCCTCTAGCAAATATGAAATAACAGTGGGAAAAGTACAGTGCAATCTTTTAAACTAAGATCAATGAGGAACTACAGGCTGAACACAGCAATTGACATTTTGTGTGTTCACTTTTTTCTGTTTCTCTGTCTCTTGTCATTTGCATGGGAAACTATTTATTGTATGTTACCTGCATTTTCTGTTGTCTTTCTGTAGTTTTGTGCTTCTGTTTGTCATTTAATGCATATTCTTACTGACTCTGTTTTACCTAATTGAATTAACTGAACTGACAATCAATCCTTGGTTTTTCAAGGTAATAAAGATAATATATGTCAGAAAGATTAAAGTCAGCCACACAACTTTACAAATAAAACCAAAGCTTGAGCTTGCTCTTTGTCACAAAGGCTCTACAATAAAATAACAACAAAATTTGCTGACTCCTGTTTCCTACCTTCACACTGACCATGTTTATCTGTATTTGCTGACACTAAGCCAAAAAAAAATCAATACTTGAGATCAATGCCTGCAGACTAACATTAGCCACAGTGCTACAAACCCTATCATGATACATAATCATTTGATGAAAGGCAAACTGCAGGTCAGAAACAGTGCTGTCCTCTATGTACAGATTTACGTGGTCTGATGTTATGTATTGACACATTCCTGAGCCTAATGTCTGAGTGTGTTCAAGTGAAAATGAGAAACTAGCCCTCAGCCCCATGTGGACACACATGTGAAAGCTATGTGGTGTATGTAGGTCAGTGTCCTACAATGAATCAATAGCCAACCATGTGTCTTCTGAACAAGAGGACCGAACTTATCAGAACAAAGTACATTGAGGAAACTGGTTTGAGTTTCTGAGGACCTTACGCCCTCCAACATCTGCTGCATATGAAGCAGTGAGTAATGTAATAACACACACACACACACACACACACACACACACACACGCACACAAAAAGTGAGAGAAAATACGGGAATTCAAGAATCTTTTCCAGTTTCCCCCGAGAGAGAGCAGGAGAGATTGTATCTGGGTGTGTCTAAAATCACAGGCCTCCATCTGGCCTCTGCTGTTATATGGGACAGGACTGGAGGAAAAGAAAGAGATGAGAGGCGCCGAATAAAGAAAATATTGTCAAAAGAAGATGAAAGCATTTTATAGTGAGGCACATTAATCAGACACTGATTGTGCTTGGTTAAAAAAGACCTCCCAAGTACAGATACACAGACCCAAACACACGAAGCCCATTCTGCTTTGTCCATTTTAGCGTTTACTCAACTTCCAACCAAAGACACTCCAACATTTATATATGTGGTGTGTGTACAAACGTCCACATATTAAATCCAGATGAGGAGAAGCAGTTTTCCACATATGTTCCATCATTACCTCAGCAGAGACAGTTTACGGAGAAAGAGGTGGAGGTAAGAAAAAAAATCCAGACAGGAGATTAAAGGGATAAGAAGAGAAGAACGAGTATGACATGGAAGAAAAACATAAAGACAGATGCCCACAGAAAAACAGACATGGAGAGAGGAGGAGAAAAGCCCTGAGAAAAAAATAAATAAATCAGATCTTAAAACTAAGAGAAATTCTGCACTAAAAGGAGAAATGAAGAGACCAGACATAAGAAAGAGCAACAGAGGGAATGGAGCTTTTCTTTGGTGGAAGCCAATTTCCAAAACTATAAAAGCAGAAAAACAAGCCTGTAAAGAGTTTTTACAAGTGCTTCTCTTAGCCATGTCACTTTGCTATTATAGGAACCAATAACATGCTGACTGTCACCAGCATGCATGCAGTCAACATAGACTGAAGAAATACAAACTCAAGATGGCTTGAATCAGTCCTTGGTGTAATTATCACAGTTTGAAGATATTAACTCATCAGTTAACACAAATGGGGCATGTAATCTAATACAAGAACTGTGAATGGGATTTACAACCTGCAGGAACAGACATGTTTTAACAAATGCAACAAGGATGTTTGCCATTAAAATGAGCACTTTTGCATGTACTCCTATCATGAAAACATCTTTAGTTGACCGCCTAGTGCAAATGAGGACATAGAAGAGACAAAAAAGCCATAGAGAGAGAAAGAAAGAAGGACGGATTGAATGATAGGGACAATTATGTCCACTGACAGAGGTGAGCCTATCATCTAACTCAGAGTACATCCAGAACACACACACATACACACACACATTGACAAAAGTACAGAAAGAAAAGAGCAACACAAGCCAAAAATGCAAAAAAGGCAAACATGCCTACACACACATTAATATGCATGTTACATATCTCAGCCCACTCCTATGAGAAACGTATACACAGAGGCACAATGATCCTAATGTGCTCACTTACATAGAGCCACAGTACAGCAGTCTGTGCGGTCTCAAGACCAATCTGTGCTCCAAACATTAAAAAATGGGTTTGTTAAACAGCAGTCAGTAACCCAACGTCCATTCATACACAGCCATTAAATGCTCTATTAACTCTAAGAAAAAATAATCTACAAACTCACAAAGATAAAGACACATAACACACTTTCACTACCCTCAAACCAACCGGCACACAATCTTACCTGTAATTTTCAGTTCCTGTCAGTCACTCTTCTGTTTGAATGTCATTCGACACAGACACGTACATATAGATGTAAATTGCAAAGAAGAAAAAACGTACTTTGTAGTCTTTTAGTCTGGCAGAAAGTTAAGAGAATATTAGTTACTTACAAATAAGAGAAAGAGCCTGGAGTGAGGAGATCAACTTTCCTCTGCTGCCCCGGTTAAACAATGAAGGGGAGAGGAGGAGGAGAAGAGAGGGGGAGGCGGAGTTACAGCACATTCCAGTCAAAGCAGTGAGTAATGATGTCACATTCAGAAAAAAAGGGAAAACAAAGAAAAAAGGAAAGCCAGAACGAGATATGTGGCCCAAGACACTCATGCACTTACTGAAAAACTTCTCTCTAGTTTTTATGAAACACACACATGCACACTGTGCACACACACATTACATAAACACTTACTTAAACACATACACACACTCACACACACAGCGCAAATACACACACACTCACACACAAAAAACACACATAACACACAAAACTCCCACACTACAGTCTTTCTTAAGACACACCCAAGTGCACAGAGAAGCAACTCAGAACTGAAGAACTTAAAGTATTTCTGTGACAGAGAACAACAGGTAGATCAGCAATCATTAGTCTGAAATGAGGAAAAGTTCTAATTCAAACAGACTGAATACTCTTGAAAATCCAACAGAGATAACTTCCTCAAGGGACAGCCCGAGGGAGGAAGCAGTAACTAGAAAATGAGATAACCATCACAGAGGAGGACTGAATGGTTATGGGAGGACCAGCAGCTCAGCAGAAATGGTTTTAAATCAAAACAAGCAATGACTGGTGTGCTGGCAGTGTGTGCTTGGTGCGTGTGTGTGTGCGTGTGTGTGTGTGTGTGAGAGACAATAAGAAAACTTCCTTTATCTCCTTCTGTACATCCCAAACACTGTGATTCACACAGAATAGACACACACAGACAAGCTTGAATGCTTGAGGGAGGAAAAATAGAGCCCACAGTCAGGTGCTTTATGTGACTCACTCACACACTCACTGTGTCTGTGAACGCTCCACATTGTTTGGGGTAAGTGGGTTAAGCAGCTAATGGGACATTTACCGCACACGGTGTAACACAGCAATGGCACAATATAAAATCCTGCAGTCCGCCCATTCACAAACGATTCACAAATGACCTACAGTACTCTGGACTTAAACTGACCAGCTTTATCATAATGAGAGGAAACAGGACTTTATTTTCTGAACTTCCATAGGATGTTGTCAACATCAAGTGTAATTCTTGGATTTTACTGTAAATGTCTCGCCTATTAGAGACAACTTTTTCTCTTACACTTCTCTGTTTGTTTCCCATTCATGTTGTCCAAAAATGTCAGTTATTAAGATTACTGTAACTGACAGCCTGTGCTTTACACGTTGAACCTAATCAGGGATTTGGTCTGCTTTTGTAATCAGGAATCTGCGTTTCGCCTCAAAGGCAGTAAGTTCAAATGAGTTCCCTAAATGCCCCACTTTGAGGTAAAGTGACAAATGTAGCCAGTCTGAATCAATTAGTTGGAAAATAAGAGTAAAAAAAAAAAATCAACTGTGTATTGAACAGCTACTTCATAAAAAATGACAGGAGAGATGTGTAAAACAAACACTATATATGCTCTATTTTAGTATGATATTACACTCTATTGAGTTGTTTAAATTCTTTTAAACTCTGTCGCTCTATCTAAGGTCAGTACAGTACAACAACAAACTCTGAATGCACTTTAACATATAGACTGTACTGTCACTTCTTTATTCTTGAAATCTTAGTCATGTTTCCATTAAAAGCACATTCATGCGCTCTGTGTGGTTTGTATTTATACCTTTGAACATGCAAGACATAGCCTATGACTCTCTATGACATGTATGCACAAAGCTGCTAAAAAAAATAAAGAAACAGTCAGTACTTTATTCAGCTGAAATGGATGCCTGAAAGCAAACAAATGAAAGTACTCAGCATGATGCTTTACAAGTTCAAACAGAGCGAATAGCTAAACCGACTGTCATGATAGTTTTCAAAGTAGGCAAGTGTCAGGCCAAAGAGATGTGTCCTACTGACATTACACTGGGGGACATTGTAATGTCGTGCTCTAACTCACTCAGGCAACCAGTAAGCTTTCCCTTGGAGAAGGAACAGAAGAAAAGAAAGACATGCAGATTTGAGTTGAAGAGGACATGCTTAAAATACAGGTCGCCATTAAACAAGACATTCTTGGTGACAAGAGAGACTGACTATGCCCCAAAAACTGCAAATAATCAACTTTTTAAACCGAACAACAGCATCAAAGCATTGGCTGGCTGACTAGACAGATGCATGCAGCTCCAAAAATACAGAGTGTGTGTTCAAAATTGTTATAAGACCAATGCAGACAAAAGCACACAATAAAAACAGTGATTTTAACTCACATTGTTGAGCTCTCTCTGGTTTCCGTACAGAGGGTGGTACTTCCTGTATTTTCCCTGGCGATATTTGTTGGTGATGAAGCGCCGTCTCTCTTCGCTGCAGCTCGAGGGCGACAAAGCCTCACTTGGGGGGACGTTAGCTGCCCAAAAACTGTTAACCCGTTCATTGCCAAGCAATAGGAACACCTGCCTCACAGGTAAGATTAAGGGAAAAAAAATTCCACGTTGAGCATGTGTCACAAACATACCCACATTTTTAGAATTTATTTTCATTTTATTAAATTGGCATTTAAGTTTAACAAAAGTTTGTATAATATTCAATTATAGGAAATAGGAAACTACAAAAACCTTTTTATAATCCTTTAGGAATATTATCTATGTATGTTAATGTGAATATGAGAGAATGTGTACCTGTATGAGCTCTTCTGTCCAGATTGTTTTGTCCATCTTCAGACTACGAACCTTTGAGATACTAGAACCAAGTCCTCTGTGCTCCCCTGAACAGAGACACATGAGACAATTACAACACAATACGATACAGACAATTACAACCTGACCATGTAGCAGTAACAATAGATTTGACAAGTTGGCCGCAACCATTCTAGTGGTTTAACACCAGGCTAACTGATATTTGGTTTACATCCCTCTCACTGTATTCGGAACACAAAGCAAAAACAATGATCAACATATTTAATGTATGTTTCAGAATATGCTTTGAAGACCTAAGGTATACTGTAGATAATAAAAAATATGCTAAATCCAGTAAATATGTATAAACATAAATGTACAAACTAAAAGCACAAGGACAAAAATACCCAAAATACAAATCCTCACACACACACACACAAACCTGCGCATCGTTTACAGACCACCACACACAAGTTGATGGCAGCCCACTCCGGCTTGGGTGCGCCGCAATCAGCACAGAAACTGTTGCTTGGCTCCGCCCAGATCCGCTCTGCCACCTCGCTATTTGACAACGCTTCACCTATCGCATCCCGCATGGCGTCCACCCACTGCTCTCGCAGCTGCTCTGACTCTGCAATGAAACTGCGGAGCGAGACCAAAACACGACCGAGAGTCAGTGCTGACATGGTAGCGTCTATAGCAACAACCGACTGACAGAAATGAGACAGCATGTGTTTGTGTGTGTGTGTATTCTTCTGCTATTGTTTTGCTAAATATACCTGAGTCAAGGACTGGAAACTATAAAAACACACACACATACACATGTTGACACAGACTTGCATGTCTGTATCTTTCCATCTCTCATCTGTCATCTGTCTAGCAGTATGTTGGTCACTGTCCTTTAAATACACAAAAAAAAAATGCACACTTAGACTGAGACACACACTGATAGTTCCAACTCTTTTACAAATACACAAGTCTTTTCAGATTTCCATCCTGTCAAGCTGGGCTCTTGCACTGCAAGCTGTGCACTGTCAGCCAAAAGACCACACAAACACACACACATGCACAAACACATGCACACACAAAGGGCTTTTCACATTCTCTAGTATCCAGCTGAGGACTCAGGACTCAGAGGATAGTTAGACAGTGGGAGTTCACAGTAAAACAACATGATCTAATTTCCTGTAAGTATTCCAGCACCAAGAGCAACTCAGCCTGATTTTTTTCTTACAAAAAAGAATGACTACCTCTGCACTTAACATAAACCCACTGCTAAATTGAATAAAGTACAAATCAGTCAAGATTTTGTACAGTACATGCAATTACGTTCATGCACTGGATACTTACAAGAAGTAACATACACAAAGCACACATCCTGTTCAAAGGTTTACAGTATGCATTGTTGTGTACTTGCAGTACCTGAATATGCGATAAGGTGTGGTGAGATCAAAGCTACGACGATCTGCGACTTTAACATTTCCTACATTCATCTCGATGGATGTGATACCCACTCCTATACGATAGTCCTGGAAGAAAAATAATGTTTTAAATTTTTTCAATGGGAGAGTGGATCAAATTTTAGATTGAATAACACTTATAATTACTTTTATTAACCTCATCCTTTCTTCTAATGTGGAGTAAGCTAAAAGTTAGATATGGTACATTTAATAAGCTAAATAGAAATGGCAAAATGCTACATGTATTTACAATGATAAATGCACATACTGGGTCAGTAGATGAGTTTTAACAACTCAATGTAAAACCACAAGTAACCCTCTTTTGTTGCCATTTTCTTATTTAATACTCAGACTTCTACTATATACTATTTTGCTGAATAAAAGTTACAAAATAAACAACACATGAATTGAATACAGTGTTGCAGTCTGCTCTGCAGTCACACACACACAGTCTTTACCTCCATGTTTTTGTAGAGGAAAACTTTATCTAAGGAGACGACCGTATACAGTTTGGAGCGTAACCCTTTGAGCTCCAGATAGCCCTGAAAGTCTGAGGTCAAAGGTGAGCTTGGGTTCATGGTGCTGTGTCGATGGCGCCCCCTGGTGCAGTCCTGCAGTGCTGTTACCCAGTCATTTCTCTCAGCTGGATGGATGGCAAAACACAAGGAGGAAAAAAACTTGCTCAATAAAACATGTATGCAAAAATACAACAAAACACAAGAGTTTATTTGAACATAGAGCACACAGTAAAACATTTTTGTGTGTGGAGGCAGCGGCACCCGCAAGGATGACCACACAAAACACACACACCTTCACTTTCAGCTCTGAAGATAAATGTTCGGTTGTTTGTGACAACCTCAAACTTCAGTTCTCCGACACTGGTCACATTAGTGATGAAGGGAGTGGAGATGATCCCCTTAGAATACACATCCTACAACACACCACACACACAGGATCAACAACGCTGTAAAACAGATCTCCAGCTAACACACAGCATGCAGGACACGTACATCTGTGTCTGTAAGTTTGTTTTTGCAAAATTAGGTTAGTCAGTCTTCACGCATCAGTGCATTTAACTAACAATTGACACAGAAAACAAGGAAATAAAAAAAATTGAACAACAAATAAAACAAAACTATTTTTATCAGCTTGGTGGCTGCTGGGTGTGGACTGAACAGAATCAATGCTTTGGTAGCTTTGGAATGCTGCTTGCTTTTGATGTGTTGTGTTACTGTGCATGTTTGTTGTTACCTTGTCATCATCAAAATATCTCAGGTAGTCAACATCCAGCTTTACCCATCGTCTCTGGTAATAAAGGGCTCTGTGTATTCAAAAATGAGAAGCACAAATTCATTTATTCTGTAATTCAAGAAGGACCAGGACAGAGGTTTTGTTGTATTTGTCGGTTTTACAAAACTCTGTGCATTGCATTTCAAACTAACTGAATATTTTTTCAAGGAATTTAGTGACTAACATAATGAAGGGAAGAATGAGTTTGATTGTATTAACTCAGATATAAAAACAGCCCAAAGGAGCCCACAAGGAGCCATTGATTAATCGTTTGTATTGATGTGAAGTTTTAAGTGTGATACATGATGTCATGTAGAGTATTAGTTGACATCTCTGTTTATTTTTTTAGCAAAACCTCGGTTTGTGTGTGCATTTGTTCTCAGTCGTACCCCTGAGGTGGATTCTTGTCCAGCCAGCCCATCTTTATGACAGCAGTGAGCTGATGGCTGTCCTCTTTGACGACCGAAGACCGTCTGCCAGTGTTTGGCAGGTAGACACTGCCTTGCAAGTTACCGAGGCCGCCATCCTGCCATAGGGTTGAGCTTTGGACAGATTTAAGCACATGAAACTATATCATACATACTCTCAGAACACTCTATTAATAGAAAATAACTTAAATGAATGTCAACATAGTAAGCTTGTATGATCTTCAGTTGAATTTTATCAGCCAGGAAACCATCAAGTGCAAATTTTGTATCACCACGGAAACCACCACCTTCACGTTTGCAGGACACTGAAAATAAGTTTCTGTTTGTGAAAGTTTGCATCTGACTGGTGACAGTCTTGACGGTTAATATGAAGCAAGCAGACAGCTGCTGACTAGATTTACATTTACAGTGTAAAAACATTATTTCAGCTGAACCTTTACAAATGATTCACAACCTAAAAAGGCAAAAACTGTTTTTTTAAAGTTCCAGTGAGATCAGTCATGTAAATGGTCATACAAAACACAAACAAAACACTTATACATCAAGTCTACATAAATTAGGCCTCAGTGTGAGTTTCTGTGCTTGCACTAATGGTTCTTTTGTGTGCTCATGCATGACTTACTCATCACCGTCCAACAGCTCATCGTCACTGCAAAAAGAACTGTAGCGTCCCTTTTGCTGTCTGGGCACTTGCAGGGACATATCCTATAGGAGGAGACAGTTGTCATTCACACTGTTCAGGAGAAAAAGAGGAACAAGAGTGTAAAAGAAGGAAACATTCTCACTCACCCTGTCTGATGTGTTCAATCGATGAACACTAGGGCAAATTAAGTCTGGGTCCTCGTAGTCATCAGAACTATCGTCAAGTGAGTCCAACCCTGAGGACGGAAGGGGCAGATCAGAACCAAAAGATTTTTACAACTCTGGGTCACTTGAGGCCTGGTTTGCAGGAAACTTTAAAACACCAATATTATTTACAAACAGAAAAAATGCAAAGATGTCAAATCAAAGCAATAGGACATTATTCAGTCATTTGTTTATAGAAAATACTTGTTTCTCAACACTAAACAACATCATTTCAAAAAATTCTGACCCTCAGTTAAATATAAGCAAACCTGAATTTATGCAACACTGCGCAGTCATACCTAATTTTTCTTAAGGGGTTGACTCCCTTTATTCTACATTGGAACAGTATTATTGCACTGTTTGCTTCCAACAAAGGTTAATACACAAAGCATGCCTTTGATTTTGGAATGTAATCTTTCAACATTCAGATGGGGAACAATGACTGAAAGCCATACTGATGAATATAATGGTCAGAACAGATGCACAGACAAAATAAATTCAGAAAATGAGTTATGAAGATCCATTTTTAATTTACTTCAATCATACACAACCATGAGACTCAAACTAAACATTTTTTTTTCTTTGTCTTGCATGAGAAGCCGTTATGGTAAATGTTTTGAAATACCTGCTGGGTGAGAGCAAGAATAGGGAAACACAATACAATTAAAAGAGAAAACCAGCACACTGATTATACCAGTTACTCAGGTTGTATGGTTCTGGATTAGAGTGTCATCTGTGTCAATCTTTATGAACACAGAAACCAAACAGTCTAAATAGAACAGCTGTGAGTTTTAAAGGGCATATACAAGGTACTGGTTTGTCAGTGTGGTATGACTCTCAAGCTCTACTTTTCAGGGTTGAGTGAGAAACAAAAACAAATAATAGGCAGTTATATTTCCTCTAGTGCATGGGAAAGAGTAAACAACAGACAGACACGGTGCCACTATGTGCACAGACACAGTTTCTGTTTAGCACTGTGGTCCCAAATCTTAGCACTTTTGCAAACAAATGCAGTTGTCTGTGATAGCATGGACAACATTAGTAGCACTACAAGAGTACAAAACACTCAAGTCTTCCAAACTGTCTTGGTGATACTACTTAGACATCTGGGTTGGACATCACATCTTAGACTACTTAGGTCGAACAATGCTGAGCCTCTGCTTGAAATGCCAGACTCAAACTAAGCCTTAATACTATAACTCTCATTCCATAATGCCAATACAAAGCTAACCTGATGGGACTACTTTAAACCTGGTGTACTAAATGGACACTCATGATATTAAAAACACTGAAAAAACATAAATTAGTTCACATCTTGAGTAAGAGTAATCTTAAGCAAGAGTACAACACTGTGCACTTTGTCCAATTTTTAAGTTCTACATCCTGGTTAACCAATAACTGAAGCCCAGATGTCAAATTGTGATAAATAAGACCTAAGTTTGACCATAACTCACTGCTGTTTGTTCAGAAGGATAAAGAGGGACTGCAGAGGAGGAACTTTGGAGAGAACACTGAGTTTCCATTTGATTGGCAGACTGTATCAAGGGGTTACAGCTTAATGTGGAGCTAGCTTCAATACTAGCCTGATGTGCTATAATATCTCCCTTTAGAAAAAACAGTGGGTGGTAGCAGATGTAACAGATGTGACTGTTCGACAAAAATAACACCTGGTTAAACCTTCACTTGGTTGCATCTCCTATCAAAAAAGGACCAAACATAAAAGTCTTTCCTGCATTTAATGTGTACAAGGCCCTGGTGAGTTCACGTTTTTGATATATTTCAGCATCATATCATTAGAAACTAACAGAAAGTCAAGTTTCATTTTTGCAGAATTCATAGTTGCATGGAATTGTCTTTTTCTACTGCATAAACAGGTTTGAAATTCAAACTGCAGTCTTTTTAATGTATGTAATAAAATAATAATAATTACATATAATAATACATATAATAATAATATGTAATAAAAAAATATTTTCTTAAAAGAAAAATATACAGTTATTGCTGATGATATCACTTACTGGACTCCTGTGCAGGTGGGGAGATCCTCTTAGTAGGCAGAGACGTGTCAGATTGAGTTGACTGTTGTGGACTTTCTAGAGTTTGGGGTGTCCTGATGCGAGGTGGGACCCGTGGAGTTTGGTCTTTCTGCATCTCATCGGTGATTGCACTGGTGGGAGGGGGGCTGGGGGATAAAGGACAGGACAGATCAACAGAGTTTTGGAGAGCAGGAAATGAGTCCTCAGACATCCCAGTAACCTGAGATCGGGTGAAAATCCCAAACAGACGGCTGATTCTGTACATTCTGTTGTGGGAAGAAAGCCCTGGTCCCTCCTGTTCCCCTCCTGTCTTGTCTGTTTTCATTCCAATGGTAAGATTTCATCCAGGTATCTTATACAAAGAGAGAAAAAAGTCTGGCACAACTGCATAAAGATAAAGAGAGCACTAAATCATTATGGTAGCCTGATTCAGCACACATTATGGACTGCTGCTCTACAGCTTGTGTCTTCTTCAGAGGTACAAGAACTGATCCCAAAGGCACACTGTTTTCCCTCCGCCCCCCTCTCAACTTTCTAGTTTTCCCTCTCTAATTCTGTTTCAGCAAGTTTGAACCTGCCTCACCTAGCAAGATCTCTATGTAAACACAGCATACCTCTAAATCCCCTGCAAACACACACATAAACACAGTATGTATGGGTGCATTAGAGAAGTGCATGTAAACCGGTTGTGAAATATACAAGGGTGAAACATTGGAATGGTAAAAACACTTCCAACATTTGTTATTACACCCAACACCATGATTATCCACGTTTTCGGAGGGCACTATGACCTCTATATAAGAAGTTTTATTGTGATGAGCCCTAAGGAAGCACCTTTTTACTGATCATTCACAGATGCAGCAGTCACAGCAGGACTGAAAAATAAGGTTCCTTGTCCTTATCTACCTAGCTCCAGCTTCTCACTTGCCATGTTAAGATTAGCTAGGCTAGTTTAGGGGTGTTGAGTTGTAATGTTAAGTGAAACAGAGGATAATTTTACATATCTGACCCACAGGAAACTATTGCCTCAACATACACTCAAGTTGCGTGCTTCCTCTGGGGTTGGGTTCTGCTCTGGCCGTGGAATTTTTTAGCAGTAATGCAACCTCTTACAATCTGCCTATAGACTGTCAACACCCAGCAGAAAACAATTAACAGTACAAAGTGGGAGGTTCTGATCAAAAAAGAAACCCAAAAAATGCTGCACACTGAGGATGGAAAAGTTATACTGATGACCTGTTTTTGTTCATGGTGCTTTAAAACAGCTGCAAAATACAGCTGATGGTTTGTAATTTTATCATAATACTGGTCTTTCAGAAAGGCTTGATAGTGATAATTCTGTTTATTGTGATGTTTTTGACCCATTTTTACCAGCAGATCCCTAGTGTGCACACAGGTATGCACATACACACTAAATGCAGTCCAATATACATCTACTGTACAATACACCATCCATTAATCTATTAATCCATTCATCTATCCATTTATCCATTTCTTTTTGTGATAGAAGGCTAAGTGTCACATGAGTGGATCTCTCTTAGTCCCAAGCTACTTCCTCTAGCTCCTCCTCAGGGATGTTGATTCTATAACCCCTTTCCTTAAAACCCACTTCATAGATCTTTCTATTGTTTCTTTTGCCAATATAATAATATACAGTTTGACATTTTACTTGTGTTTTTACAAAGAAAAAGGCTCGATGTAGCCTCCTGTATAGATAATGGACTTAGCAGAAGTTCACAATACAGTACATTTGCTAGTCTGTTTTTTTAACTGACTCTCTTGGTTACTTTTCATATTGTCTTAGCTTTTTTTATCAATTTTATTCTCAGCCCTTTGGTTTGTCATGAAGACACAAAAACTCCAATATTTTGAAACCAGTTCACAGAGCAGCGAATATATACGCTACTTTCATAACGAGGGAAAAGTCAAGAGTGAGCTCATAAACCTGGCGTCAATCTGTGTCCAGTATTGTGAAAGTTCCTCTTTACCCGTCTGTATACAGCCAATGTTCAGCTTTTATACTTGTGAGTGCATAAAAGATATTAGTCACACATTACAGGAATAACCAGATTTGAAAAAAACAGGTCACTTTGTCTCCAATCAAATGTGCAGTTTGGTTTCTTAATAATTAGCTGCACCACCTTGTACCGTTGTTTACTGGTTAGTTTAAAATGGAAAAGATTTGCCTCATTGGACAAAGAAGCAATGTGTCAGACAACTTTCTAAACAACTAAACAGTTGCGTAATATAACCTGACCATTAGTTTAATATACTTTTTTGTTGTTGCAGGGATATAGAACACTGTTTAAATAATAGATCCCTGTTGTAAAAATATATTGTTTTGTCAAGGACTTGAGGCTTCAAACACAAAGAAACACAAGTAGAGTAACTAACTATATTTGGAATTGAATGCAAGACTCCAAATATATACTCTATTCACAAGCTTGGTTTAATAATGAACCAGAAAAAGATACATTAGACCCACAATGATGGGAAACTGACCCGTTGACACAGTTCCTCCTTTTGCAGAGGAAGAGTGCTGAAACAGGGACAGGCTACATGCTATATTTAACCAGCTCTTGGCTTGCTAAGAGCTTATTGTGTATATATTAACTTAATTTGGGAAATATTTTTACACTGGTAAAACAAAGCAGAGAGCGAATGTATGTTGCTAGTCTATGTATCTCTGGCAACACGCGTTCTGTAACATGATGTCACTGTTGATATGGTATGCTAACAGCAAAGCTAAGCCAGAAAAACACCTGATTTCCATGACAGCTAAGCATACCAGAGATGCCTTGGAAAAATCTTATCTGACTTGTCTTCTTACAGACATACAGGTATGCACATATACAGTCAGTCAGTTCCCCTAAAACGTACAACCCATAACATGACAGGGTGGTGTATCTGGTCTTAGCGAGGATTATTACAAAACATTAAACAACTTCACTCTGGTCAAAGTTAAACAAACTCATGCATATGTGGTGAAGTTGCTTTCTATTTACTGGCAAACGTGTAACGATAAAGAAAACACAAACACAGGAAAAGAAAAAAACAAAGAGAGGCTTCCTTTTTCTGAAACACTAACATAGAGCCAAGAGAGGGGGGAGGAAAAGAAGAGTGCATGACAGACGAATACAGACTGAGAAAAGACAAGTATTGATGAGATTAGAATAATTTTTACCTGTCTCGACATGTTTTTACAAGGAGTCCTCTTCCATGATGATTAAACAATCTTAAACATACACAGACATTGGAGGGGATCGAAAAAAAGCAAAATGAGGAGGAAATGACCAGCTAAACAGAATATGGTAGGAGGCAACAAAGCACACTCACAAGGAAACACGAGAGCCACAAGAGAGCGTGTGAATGTGGCTACAAAAAGTCTGACGATAGTTCCTGGCAACAAATCACTTTTTTCTCTCTATATCTAGTTTCCCACTCTCTCTTTCTCTCCACTCACACAGGCTAATGAGGGGGAGAGTTTTAAACTGCTCATTTTTGTTCTCCATTGTAACTTCCCCCCTGTTTCTATAGCTTGTTTCCGTTTAAACACAGAGAATGTGCATGGGTTACTTGTAAAAAAAACTACTGAACTGCCAAAGGCAAGGCACTCGTTTCTTTTCCCTTACTGGTGACAAATCAAGAAAAAAGATGATATCAGATAGAGCTCCTAATCTGGTATGCAGTCACCAGGAACTACACAAACATATGATACATGGCTGATATATTCTTACCTTTAAAACTAGTTTCAGGGTAATAATCTGCTGCTTAAGGAAAAAGGAGAAGCCTCTAAAAAAGACTAAGTGCTTCATATCAACAATTATGCAAAGCCACATCAATTTTCACAAACAACTACAAAAAAACTAGGGCAAAACATTTAAATTCCACAAAAAATAGGATATTTTATCAAAGTTTACAATAAAATAATTGTGAAAATGCCACCAAAGAGACTCTGAAAAATAAAATACATGCACCCACTGCAGTGGTCGGACCACAAAACAAACTGCAGCCTCAATGTCTTCACTGATGTAAAGTCAAAAGGTTTTGTTAATGTATTTACACATTTAACAGGTCACTGAGCTCTCGAGTCACTCAGTCAGTCAATGTGTTTCAGTCAGTTTCAGGAAGTGTCTAATTTTAATTTCAGGAAGTGTTAAAGTCTCTAACAACATTTCTGGTGTCTGTTACTGATGTTGACTGCAGTGCATTTCGATTTTGTCCAATAGATGGCAGCACAATCCTAAGAGAGGGAGAGGGAGAGATCTCGACCATTTTTAAATCTAATTTATTTCAGCACAGACCAATAATGAATATTTTCATACTTCTTTGGTCATTTCTCTTCAATAAGAACCACCCATTTCAGAGGAGCAACATATTACTATAACTCACTTTTTTACATAAAGCCTAACCTTTATCCTGTGGGAGGAGAGGGGCCCAGATATGGACCAATTTCATACAGGCATTGTGAGAGGAAAGTAAGGTTAGTTTTCTAACAATAAAAAAAGACAGTTCTGATTTTTTTTAGCCAAAAGAGCAATCTACAAAACTCATTTCAGCTGCATTAAAATATATTTAATAAGGAAGCCTTACCTCTGAGTTCTTGGAGACTGTGCAGGAACCCGCTGTGGGATTGGTGGAGGGCCTCTCGGCACCAACCCTGCTTTTGGAGGGAGAGGTGGAGCATGTCTGTCATCGTTAAAGGGAGCAATGGGGGAAACAGGTGAAGTTTTCCTTCCTCCATCACTACCCAGTTGATGGGCAGGTGGCTGAATGGCTAATGTCTGTGGCCGATTTTGAGCAGATGAGAAGTTAGGAGGATGGAGAGGTGCATGTGTAGGGGTGTGGGTGGGGGTGCTGGTGGGGGTGGAACTCTGGGACACAGATCCGCTCTTTACTGCTGGTGTTTTAATTACACCTCTGTCAGGTTTAGGGGAAGTGGTGGCTCGAGCAGGAGGTGAGGGGCTCAGGGGGGATGTGAAGCGCTGTGGAGGGCAGTTGGGGGTGCTCCGTGGGGGAACAGGGGGTAAAGAGGAGTCAGAATTTGGAGAGACAAGGGCGCTAGAGTGTGAGTCCATGGGAGCATTATGACGAAACTTAGTCCTCTCTTTAGGCACAGGCTTCTCCCTCTCTCCACCTATTCCTCCATTCCTCTCTTCCGGTTTTCCAGGTACTGTTTGTCTTTGTCCAGGAACTGGCCTCTTCTCTACTGCACTTTCCTCTTTTATCTTGGGCACTTGTCTTTCTCTGGGGACTGGTTTCTCTCTTTCCCTGGGTGTAGGTCTTGATGGTGCTCCATCTCTTTTCTCCCTCTCCTGAGGGATGGGGTTTTCTTCCACTGGAAGAGGCACATGTCTCTCTCTCTGCAACACTTCCAATCTCTGCTCCCTCTCACATCGTGGAAGCTGAGCCTGTATGTCAGATTGTGTGTCAATATTACAATGCGTCTTGTTCAGGCTGGCCAAGATGCGCCTACGATGACCTGGCAGGGTGATGCCCATCTGCTCCAGTTGATCTGGTGTAAGGCTGCGGCATTGTCGTAATGTTGCCAGGCCAGCACTCTGAAATGCCTCTGAATACTGCTCCAGGCGAAGCACACATAACCAGTCTAACACAGTCGCACAGGATTCAAATTGAGACATGACTGATGTGTGCGAGTGCAGCATGTGTGATCAACAGGCCTTTTACACATCAGATCATGGTTTACACAACCTGTGAGAAAAGGACAAAAAAAGTGAAAATGTGCATCAAAAAACACCACATCCCTTAAATATGGAGTGAGACTGTTAGAAAACATGAACTGGAGTGGGACATTAGACTTCTGATTTGCCCTGCCCTCTCAGACTCTCAGACTCTCAGATTTAGACCTGGAGTGATAGATAACACATTTGCAAGGTGGAGTGATACAGGACTAACAGCTGTATGTATACTTTTAGAGGGGAAATCCTTTAAAACTTTTGAAAACTTTAAAAGAGAATTTGATTTAGAGATTGGGATCATTCAGATACTTTAAGTTAAGACACTTTTAGGGCAGAAATTAAAAAAAGAATCTCAGCAGAAGGCACTGAAGTGATTAAGACAATGACTGATGCATACAAAAAATCTTTGCCAAGGTTGTCTCCAAACAAAAAAAAACCAAAAAACAAAATAAAGTAAAATCATTATTTGTTAAATTGAAATGGAACTAGAATTGAATGTTAAAATGTCAAAGAGTAATTGGTATTCTACATGCAAAACACAGCAAACTTCAAGATGGAGGGAATTCGGATGGAAGAATTTAATTTGTTTCTTCATGACACCACACATAAAAAACAAACAACTGGGTGCACAACAGCAATGCTGGAGGCACTGTGGGCAGATGAATGCCAGTCCCTCACATATTTTCTGGTCATGTACAAAAATTCAACCCCTCTGGGACAGTGTTACTGGGATTCTTGAGGGTGTTTTATGTTACAAGATTCCTAAGGACCCCGGGTTTCTCTACATGCGGACTGATTACAAACAACATAATTGTAAAGAAGGACATTTATCTCTTCAAAATCATGACACTTGAATCTTAAAAGGCCATCACCAGGAACTGGCTAAAATGGGACCCTACATCTTTAGAACAGTGGTTGGACATTATGGAGGAAACGTAATCCTGGTGAGGTTTGCATACTGGAACCTACTGGAAAAGCTAACTCATTATGCTAGTACAGCGAGCCACAAGGAACACTGTAGTCCTAAATGGACAACATATGAGATATGTATTCTGGGTCATGTTTTCAGGTGAATTTTTAAGAAGAGATCAATAGATGCGGTTGTAAAGAGAAGGTAGTTGGTATTGTTCTTTCACTTTTTGTCACCAAAAGTTGGTTTTGAAAACTGGAAAACTGAAAACTAAATAAACAATAAGTTTAGAAAAAAAACGAAACAACTTGCATCCGTACAAGTAAATAACTTCTAATGGGGGTTGGTTTTCCTGTATATAAGCGATTTAAAAAAAACCCAAATTCAGCTAAAAAAAAAGATGTTGATCTGCATTTAAACTAAAAGTCGGTTTTATTTCCTAAAAACGTTTCGCTATGTCACATTAGTCTGATGACAATGATGACAAACACTTCCTGCAGACAACACTATTTTGAGAAATTCTGTATTGGGAAATGTGTTACAGTGCAAAATTTAAAAAAATAAAAAAAGATGTAGTTATCAGAAAGACAGAAATAAATGTGAATGATAATTAGGACAGCAAATAACAAAATGAACAAGTGTTTGTTTTTATAAACTGTGAACAACAGTCTTAAAGCGGCCTGTCATATACTCAACAACTTCCAATCCAGTAAAAGAGGAAGTTGTGTTAATGCCTTGACAGTAAGATCCTTTAGCAGCTATTAGTTTGATCATTTTTGATAAGTACTGTTGTTTTTCAACAGCACTTCTGGTAACTTTATCGTCTATACACAGCTTGAACAAATTGAAAACAAACAATGGATTGTGCTTTCAGAAACTGCTCAGGTCACTGCTCAGGTCAGATGATCACATCTAATTTGAGTATGACTCAGAGGGAAACTGCTGCTAGATCTTTATTCCATTCCTGATGTTTTTTTACACATGCGAGGCAAACATATCTGACCACTATCTCAGGGCTGTGTCAACATAAAAACAAAAATCTTCAACTCAACCATTATCCCCTGTGAGCTGTAAACACACAAGCAGCAGCACCTTCACACAACAGACCACTATGAGAGGAAGTGCAATGACACAACACATATTGACACACACAGCACGTCTACATGGACTCACCCGATTCCTTCTTTAACACATTTAACGCTGCATAAGAAGGTTCCCTTTCCATTAGCACTCTCGACCATCCACCCTAGGTTTTGTTTTCTAATGCAGTACGTCTTGAGACATGAATAATATACATTACCACGGTGTTCAAGCTGAATAAGCATTTAGACAATTTTATTTGAAGTACTCACATCACTTACAGTGTCAGGCCTTGGTTAGCAAACAGCATCAGTGTCAGCTCTCTGCATTCATGTGATGCAAACCCGCCTAATTGTGCACAACAGCTTTGTAAAGACTGTTGCGATGCATTTCAAGAGTTACCACAAAAAAACTGAAGCAAAAAAGTATGACCATGTAATAACTGGACTAACTACAAAAGCTGTTTTGCTGCTGTGAAGATCATTAAATAAATACCTACTGCATTCACTTAGGTTTACTTCTGTCTCATACCTTTAACCACAAAGCATGCTGCCCGTTTCCCCACGCAGAGCCACAAACAGTCTTTCCTCCACACACACATAGCTTACAATGACAATCTTCTGTGCTGATATAAGTTGTGCCAAGGCATGAGAAAATAAATATTATTATATTTTGCATGTACATTTATTTGAATTTTCTTCCAGCAAATAAAATCTAAAAATCCTCCTGCTGTGTAACTACTTATTCAACTATGTATTTCAACAAAACAGAGTGGAATTTAATCAATATACACTGTTACAAAATACAAAATTTTCTTAAAATGTGATTTTTTTCAAAGAATAAGATATTAATGAGTAGCTTGTCTGCAGTCCAGTCATATTAGTATATTTCATATTTTAAATATTTTGTTTGAATTTAGTTTCCCTTAAGCAATTACATATTATTAACCATTATTAGGAACCTACACTGTTGAAACTAGACTCAAAAAAGGCTGATAAAACTTCATATACAATGTTGAATAAAATAATGAATGTTACAATGAGTTAAACTTTTCTTGGCAATGGCATAGTACATTTATACTCTTTGAAAGTAAAACTTTCAATCTTTAAGAATAACTTTAATTTAATTGAAGCTGTCAGTATATAGTTTTACTCCACAAGTATTCTGTGAAAACAACCTTAAGTAAACAAAAACACGAGCTAGCCTGACTAAAATCAGATCAACAAAACAGGAAACATTAAAAATATTACATTGACCTGACTGGAGACTTGCAGTGAAGGCTGAGCAAATAGCACGGTGAGCCACAGTATCCAGTCCGAGAAATACTACTAACCAGTGTGTGAGCGTGTTGAAATGACAGCATTTCATTTCCTGTCAAATGTTTCCTTTGAAAAAGTAGATACTATAGCGCACAGGGACGGCTTAAACTGTCTGATCAGTCGTCAGCCTACACTGGAACTGAACTGTCCACACAGAATCCAAAAAATACATTTTAGTGCAAGCACAGAAAATAATTTGCAGGTCTTCGGATCTTTGACTGGGTACAGTTTTTCACTGAAGCAAGTCATGAGCATTGTGGTCTCTGTGTTTCTTTAGGAGGCACAAGTGTTAAACATTAATAAAGAAGGCGAGAACAAACCGATGAAAACTGTTTAATTAGAATAATACAGCTAATCTGCGCACAGTCTCTAGCTGCTCAAGAGTATTTTAATTAAACAACTGAAGAGGCTGGTGCATTCATCAAGGAGTGAAAAGATAAAAGCATATCAGATTATCTGCGTTCGTCTAAAATTTAAAGCACCACTTACCAATATAATTTTGTCACAACAGGCTTGATTTTGGTGCAAGTTTGGTGAAGTTTTAAACCTTTGGGAAATAAAGCAAACTAAGCTCAACAGGCTTAACTGGAAGGTCCAACTGTGTCACCTGATTAACAGTTCAAAGAAATGCCTTGTTAATAAATTATGTTGCCTAGGAGATATAGCTGTAAATAGAGACAAAGAACCTCCTATTTGGAAGATATGAAGAAAACCCATCCAAAGGCACACAAGTTCAGGCAGGTTGATGGGGTATTTTTCTTCTGAAACAGCTTAGTGTGGGTGATGACCATCATCACGTCATGTAACATGGCCTTTGCCTTATATACACCTTCTCCAAACTCTCCACAGCTTCACTTTTTTACAGAGTCACACTGAGAGGTTTAAGTCCCGACCTGACGATGGTCTTAAAAAAAAGCTGTGATTATATTGTTGGACATAGAATGAATACAACCTTTTGTAGATTTTAAAGAAAACATTTTAATATATTTCTTGCTCATCTACTTCAGCTTTTCACATCAAGGTCAACGTTTAGATTAAATGAAAAAGAATGCTCACTTAAAACAATTTGCTTTATCAACACTGAATCAAGACAACACCTTCAAAGACAAAACTGGTTTATTTACACTCTGAATTTTGTGTATTAGAAAGGGATGATATGCATATCTCCTGATTAGATAGTATTACAATACTTGAGGGCCAATCCGATATATACTCCAATTCTACAAGTAATGTGATTCTTTACTGCAATTTATCAAAATTTCAGTTTACTTTTTTAACACTAGACCATTTAAAAAAAAATCAATGACACACTTTTGGACACTACATATGAGTTACATTCCCAAAAACAAAGGTCAGTCTTTTCTGCATCTCAGAATGACAAATTTTACATTACCAGTTGTCCAAACGCTGACCAAAGCTTGTCTGAATCTTGAATGTACCCATGGTTAGTTTGCGAGCTAAGTTGTACCTGTAGATACAATATTTTTTTGACCTGTTACATGGAGTATTTTTCACTTCACTTTTGGCAGAGGTTATCTGCTTCCTGTGTTAAACATGACGTAGACCTTATTTTCTGTACTACAAGCAGAGGGAAAATATCTATCTTTTCATCTGATTGTAGGGCTGATGGCAAACAAGCATCGGCATCTCAAAAATGTCAACGTTTTCACCTGAACATGCATTATATAAACAAAATATATATATACTTTGTACATTTCTGTGCGGACAGTGTAACAACTGCTTACTTCCTTTTTTCATGTGTTTTTTATTTTGTTTTCTGCATTTTTCAATAAGCATCTGGCTCTCTGGACATTCCAATTCATTTTTCTCTCCATCTCTCCCTCCCTCAATCCTTTTCTGTACTCCCTCCCTTCCTCCCACTCAGAGGGCTGCCAATAACAGGGTCTCTGTGCTGCCTTCACAATGGGGCATTCTGTTGCCCAGGCAAGTACACACACACACACTGACGAGAAAGAGGAAAGCGCATGGCAGGGGCCAACTGTTCGAGTCTGATCACACTCTCTAAAACAAGTGCACCTAATAATATTGTTTGTGTGAAGTTGGTGGGGGGTGGGCGAAGAAATTGTGTTTCAGGCCTCATATCCCCTTTCAATTTAACACTTGCACACACACGTACACACACACACAATAACACATACACACCCACACAATAACACAGATACCCAGGATGTTGCAGTTTCCCTCTGTTTGCACTGATCACTGCTGGCTGACATCAGGTTTAACTCTTGCTTATGGTCAATGTCCTCAGTTTAAAAAATTTTAACAACATGACACAAAAACACATGACTGCTGACACATGCATAGTACATTCACAGAGAGAAGGTTGCAACTAACGGCATACAGTACATCAAAAGGTCTAATAAAAATATGATAGAGCTGTAGTTAGCATCATAGTATTATTAGCAGTCTCTGAATGTGTCTGTAATTTAACCACTCACAAAGCATGCTAAACCATGACATTGGTTTATTAATATTGTGTGCAACATTCGCCTTGAATAACTGTAACAGGCTAACATGTTTAATCAGAATTAAAGAAGTGCACATACATCTCCCCTTTCAGTAGAAGAATGTGAGAAACACCTTTGAGTGACAAGTAAGTCCAGTTTCCTTGTTGAAATTAAATGCGAGTTATGGATAAAAGATAATGTGTCAATGGATGCAAAGTAGGGTTGATTGATATGGATGAAGCATCGTCTTATTATTTTGACAGATACAGCAATTGGAGTAAGAGTACAGACCTTATTGGGAATAATGATATTTACATTTTATTTGCCTTAAAAGACTTTCGCTGGGAATAGAAAGAATTAAGGACTTCCTAGCCTG
>JAPZDY010000024.1:10864103-10874883 GCA_029783645.1 Ctenochaetus hawaiiensis
GGATGCAAAGTAGGGTTGATTGATATGGAGGAAGCATCGTCTTATTATTTTGACAGATACAGCAATTGGAGTAAGAGTACAGACCTTATTGGGAATGATGATATTTACATTTTATTTGCCTTAAAAGACTTTCGCTGGGAATAGAAAGAATTAAGGACTTTCTAGCCAGCGTGTTGGTTCGCACACACAATATTTCTTAAACTCAAATAACTGAAATTCTTGTCTACATTGTTAGATGTCTTTAATTTATGCTGTGAACATTACCAATATCCCCTCTAACATTGTCTATAAAAAAATCTGATCTTTATATTGATTCTTGAAAATAATAAATGAAAATTTCAGTATGCTTTGCATTTGTTCTAAGACAGACACACTTATGAACATGACATCCTTTTTTTTCACTTAATTTAATATTATTCAGTCTTTATAGCAACCCCGTATGTTGCTGTGTGGGTTAATAACAACTCACTCTGTGCACGCAGCCTCCACTTATTTGTCCCTGTAAAATAGTGCACACAGTCGAAATGAGCAATGACTCTAATCTAGTTGTGCTATTCATGCCATAGCTACATGACATGTTTAATTGTCACTTCACATTGTGTAGTGTGAAAAGCAGCGCCAACTTTTTTTTGAGCTGCGCTGCAGCTTTCTTTAAAAAAAGTACAGGGAACAGCATCATTTCCTACATCACAAAAGAACAAACAAAAACACAATGTCAGCTCTGTAGTGTGATAAGCTTTCACCATATCAGAGGCACTGACTCTTTTATATAATCAGATCATCAATAATATCCAAAATTCAAAGCAAGCTGCATTTTTAGGTCATTCATAACACTAGTCCTAAGTTAGTTTTTGGTTGAGCAAACAATTAACTATTTATTAAAGCAAGACTGTTAAAGGTGCTGCTAAACTGCTTGATGTTCACTTAACACAGATATTGGCATCTGCATATACAGTAGTTTGGGCAGTAAGTAAGTTTTTTTGTTTTAACCATTAAAATGTCATGCTCAGGACATATCTTGCTCAAAATACCATATTTAGAGCACCTTGGTGGCAGATTGTGGCAACTTTTTCAGTTTGATTCCTGTTAAGGTCCTTTGATGCTTATAATCTCCTTCATCAACTCCCCCTCTTCCTGTGTTGCCTATCTAGCTCTGTTGTCTCAATAAAGGCTAAAAAACACCCATGTTCACATTCTTAGTATTTGGCTGATACATGAATATCAAATTCTTTAAGCTCACAAATATCAAAAGCTGTATCTATCCGCAAAAGAACTTAAATATCAATCAGGCTCTACTTTTTACAAATCCAGTTGATGTGCTAATTTTTTCATGTCATATTAAAGCCAACATGATGAGGTGTTACACTACCTTCGCTGGGCTGGTACACAATCTCTCTAACCAAGTTCAATACTTAGAAGCCATCTGTGCAACTTCGGCAAATAATTTTGGTTTACAGGACTAGGCTCTTATCTGAATCAATAAAAAGAAAGCTATAGGTTGACATTAAGTGGTCACAGGGATACAAAAATTCCATGTATAAAATGGTCAGTTAAATCTGATAAAAAAGAGCTTTAAAAGCGCGAAATATTTACCCCAAAATTTTGATTAATTTTTTTTTTTCCTCCATAGATTATACAATTACTCATGTACAAGATTTCCCAACACCAACTTCTTTTACAGATCAATTTAGAGTACCAACAGGTTTGGCTGGATATGTATCCTGGTCCGGCTGCTGTCACACAGACAACTGGCTTTTGGGTAAAAGGGGGTAGGTTATGTGTCCAGCAGTCTTTATTTCCAGCCTGTTTTTTTTGCTTAGGGTTAGGGCTTGGTAACTAGTTTCTCTCCTATCTTTGGTATATCATGTCTGGTTGGTAGTGCGCTGATTGTGTATTCTGTTGCCTAATGATAGGCTAGATTTATGAATCAAGCAATCCCATAATTTTTTATTAACCTATGGTGATTTATGTGATTGGCCACTACAGATAAATTTTCTTCACAACCTCAGGTTTCTGTCAAGGTGATGTTCTTATAAGCATTCCTTAAAAAGACACGCACCCACACACTCACGCACACACACACACAAACACATACACACAGGAGACATGACTCATGCACCCACCACCAGACACACTGCTGCTTTCAGCCCACTTTCAATTAGAACTGAATAGTGACTCAGTTCTGCCAGTAAAGAAATGCGTTCTGTGTGCACACTTGCCTCTTACTCCTTGGGGTGCAACATTTCACAGGAGGATATTTCCCAGGGTATCCCACCAGAAAGTGCCAACCACATTTGAGGAGCCCATAATTGAGACCAGTTTGTTACAAAACTAATGTTTTGACTGTAGAGGGTATAACGTTCTGGAGGTTATCAAATACAAACTGAATACCTAAAAGTTTCAAGAGAATAGGTTCAGATCACCCCCCACACACACACACACACACACTCAATGCAACATACATAGAGAGTAATTATGAATATTTTCCATGTTTAGTCTTGTTTTAAAATTTGCAGAAGTCTTTTCTTGAAGACCGTTTGTACTCTGAATATTAAGTTCAGTTTCATCATATACTGTAAATTGGTTGGACAAAATATTTAAAAAAAACACCTCTTAATATAACTCAATTTAATTCAGGAGCAACACAAACAACATCCTTCAAAATGACCACGAGGTTTAGTCAATACATCTCTAAAACAGTGTTGTGCATGCACTCGCAATTGGGTGGAAAATGTTGAATAAACCAAACTTATCACATCTTCCGTGTTCCACTTTGAACAATTTTGTTTCTTTTGTGGGAAAAAAAGAAGAAACTATAGTGAGTTACTCCATGTCAAGCTAATCTCATTTTCACAGGATACAGAAACACCTCGTAACGTGTCTTCTTTCATTGTACAAAATCTACAGTCTTGAAGAAGAACTGTTAATCTCGGTCATTTTTGTCACAGTCACCAGTTTTCACATCTTGCACACCTGGGAACTTCATTTAGCCTGTGTCCTTTTCAGTGTGCCCTCTGAACCAGTGAGATCCTCCTCCTCTAACCTCATTACTGAGTGATTCAGAAGTGACTAATAATGTGAATGTATGAGATGGACAGAGAGGGGAACAAAAGTTGACGAAAGGACAGAAAGGAGTTAGACACAAATGTGACGAAATAATGGATGAAAACAGACAAAATATTCAGCTACAACTTAATGTCAGTGACCAATAAATAATTCATGTTCTTGTTAGAAGTCTCAATCTAAATCAAGATTGTAAACCTGAACTGGTTGGACTGTGCTTCTTAGGCTGGCAGACACAAAAACCATGGGCTGAGAGATACTTATATTTCTGACTTGATAAACAACATCCTGTAACACTACATTATACGGCTCTTTCAGTGTGCACTTGAAAGCTCAAATCGTTCAGTCACGGGCATTTTCATGTCCAGTTTCAAAGGCTTGACAAAACAAAGTCAGTAGGATTTGATTGCTATTTTACAATTCCCCTTTCTTGCCAAAAAGCTACGTCATTTTCTGTGTTGCTGTTCAAACGAATAAACTGATAAATTTAATATTGCACACAGTATTTAATATGAACAGAGTTTCTACTACGAAGTTTTGACACTGTGGGACACAGTAACATCTGTTCAACCACACCAGACATTATCTTCATGGTTCAGGAGATAACCGTTCTACTTCTATGAGACAGGGAACTGTCCAACAATCTTTTTTTAACATTAGCTAATTTTAGTGGTCTACTGAGCAAGTCAGTCATGCAAAATGACCTCTATATTAAGGGTTAAGCCCACATGCAAAACTTTTTCCTCTACCACTGCAAGACTTTACATAGAGTATATAAGCATTGAGAAGGAAAAATATCAGTCTCCACTTATCTAAATGACTTATCTGCTAGCATATTCAAATAGTTTCATTATTAATGAGCTTTTATCACCTCTGTGTATGAGCTTGAAAAAGATCCCACATGTGGTAGCCCTGCCCTGAAGTGCAAAAAAGCAGAAATGAGAAACAGTAATGTTAAAACAAACTTTAGCTGCTAAGCAGGTTTGTGTGACCTACTGTACTAGCTGTAGGCTGTAGTGTTAAGAGAGGAAGCAACCTTAGAAAGAGTGTGAAACTCCTTGCACCAAATCTACAAAAAGCTAAATCTGGAAAACCACCTGTCACAAGTCCACCTGCTTACAGGCTAAATCATGATTGGGGAAAGTAAGCATATGATAATCTTTCATCCAACAGCAGAGGACCAAGTACTCTATCCACAAGTTTATTTAAATACTTCGATTTAATACTGAATTCCTCAGAGGGCCCAGCTTAAAAATAATGAATTCCTCTGGGGATAAACAACCCCGTCGTAGGCAGTCCATTTCCTTTCTTTACCAATGAAAAGACAGAGCAGCCTGAGTCAGCACAGAAAAACAACCAAACACGTCTAACAAGTTAACATTAACCAATTGCAAGTCGAGAATTATTTCCTTGTCTTCATTAATTTGTAAACTGTTAAAGGTACAGCTTATCTCGAAGGCACATAAATATATATTTTTGGTTTTTAAAAGCCGGTGAATCTCTGTAGTTTAGCTAACGGTAACGTTATTTTCACCACAGCGCAGGTCCGACTAACGGTCAGTACGTGAACGTATCCGCGGCATCACATCTTTTTCTTTTCAGGTTGAGCCACCCAAATTTTTGTGTGGTTTTATACTTTAAAACTGATGTCTATTCTTATCAACTGTTCTGAGAAAGTTTCTCCTGGAAAAAAAGTGTTAAATTATGGTGATTTACTTACCGTTTCACGTCTTTCCGACTGTCCAACTCACTGGGAAATGATGACGATCGGTTCTAGAGACAACGCTAAAGTTGGTGGCCACTGCTGCGAAGCCAAATAGCGGTAAACATTTTTCACACGGTTGAAAAAGCAGTAGTAACTACTCATAGGCTGTCAAACTTTCGCAACGAAATACACTACTTCCGGTTTGCCTTTCAATATAAATACATATATTGACATTTGGTCATAAAGCGTTTTATTTCTAAGGGTAGGAACTCTGTATTTCTGGTGGTTTTCTTGCTAGCTTTAGCTAGCAGAGCAGCAAAAACCTACGTACGGCCGTCATGTGACCACTGAAAGAGGACCGGACAGCCCAATCTGCGGTTTTCATGCAAAAAACCCTTTACCCAGATATCGTCACACACTGCAAAGTATAAAAAGAAATACTCTATACTGTACATACATATTTTTCCTTTAAAGCCATAGTGTTAGTTTTTCTTTGAAAAATTCAAAACTAAACACAAAAAAGATTTACTTAATAGAAAAAGGTTCATTTCGGTGAATTTCTCCGTCATTGTTTACATACATTTAATCAAAACTAAACTAAAACCAAGACCAAAAAAAATGTGTTTGTTTTAGTATATCAGCATAGCATCGGGCCACCAGTTGATATGAACATGTTTAATCTTGGAATCCATCTTGTCAGCTTAACATTGATAGAAATCATTCTGAAAAGAAATTTTTATGGAGGTGGCATCTGAGTGACTTCAGATCAACACGTAATCAGACAGCCCGCTGATTTGTCAGCTGTAAGCTCCCATAGGAACCAGAAGAGGGCAACCACTCACCATCAAGAAATTAAGTCACGTAGATTGAGAGATAATTTCTAAAAGCATTACGATAAAAAAAAAGCATAGAATAAGGAAAACAGCATTTAAAGTAGAACGAGAATGTTGCATCTAAATAGACCATAATTTATTTAGGAAGGTTTTTTTTATTTCACAGTGAAAAGAGTCAGTGAAAAATGAAAAGAGTCAGCAAGATCAAAGCAACCGAGAAAGCGAGAAGCTGGCATGCCATAAAAGTCATTGGCTGGCCCAAATTTGAAACCATAGCTTCACAGTTACACAGTACATCATGATGTACCAGGACACTCCAGACATAAAACACCCATGAACTAAATAGGAAAATTGAAAAATTTTCATATTTGTTTCCGTGTTAAATGTCAGACCTTTACTGGCCATCATGTTTTTCTGAGAGCTGAAGGGAAAATAAGCCATATCATCTTGGCATAAGTGTTTCTACATGTGTCACACATGTGATTCAGTGTGTTGTGTTCTCTCATGTCACAGTCTGAGGCCCCGAGACCTGATGAGTGAAAGGGCAACATTTTTGCCTTCAGGAGGATGAACAGTATGCTGGCTCTGTGGCTCTGTGACAAGTCAGTGACTTGGCAGTGTGATACTCATTTTGCTCCTAACCTGGGATAAAGATCAGGGAGACTGTGTCATAAAGATTAGTTTCGGGAAGGGAAATGGAAAGAGAGGAGATGGAAGATGACAGATGGAGGAAATGGGTGATGAAAGGTGAGGAATGGCTGAGAGAGAACGAGGGAAAGTTAAGGACAGATGAGGAAGGGGGGAGCTGAAGACCTTAGAGAAGACAAAATGGGAATTAATGTAGAAGAACAAATGGGCTAGGTGATGGGAAAGTAAAGGGATAGATGACAGAGATGGAGGGGGGATGGGAGGAGAGGACAAAACTGAAGAAAGAAGAGGATCAAAGGGAAAGAGAGGCCTGGATGAGAAGTAGAATGAAAGCATGGATGAAGGAGGAAAAAAGACGGGACACAGAAGAGGAAAGATTTGAGCAAAGGATAAGGAGCAGATGATGAAGAGGGCAGAAAAAGGGTAGGGGGAGAATACAGGACATGGTGGGAGAGGGAGTGGGAGAGGAGGAAGAGGTGGGGCAGTGATGAGTCATCACCAGGATCTCAGCCCTGGTGGGTTGGATTGCTGTGGGGGTGGCAGTGTGACACATATGCAGAAACACACACATAGAGGGGAAGCCGGCCGTCACGCTGCTTATATGTCTCCTCCTGCTGTGGAGGCGGGTGGAAGACAATGCAGGGATGCCTCTGGGACACACAGTTCATTCACACGTGCACAAGCAGCCCCTTCCTTTGACACACACACACACACATAATCATTATAGTTGAGAGAAAGGCCTCATTAAGACTCTGAGGATAGATGGATTAGTATATACAAGGGCAGAGGGATAAACAGCTGGAGGAGAGGGGAAAAAAAGGCTGAACAGCACTATGCACCTCATGCATTTTTACATCCCTTACATACTCTTTCTTCATCATTCATATTTTATTAGGTGGTGCATATGCAGAGGCAGATGTTGCGCAAAGGGAAAAAAAGGAGAGCATAATGTTGCATGTAAAGAAAAATTACATGTAGAGTTCCTTTAACTGAGGCATTCACAGGCAGGCAAACAGCATCATAAACTTTACATTTTTCTCAGTTTATGTGCATCCAATCAGTTTACCCGGATCTTTAGCCATACTTTAAACCAAGTTACTGTGTGAATTTCTGTTATGCAAGTACAAGTTCAGGTCATTCACTTAATCCTGCAGGGACGCAGAAAGTGCTGCTGCTGTACATGCAGTGCATCTATAGTAAGCATGCTCTTTGGTTGATTCTGCATCACGAAGAAGGGTGGACAACGTGTAAAAAGTCACTTCCTCTGTGACATGTAAGCTCTCATCTCTCTGTCTATCTTCAGTGCTGAGTCGATCTCATAGTTGCCATGCCAACAGATTGGGGGATTCCTAATTCTGATCTAGGCCACTGCACACACACACACACACACACACACACACACACACACTACACACTACACACAGGGAAGTGCATGGGTGCATGCAACCAAACACACATGCACACACATCAGTTTATCAATAGATTGTAAGTGATGTTTTTTTTTCTTGTTCCAATCTTTAAAATCAATGGTTTTGTGTATGTGTGTATACGTGTGTGTCACTGAAAAAGTGTCAATGACAGCAGAGCAACCTGTTAATCAGGTCAAATCTTTGTACCTATTATAGCATCAGTTCAAACCTATAGGCAGCCTCAGACATCAAACCCAACAAACTCACTGACACAGACATAGAGGAAAAAATGACTCAGATTGCTGGTGAAATTTGAAAACCTTTATAGGAATCTGTATTTAATTTTTTAAACTCTACATACATTCATACATCTCTCAAATAGAGGAGCAGGACAGAACATGTGAATGTAAAATCTGTGTGTTTTTGAGTGAGTGTGTGTGTGTGTTGGAGGGTTGCAGGTAGGATTGGGGGTTCCAGCTGCCTTCTGCATACCTGCGTGTTTATCATGTGCTTACAAAATGTGATGAAGACACATAGAAATCAGTGGGTAGAAAGACACAAACTGAGGGTGTGTTTGAGCATTTGGGGTTGTAGTGAAGTGTTTTCCAGCTGTAATGCACTGAAATTGGTAAACATTTTAACAGCTGTTCTTATTGAAAATATATTTTGCTGTAACTGCATAGGTCCTGATTAGAAAATGTTTAAATCCCTGGAACAGGCATGAAATATCACATTAACAGCCCCTTTTTCTGATTACAATGAATATTATTTACTTGTAAAAATACATAGTTTGCTGCCCCTTGTTAGTGGATGCGTGAGTGAGTGAGTGCATCTATGTTGCATGTTTGGATATATATGTGTACATTCATGAGATGTATAAGTATGAGATGGAATTGGTCAAGTATGAGCCTGTCTGTGTGCATGAATGCTTCCATACTGTACATGTGCTTGTTAGCATGTCTGCATATGCAACTGCATGTACAGTATGTAAGCATTCATTTACATATAGAATCAAATATAGGTATGTGTGATTATGGATGTGTATCAGGCATGCGTGTAACCCTGCATTACTGTTTGAGTGTGTATGAATACATGACTCTGTGTGTGTGTGAGTGTGTGTTTGTGTATGTGTGTGTGTCTGTGCGTGCTAATCGCTGTCTTCCCTCTCCTGAGTCTCAGCCAGGGAGCTCTCATCAATATTCTCCAGGCTTTCTGCACGCTGAATGCTGAGCTCAGAGAGCGGAATGCTGGGTAATGTATTCTGTTCGGGATACAGCCAGGGCTTGAAGCCAGGGTTGTGTCTCTGCTTCCACTCTTGATACTTCAAACAGGCTTTGTTGATCTTCTTCATTGCCTAAAAAGAACAAATTAGATTGTAAAAAATCCCTAGAAAGATAACAAACCCAATCACATTTTTATAGATCTGTATGGGTCATCAACAACCAGTTAGATATGAGGTCATCCTGTAGAAGAGCATGATTACGTATCTTCACACAGTTCTCACAGTCGCAGTTATACATTTTATAAAACTTCAACAGAAAATTCTGCTTTATATTTATTGCGCTGAAGGCGTCAGCATTGGTTGTTGTCCCTGGGATTTGTGTATATCGCTGAGCTATTTTCTGACAACCATCAAGGGATTCCTCCATCCCAGGGTCCCTCCAGAGAATCTTTGCTCACTTTAACAAGTACACACACACTCTTCACAGACAGACAAATATGTACAGTAATAGAGTAACTTCTGGGTAACTTCAAGCGTGATGTGAAATTATCCCAAGAGAAGTAAGAGTCAGGTTGGACATCAGAGAAGAACTGGGAGAAAACTGCATGTAGAGCCAAACTAAAATACTCTGACCCAACCAGAGCTTGTGATTCTTAAAATAAAAAGATGATGTAAGATGGTTTGGTTAGTTTTATTTTGTTTCTGTTGAAATTAAATGAGGCATGTTTTATGAGGATAAAATAACTGTTTCTCTATATACAGCCAGTTGCTCTGATGAGAGACATAACCACTGTTTTTTGCTGAACATTAAGACTTTATCTTAAAGGAAATGGTTTATAGCTGCAGAGATCCTTTCCATAACATTGTCAGACACTTTGGATAAAAATCTAAGCCTGTCTGTGGTAAAAACAAGCTCTTTTAGTCGATGTACACTGACAGTGTGCAACTACCCTGAAGCATACATTGCAGCCTTGTTTTGTGGCTGCCAGCTGCAGTGCTCTCGTTCAATACTGGACCATTGTAATAAAATTGTTGTCCTCATTAGACACTTAGATGCTAAAACACATTTAAATAATGTCTAGATTGAAAAACACTCAATTTATCCTTTAACATACATATGAGGTCTGTATGTATATCATAATGACAAGCATTATGTTGTGTGTAGCATCAATGGATACAGTGCCTGCAGATAAACAGATCAACAAACACACAACACACACACAATCTGTGTGAATCTGCAAATGACTTACCCGAGGAGCAAGGAAGTGGGAAGACCTGTTGACGACCCACTTGGGTAATGAACCTGCGAAGAGAGACAGAGTGAATACGGAAAGACAGAGAAAGAGTGAGGATGAAAGAAAGTGAACACGAGAAAAGAGAGCAAAATAAGGAAGGGGGGGGGGATATAGTGGAGGGATTTAACATTTGCTGTACTACATGTCATGTCATCCAGGATCAAAGTGAAGCTTTGTAACCCACTACTCAGTACAAGCAGATTAAAGAGATTCACACAATCAACAGTTAAGAAGTGAATTAAAAGGGATAATAAGAAAGAAAGACTAATGAATAGAAGAAGGGAGCAAAAAGAAAGAAGGAAGCAAGAGAAGGAAGAGGGACAAAGCCAGAGACAGAGTGAAATAGACTCTGTTCTTCATATGGTTACTATGGTGACTTGTTTTAACATAAAGGCAAGGCAATGAATCATTCATTACAACTTCAAGCATGCTTTAAGCACCTAGGTGAGTGTGTGTGTATATATACTTTTGTGTTTCAGTCTTCTTTTGAATGTGCACTTCTATTTATGCATCTCTGTATGAGTTTATCCTTGTATGTTCTTCGCTGTTGATTAATCCTGTGTGTGTGTGTGTAATAGTTACCTCGTGGGTCCACCTGGGCCAGG
>JAPZDY010000024.1:10874983-10905715 GCA_029783645.1 Ctenochaetus hawaiiensis
CACCTGGGCCAGGTAAATGAGATTACAATGGTTGGGTCCCTGGAACTGGATCATGTAACCAGTCTGAAAAGAAACAGCTCGCACCAAGTCCTTTTTGGGAGGGTATTTCTGTTGAGAACACACACATGCACACAAACCCGTGGACACACACACAGGCACACAGACAGGTAATTATCATCCATATTCAGTACTTGTAACAAAAGCTTTGACCAGGACAAGGTACTCTGTAAAAGTCCTTTCTCTCTCATTTATTTTGTTAAACTGATTAAATTTGTAAATGACTTATATACACTCTAATTAAAATAATCACTAATGCATGAATACAGGCAAAGATAATCAGAAATTACTGCTAAGAAAGTTCTTATGATCATCTATCAAATGGTTGAAATGCTCTTCTTTATTGTGTTTTTCTGCTGCCAGTCAGTCTGATCTTCTGCTTCACAGTCATCTTTATGATGCAAATCCAGTCCACACTAGCCTGTGAAAAACACATCAGTAAAGGCCAGCTTCAGCTCACTATTCCAGTGCTCGCTCCTTTGACTAGAAATCTGAGGAATATTATTCATGATGATGATACAGTGCTGGTTAGCCTATGCTAAGTGGGACAGGCACAGTGCGGAGCACTTTGAAAGAAGCAAATAGAGTAACTACACTTCTCCTCTTCGTCAGGGGAAAAGTTCAGATACATGATTTATCTTTTTTGTACTATTTGACTCATATTTTTTGTTCCCGTAACTTCCTCCTAACAGTGGTGCAGTGCCATGACAGCTTCTGTGAATCATCACATCTGCAGGTTTATTCATAATCAATGCTCTGACTTATTTATCGGGATATCATCTGTAAGGGAGACTAAAGTAAATTTGAAGCATTACAAACCAATGACGTGCCTCTGCAGTCTTGACATATCGTCCATACTAGAAAAATACCATTTTACAACTTGGGTAACTGATTTTCAATCAATTAGTTGATAGACAGAACATTTTCCTATTTTGTTGATGGTGAAACAAAAACAAGAGGACTGATTTTAAGCTATCAAACTGGACTCAGGTAACTTCCAATGGACATTTGTTGTTTTTGAAATGTTATATATTCCAACGATAACTCAACAAGACAGAGAAAGTGGTGCTTAATGGAAAGGTTACCGTGCTAACATGCTCACACTGAGAATGCTAACAAGCGAGGACAGGTTTGCTGTGATCACAATCTTAAGTGTAAATGCTACAAACTTATACACTAGCATTCGTTAATTTCTCCTTAAACACATGCCAGGCCTGAGGATGATGTGAATGTCATTCCTTTTGCAGATATTTTAGTTATAAACCATACAGCTGGACAAATTAAAATTTTGACCTGATGGTGGTGCTAAAAGAAAAATCGAAGTTTCACAAAGTGTTGTCTACTGGGGACTATGATTTTGTTTGTACGAAATTTCCTCCATCTAATCACTGATTTTCGTCAACAAAGAACAACATAGAAGCGAAGAACCAAACAACAAGCAGACACACCCTGAAGCCACAACGCCATTGTGGCTAAAGAAGTCATTAGCAGTCATTAGCTGTGGCCCTAATGCAAATATGTAGGCTTTTCTGTACAAGTACAAGCTATACACAACAATCTTCCAGATGGCAGGTTTTGCTGTAGAGAAAACCATAGTTACTACAAGCGAGGGCAGCTGGATCTCAAAGGCTAATTCCTGAAAACCTCTCCAAATATATGGCTGCAAAAGTACTTGTTATTAACCACGGAGGAGAGAGCAGACAAATGTAGAGTCAAATACAGAAGAAGCGGACTGACTCCCAGCGATGGATGCCTGATCTCAGCACTCCATGAAGTGTCCCCTTTAGCTGCACTTCAAAAGTCAAGCTCTCAAATCCAGTCTATCAAGAGTGGCCTTTGCTAATCACACACACACGCCCATGCACACACACACGTGGAACACAAACACACACACGCACGCACACTGAGTATTATGTTCCAAACCACTTATTGATGGAGGAATGCGGAAGGGGAGGCGGAAGTCAACAGCTAGCAGTCACATGAGAGGATTTACCCTTTCGTAAACATTTCATTAGTGAGAGAAACTGAGAATGAGAGAAAGACGCACAGAGGAAAAGAGACTGACAGAGAAGTAAGAAAGTAAAAAAGAAAAAGAAATAAAAGTGATGAGAAAGTAAGAAAGACAGATAAGGAGAGACAAGAATGTCTGACACTGTTACTTGATTTTGTGAAAATTTGCTGTTTTTCTTGATCTTATCTGACTGTAAACTAAATATACTTTAGTTTTAAGCTGTTTAGGACATTATAAAAGACAATTCACCCATTTTCTGATAGTTTATATACAATATAAACGCTGACAGTTTATATACAATATAAAGGCAGAAATACAGCCAAACTAAAGGCTGAAATTTTGGGCCTGATTCCAAAATGCAAATCACTCGTGGTCTTTAATCAGTCTGTTTTCACTTACCATTGGCATTGTTCTTAAATATCACGACAGGAAGTCAAACTAAAAACACAGCAAATTCAACTGAACCAAATGAACTCTCCTACACTTGAACCGAAGCGGTGCCAGCACACAGTACATCTATCATCCTACCAGGTAAAAGCATCAAGGGCAAGAGGTAAAGGGATCGTAATTGGACTCCATTTATATAACACTTTTCTGGTCTACTGACCACTCAAAGCGTTTTACAACAAAAGACACACTCATTCAGTCTCTCTCTCTCTCTCACACACACACACACACACACACACACACACATATCCATACAGTGGTGGCAGGCATGCAAGGTGCCAACCTGCTCAGGAGTGATACAGCTCTTTCCTTCCAATGCACTTAACGAAATTTCCATGCTCTCTCTCTTTAAAAAGGTGCTAAACTCTCTTTTTTTCCTGCATGTAGTGGATGTTTCAAAGACTGAGACAAACACTAATGCAAGAAATATTTAAGGAAATCCTTTCATACAGCATAACAACCTTAAGCTTGTGAAAGTGGATCAACGTTCATGTCTGCTCACAAAATGTGTCCTCATTTGGAAACGTATGGCTTCATAATGCACCTTTGAACACATATGCACAGAGTTATGGAGGGGTGAATGAGCAGGGCCCCAGCTGAGGAATTAATGCATGCGTGTGTGTGTGTGTGAAAACTCACGGCATGTTTGACAGAGTAGTTCATTATGATGTAATCCTTGCCTATTGGCAGCCAGGTGCGAAGTGTGACAACATCCCGGTTTCGAAGAGGATGAGGACACCTCCCTATGAACGAGAAAAAAAAATCAAACAGACGCATTGTTGTGCGCTTAATGTGTGTATCTGCTTCCCTTAACAAGTCATACTGTTTTAGTGAAACATGAATGCAGATGCCTTTCGTAAGCTGCCCATGTTTATGAGTGAGAGAGCAACTTACATGAGTAGTACCCAACATCCGAATTGACTGTAAGTTTCCCGATATCGAAGGTCTCAATGACGTTTGTGTCCCATTTCATTCTGTATTCAAGGTCGTGAAGAACGTCATACATGGTTTCAGCTGACACGTCCTTACACACCATCTGACACTGAGAAAGAGAGACAGACAGAAAGAGAAACAGATTTCGTTATTAGACAATAAAGAAGAGACACAAAAAGCTAACACAACTGGATCAGACACAAAACCAGATTTAAATACGTAATTTATTCAAGTGATCATAAAAACCATGTCAGAGCTCTATCAAATGTAAGTTATGAAGCAGAAAAATCTATTAGATTTTAATAAAGGCTGCATCACATACATTCACAGTATAGCATTGTGTCACTGTCAATGAGTTTGTATTCTTCCTGCTGACAAAGGTGGGAGTAAAATGAAAACAAACCCTAGTTAACACATCAAAACGAGTGCACAATTCAACATCCATACATGAATGAAAATAGAACGAATAAATATCTGTTTAAGGACTCTGAACATACTCTGAAACACACACATACACGTATGCACACAGAGGAATATAGCAACTGATGTGTAAAGAATTAGACATCACGGTCAGAGAAAGACTGTGTGTGCATCTGTGCAACCGTACATGCTTGTGTGTGAGTGTGTGAGAAAGACAAAGAAAAGGGAAAAAGACAATAACAAGAGAATCTAGAAACAGGTCACTGAGGAGTCAAATGGAAAACAACACTATCAGTGAAGACAGACAGACAGATGGACGGAAAGACAGTCAGTAGAGTCTATGAAGGTGATGGGGTAGCAGGGACTCTGAGTGATAAATTTTCAGAGGCCATACACATTCGCTTGTCTACTACTGTTTGGACAAAATCATAAAATAAGACATTACTCAAAAAGTTACCAAAATAAGTCTGCCAAAATACACCAGCACACATTTATATCTGAAATCTGCCTATACATTTTAAAGCAGACTATAATTTGAAATGAGTTTGGTGTGGGTGTGTCGACGCTCATTAATGAGACCATAGAGACTCCTTGCTGTGTCAGGTTTAAAGTAGATTGTACTGTACATATAGCTTGTGTAAAGAGAGGTCTGCAGCCCTGGAGTATGCTGTTACTACAGTTACAACAGTCAGGGGGAATTAGTCTTTATAATAACAACAACAAAGAAGGACAGAGCAATGAAGGATGAGTGACACAAGGGGACATTAAAGGCAAGTGAGAAGCCAAGAGAGAAGGACATCACAGAGCAAGAGAAGAGGAGTAAATGTGAAAGAAGTGGACAGAGGGGGAAGTCTGTCCCAGATGGTTTTTAGCTCTGATACAAATCAGCCCAGAGGGTTTAAAGCTCAATCTGCACCATCTTCTTTCTCTTGTCCCCCAAGGGCTTAATTTAAGAAAATGATCGCCAGCTTCAGCACACTACATTTGGCTGTACAGCTGTTCACATGGGAGGTCTCCTCTTAGCCTATAATGACGACAGATAGTAACACAGTATGTGCTTATCTTGCAGGTAACAGCACAAATATGTTCACATCATTTAAGCACTTGTTATCTGAAGTGCTCATTCAGATGTTGATTCACATACCTGTAAGTATAAGCAGCGCGACTTCCATCATGTGAAAGTATATGATATCATAACTAAAGGGTCTGAGGCCATGAAAGCAGCTGTGTGTGACAGCAGCATTAGTATGCTAACATGTTCTGACAAAAGACTTTGGTGTTTAGCAGCTATAATGTCATTTGGAATTGGAAGTTTGGTTTGGGAGGAAATGACAAATATAGCAGGCAAAAAAAAGATAAGTGGGAGATAAAAATGAGGATAAATGAAGAAAAAAAGTTGTAATTTCTGGAAACCTTTTCAGACAAAGACACAAATTAAATGGGGCTAATTGTCTTGGGACAAGCTGTCATTATAGCTCCCCACATTCCAGTTTTGCTTCCAACCCACTTTTAAAGACTGTTATTTTTACTACCTCTTGATCCAAAGTGGACATGTACAACTATGTCCCTGCGTGCACTGTACGTGAAAGCTATGCTCACTTGTTGATGCGCCATGACTGTTTAAATCAATTTCTTTCAGACAGCCTTTAGACATAGCCACAATCTCACGGGCCTTCACAACCAGCCACAGTGTGAAACAAAGAAAACTGAAAATGCTAAAAGGATATGACAGGCCTTAAACACAGAGCCTTTGCAGGGAACAAAACAATGATAAGCGGGAGCAGAGAGCAGGTAAATGCGTACACTATGCTGATAACAAAATAAAATAAACAAATTAATGTGAATGTGGGGCATGGCAGCAAGCAATGTAGGTCAAATAAAAGCCACATGCCACAGTATCTAGGTGGTTAATTCATTGTTAAAGTTGAATGATTGGCATCAAATGAAATTTTCTTTTGGTATTAATATCACTTCAAGGGTACTGGTATTGTATTTTTTTAACGATAATCATTCCTAATTGTACGTTTGTAGCAACAAATGATCATAGAACTGTATTTAGTGAAAGGCGCGCTCCTAAAATAAATCAGATTTAAAACTGATATTGCAGATAACACACAGGGAAACAGGTGACATTTCAAGTAGGGCATGATGATGACTAAGCTGTAGTGGAAACAACAAAGTACATTTAGTGGTACCAAGGCACAACTTTGCCTTTATCTTCAGAACGTCAGTTGAGTATTTACATTTTATGGATGTTTAAGCTTCTACTCCATTTATTTGACAGTTAATTACCTTAATTAGTTAATTACTAAACTCATACAAGTGGACAAAAAAAACAAAGAAAGTCTCTGGTATGACTATTTTGTTGTATTTTACAGTCCATCAGGGCAGTGGTCAGTCCCTCTTTCATCTTCACAATTGTGAAATGCTCCAATCCTGCATGATCAACAAGATTCCTCTGCCTCTCTGATTGCCAGTTTATGTAACTAGCAATCGCCGTGTGATATAAGGTTGCATTTTTACAAAAGTGAATCCTGTTTCAACTTTCTCACCTCGTTTTTTTCCTTCCAGCTTTCAGTTTGGTCTGCTCTATACACATTCAAATGAATTGGATGACTGGCAGTTTTGCTGCAATGCCTGATTTTGTGTGAACACAGCCTTATCCCCCCTCCCTTCCAAATGCATCAAAATGCAAAGGTCAAAAAAATAAAGCAAAGCTTCTTGTTGTTTTGGATTGCACTTAATTGTACAGGTTCACAAACAAAATGGCTACTGAGTGTATACAACCATTAAAATCATCTGAGTATTGATCAGCTACATGTGATAATACCTTAAGATCAGCCATTCTGTATAATAATGACCTATACACTGTTTATATTTGTATATATGATAGAACTCGTTTAAATCAGTTAAATAATGTAACTCACTTTCCCAGCACCATGAGCAAGAAACCAGAACACAAGGAGGCCAAGAGAGACTACAGAGCTCACTGACTGATTAAATGTGATTAGTGGTTGTAGAGTCATCTGATACAGCTCTGCCTAAACTTATGCAATGCCAGTTTACTAAAAACGATGAGAAAAAAGTTACAAACATTCTGTTATTATCCAGATATAATTCTTTGAGTTGCTAAGAGAAGGTTAGTGAGGTACAGAAAAGGAGACTGGTTACACATTGATGTTACAGGGAAACAACAAAGCCTACAACAGAGAAAGCATTATTCCTGCTGATAGGAAGGAACTTAAAGGCTGATTCAATATAACTCTCCATGAGGGAACTACAAAAGCATACACAGTATACATATTCAGTATAATTGGTGTGCATTTACTGTGCAAATATTGTGTTTGCTGATGTACCAAAGATAAAATAACAGATACCGCACATGATTTGTGTTACACAAATGGCAACCACAAGCAAACACACAGTGCATCATACCTGATATGTGCGCATGCATGTGGACAGACTGGCTGAGGACTTGCAGATCAGAAAAAAACAGAAGGAATAATGGATGTGTTGTGTCCTGCGCAAGCTGAAACAGGAGTAGGAGGAAGAAGGGAAACCACATGAAAAGGCGAAAGAAGAGAAGCGTAGGGAGCAAAAGACGTCCAGGACAGGATGAAGACATACAGCCAGCTAAGTACACGTGTTCGTAATTCTATTATGCTCTAATTCAGTGAAGTCAACAGATGAGGCAAGGAGACAGAGATAGAGAGAAGCAGGTGAAAGAGAGTTCAGGGAGATAAAATGACTGAGACCAAAAGGAGACAAAACAGCCTAGTAGCTATACAAACAATAGGTGTGTGTGGTTTTGGTGAGACTTTTCCCCATATTTAGACCACGCTGTGCCCATTACCCACCGCTTCTGTTCCCCACAGGCTCTTCCTTCCCTCTCACATCCCTCCAACTTGTCAACTTTGCTTTTCTCAGTGTCAATATATCATTGCAGAAGACAATTAAGAGGACAAAAAAAGAAAAGTAGGGGTGTGTGTCTGATTGAGAGACATGTTTCCCTTTGTGTCAGCAGGAGGGAGGCAAACCCAGGGGTCACCACAATATATATATGTGTTTGAGTGTGTGTGCATATGTGTGTGCGTATGTGTGTGTGTTTGTGTGTGGCCGTCAGACAAATTGCTGAACTATTAAATTAAACAAAACCACCTACACACTTAACACTCACCCACACATGGTGCATTGTGTGAAGAGTCAGGTGCTGACAAATACAATGATGAGGATGATGAGGATGGTTTATGAGAGAGATTACAGCTGGGATTATACCATGATACGAAAGTCATTATTGATTAATACGGCACTGGCAATGATTACAATGATAATGATGATAATTATGCTGACAATGAAGCTGATGATGATTACACTGCTAATGATAATGACGATTGCCAGTCTGTTCTGCCTCTCACTCTCTGATTTGGCTATATCACTTTTTCTTTACTGCTACTAATGCTATAGCAAAGAGGGGAAACTGAACAAGGAGGGGAGCATTATGTCTCAACACTCACATTAATCATTCCACATGCATCAGCAAAGATGCACGCTTTTATATCAGCTATAAATAGAAGAGCTGTATCTGTGGCATCTCTGAATGCCTTTACCCTCATAAACACACCTATGAGTACAATACGACTCGCTGACGACAACTACTTTACACAATTACAATTCATTCATTATCGTTGGGTAGATTTAAAATAAACAATTATGGATATAATGGTTGGCAGATTAACTGCGCAAGGCTGAATGATCTTCAATGCAACATCAAGCTCCTGTAACTGTCATATTTACACAGAGATAAAGTGACGTCTGTAGAGAGAATCCACGCCCTAACCCCAAATTTGTGTGTCTGTTAATGTGTACGTGTGTATGTGTGTTTGTGTGCTCTTTCTATCTCTCTCTGTTTGCAGAGCTGTAGTGAGGAAACACACCTGTCCTGTATGAAAAAGCATGAATAAGCAGAACCTTACCCTCTGCACACAATCACACACACACACATATATACACACACATTTTATTTTAATGCAGATGCAGACATGGTGCGCCCCTTCTGCAGAACACACAGGACATACACTGATGAATCACACGGGCAAATGAGGCTGATTTACATGATCCTGGCTGGCTGTTTTACTACAGTTGGCATACAAAGTAACTGCCTCACAGGTACAACGACAGATAAACAGAGCTGGGAAAAGCCCTCTGCTGTTCTGGCTTCATGCACACCCTTTTGCACACAGACAAACACATGTGCATGCACACACACACACACCACTTTATTTAACAAAGTAAACACCTGGCGGCCAGCTCACACTCCTCAAACCCGGATACACCAGCAGGAAGCAGACACACATTTACACAAAGGAGAACCTGTTTAATTTCTATCTCTATATATGGGAGGAAATTTCATATTAGAGTTAAAAAAACAACCAGATAATTAAGTCAGATCAGATGAGTGAGTACTGTGAAGGTTGGAAATGTGGAAGCAACCATCTCGAAACTGTCAACAGTGAAGCCAAACCTGTCTTACAGTGAGAGTGAGAACACTGCAACAGGTTTTTTAAGTTAGTTAAGCATTAAATTGCCAGCCTGGCAGCCAGTTTGAGGCTTAATGGAGGCTGTAGTTTCTGCCGGCAATGTGAACCACAAGTAGTTCAATAATAACAATATATATACATGTCTTGAATTTCTTTTTTACTGTAAACATTTTCCAGGGGGGTGTACATCTCAGTTCATGTTAGATTTCTTAAGAAAATGTCTAATTGTGGAAAAACTTCCTCTGTTTACACTGTTAACTGCCAGTTATTCAAGTAAATATGGCCCAAGTATGTATGAATATAATGTATGTGGGTAATCATACATTTATATATCACTCTGATCTTTAAATGATACCTGATGATTTAATTTTCCTCAAATAACTGATAATCTTATTGATGTTTATAACTAACTGTATCTTAAAGTGTGTGCAGATTCAAACTACATCCATATTCATCTGTTCCTGGTTAGGCGAAAACTGTGTTTTTGCTACAAATGTGCTGTGAAAGCAGAGTCTAAACATGTTTTTTTTCTCCTTTGGGTCCCTGGCCCAGAGCACTAACAAAGCATTATTAATGAGTGTGGTCAAACATAATGTGATAGCTGGTACGCAGCAGTTTTTCCATGGCTTACAGTGACATCCCTGACCTTATGCCGCCTCCCCACTGACTCCTAAGACAAACAGCCAAGGCTGCTATTTGACTAGATAACAAAGTTTACAGATCAGGTGGTTTCACATGCCTGTTACATTATTACCTTATCTAAACAATGATCAGGATCTGCTACTTTTTCCCCCACAAATCCAACAACGTGTCCCTGATGTCAAACTGTACACTAATGAATTTCTAGGGCTGGTTATACATTTACCCAATGAAATACCTATAATTAACAATCAATCATCATCAGAGTCCAACATAGTGTGTTTAACCTGCAAACTTTGACATAAAGCCAAATGTATCCAGTTTAAATCACATGCAACAACAAAAAACCCTTTAATTTCAGAAGCTGGAATTTATGACTGAACTCATCGATTTAATGTCTGTCTACTGACTCATCAGCTAATTGACTATTCTTTTCAGGCCATGTCAGTTCTATTGTCTATTGTGCTATTTCAGTATGTGCTTTTGTTCACTTCCTTGTGTGTTAAATTCAAGCAAAACCAATTCCACAGAAGTCAGCGAAGTGAGCTAACATATTATATGCAACACTACCTCGTAATCTTTGAGCAGAAAGACTTTGAGATAGTTTCACAAATTAATATTGAGTCTCCAGAGAGTTAAACCTGCCTACAAAAGCTTACTAGTGCTGGTTAGTTCAGGGGATTTCTTTTAGTGTGCATCAGGCATAAATTTACTACCCTACTACTTTACATATTTATTAATAGAGAAGTGAATCTTACACTGGATGTGTTGACAATACCTACTGCAGGTTTTACAGCTGCACTGTTACCATCATATTTGGACTATTTTTAAAACAATTTGTTTAAGTGTTTCCAAGGGGGAACATGCATGTTATATACATTAATATGTGAAATGTAACAAGCTGTTAGTATGTTGAGGAATAACCTGCGACTACCATGCAGCAGAAAGCAGTGATTAAATCGTGTCAGCAGTTAAAATAATATGGAAAGTTAGATATAGCACTTTCAACTGGACTGTACAGTTTCTTTTTTCCCTTAATGGTGCAAATGATATCGGCAAACTACTTTCTACAATTTCTGTGAGGGTTTTGCAATGTGTCTCCTGCTCCACAGACAGTGAATGTGCAGATGAAAAGTGTATTTTGTTGTAATTCAACATATTGTAGGGGGTTAAATGGTCTCACCTTAATTTTGTGGACGGACTTCCCCTCCTCCAGATCCTGGCTCCACACCGTGATACCTCGCTTGTTGTACTTCATATTCCAGCCCTCCTCACAGAGACACTCCGCCTTGAAGCTGGCGAAAGCCCGGTCGTCCGGGATGGTCACAGTCTGTACAGACATGGCGGGGAGCAAAAAGAGAGGGGGGGTCTTTGAGACTCCTGCTGGGCCCGGGGGGTGGGGGGACACGATAAACTGGAGAAATTAAAGGAAGCCGAGATATAGCCACTCTTGTCCTCCTCCTCTTCTTCTGTGGAGATAACTTGTCTAATTCAATTTCCTCGCCGCAAGAAGCTTTTGTAAGCTGCACCGCGTCTTGTGATGATCGGTGTGCGCGTGAAGGTGTGCGCGCTCGAGGTACAACAGCCGCAATCCAGCCTGCACAAACTAATCAAACAGAGGTGTAACCCACAGCTGCACACAGGTGAGAGTACTCGAAAATAAGGCAAAGAAGTGCCCAAAAAAATTCACACCAACGAATCAAATGTGCCTTTTAGATGAGTACGGGGGGTGAATAAGTTTCAGCCCGGTTCAGCAGTGCTCAGGAACAGCCGCTCTTCAGACAAACCATATGTTTGTGTTTCCGCCAGTCACTCTCCGTTTCTCTCTCTGTCTCTCTCTTTTCCCGTCTCTCTCTTTAATCGGTCTCTCCCTCTGTGTGTCTTTCTCTCAGTTGCGGTCTCCTTCCGTGAGCTGACATTCATTAGCAGCAGCTCTCCATCGCTGCTTTTGCTGCTGTGGCAGGTGGTCGAGGAGATGCAATGAGGAATCAGAGGAAGAGGAGGTGGTGGAGAGGTGGAGAGGAGGAGAGGAACCAGGCAGGCAACGCAGCGACGACCCCAGTGGAAACGCCTCCCTGTGCTGCCTTTAGGTGTTCCTCGTAAAGCTCTGCGTCAGGGACATTTTGTTCGATTAACTTATCCTTCATCCTACTCGAGCAGCAAAGTTATAATTTAAGGAATACTTGCGATATATAATAGCACTAATTAAAGAACAGTTCCTCCAGGATTTTGGCCAAAAATGTAGTCCAATCCTCTCCAGACATTTAACTCAGACTTAATTGATAGGTCATGATATTAAGTACAGTGTTCGCCCTGTTCCTAATGAACAGGTTCCCCTATCATCATGTGGTTAGATTTTACGGTTTACAGTCAGACCACCTTTGTTCTACTTTTGGTATGGGAACAGTTTTGTTATTACTCACTAAGCTGCCATTAACTACTGTGGGCTATTTTTCAGAAGAAGGAAGTATGTTAAGTACAGCATAAAAAAAAGTTTTTTTCATGTTTTCCTTTCCAGCCGCCTGAAGGGTAGAAAAACGCCACCTGTTGTTTGATCACTCTTTGATCAGGAAAAACATTTGAAAAAGAGACTGTTCCAAGTAACAACTCCTGCCACCAAAATCTTATACATACAACAGTTTCAAGATGAGGTGCTTGCTGTGTTTCCCGAAAAAACACCCTGCTATTAAACACCCATCCTCCAGCACTGAAGTAGGTTGCACAAAATGTATTTTTTAAAGTTTAGCTAGCTAGCTAGCTAACGTAAGCTACATGCTAATCGTTGTTCTTATGCTAATGGCATTAACTTATCTTGTAGCTTTACTTATCTGTTGGGCTTTTAAGTTTAAAAATGTCAAACTAATTGTAATTTTAAGTCGTTACACTACTAACTTGTACTTTGAGTAATTTTTTTCATGTGCTTTTTTTGCCTTTACTTAATTAGGTTTTTTCAAATAGTATTTTTCACTCATTTTTTTCAGTCATTTTTAAATTAAAGTAATTCTAATGGACATACAAAGTATTGATTTGATTTTTATGTATGAAATTTATTGTAATTGGTACTGAAATGTTATATAGTACATTTAAAAGACTGTATTGTACTAAAAGTAGCTTTCCATTAATACAAAGACATCAAATGCTACATCAGTGTATGCTATTAGCCTACTTGCTATTGTTTACTGTATTAACCTTGCACCTTAAACCAGGATTAAAACCATTTTTTGTGTGGTCTTTTCTCATTTCAGTTAACAATATCAAGGGCATGTTGTACATTTTTGATTGAGAGGGACTCAAGTGGAGCACTGACTTATGCAGGTATTGATTAATTAACTGTTTCTCATATCTACTTTAATTGCTGGTAATTAAGTGTTATAAATAATATCAAGCTCTAATGTAATGCTTTTTTACTTTGTTCTTAAAGCCTTTTTTGCACCATTTGCAAAAAAACACTTGGGTCGAAGTGAGGTCTGGCATCTCACTAGACAGATGGTCAGTCATAATTTAGAATAATTGGATGGCACTTTGGGTGGGCAATTTGGTATTAGGGGTGGCCAGGGCATCCCCAGACCCCCCAACTTGACATGCCCCTTTTTTACCTTGTTAATCTTAGCTGTTTTAGCTCACTTTGTTTTATGACTACAATTTAAACATACTAAACCACTGAAATACTGTTGTGGCAGTGTTCTGGCCTTTCTCAAAATAAGCCCTACACCCTTTCCCTACCCACTTCCACTCCATTTGTGTGTCATTGAGCAGGGTCTGACTTGGCCACATAAAGTCTCCTCCCAGACCAAATAGCCTGGGGTGAAAGTGTGTTATAAAAACCTCCCAAACGAGTCAGCACCAATGCTGACTTATTGACAATGTGCAGTACTATAATGTAAAGCTTTTGCTATCGAACCATGTTATGCTTAACATAAATGTAAAGGATGTAGGTAAAACTTCAGCAAGTTGAAGACTTAGATCAAAGTGATCAAGATAGTTACAGAAAAGAAATGAAGACACAGTGCATGATGTTGTCTGCTAGTCGAGGTAAATGTGTGTTAGTGGATGAGTTTGAGGTAAAGTGTCAGAGATTTATGCTGATGGTGATACACAAAGATGAGCAGGAGAGAAAATGAACCTATTTAGCACCAGCCGAATGTTTTTAATCCATATGCATGTATTGATGCTCTATATGTAACAATATATACCATGTGGCTCTACCAGTGTGTTGTCTTGTCATCTGACTTTAAAACAACTGCCCCGTGTGAGGCTCGAACTCACGACCTTCAGATTATGAGACTGACGCGCTGCCTACTGCGCCAACGAGGCTCTGAAACCAGGTAATGGTGACTGATCCTAGTTGTCATTGCTGATATTTTTGAACGCCTGCCTATCCTGTTTATGATACACTGAGAAATCCTGTTATATATTGAAAGATTTGATCAATAACTTTTCAACTTGACTGCTCATTCTTCACTCTAAAAAGAGCTATTGAGAAAATGATTTTAACACTGCATCAACATGTTTTCTCTTTACAATTTTGAATCTTCTTGTATATGTTTAAACTTATGAGTTGACTTTTAGGAAAAGAGGGTAAGTACAAGTTGGAGATGTAAAACTGATGACCACATGCACTGTATTACTTTTTCTTTGTAATAGTCTTGTTTTTAATATTTTGTCTTGTGACTTTGCCACATGAAGTGCCATTCCAAATCAATTAGATTGAAGTGGAAGTGAATTATAACCGCCCCCACAACAAGTCTACATCAAGGCTGACCTACTAACCACATGCAATGCCATATTGTGTTCTTTATGAAAGATGCTCTGCACAAACTGAGGTTCTGTGCACTTTTAAATGTAGAGTGTCAGTTTGAATGAAGATGAAAAACATTAAAGCTGGTGCTGAATAAACAAAGAAGTCCTGCATATCTCTACTGGTCATCTTTGTTTGTTTTACGCTATTCAGCCTAAATCTCTGACACCATACCTCTAACCCATCCATGACCACACTTAAATCACTGACTATACTACATTTAACATTTTATTGATTTCTCTGTAGTCAGATGTCTTCAGCTTGCTATTTTTTTTAACCATGGTTTTTTATTCAGTATTATTCTTAGTAGTATTGTTTCTGTAATTGTAACTCTTAAAAACATCAAAGATGTTGTGGGGGAGATGAACTTTTAGAAATATTCGACACCAACTCAATGTATTTAATCTTTATGAAATCAAATAGATGGTTGTACTTGGTGACTTCATAAATTTTTTCTCTTTGTCATGTGACTTTCAGTTGCATGCCTTGTGTGAGGTTTGAACTCACTGCCTGTTAATTCTTTAATAACTTATTATCTACTTCATAGTCTTTGATCAGAGTAATTCAGGAGGCACCATTATTCAACACTGCACAAAGATGTAATAACACTCTACCGCTAACAGTTTGTGTGCCATCTATCTTAACCTGTATAGTGATTTTTCTCTAAAACAACTGCCCCGTGTGAGGCTTGAACTCACGACCTTCAGATTATGAGACTGACGCGCTGCCTACTGCGCCAACGAGGCATAAAAATTAGCTGTAATGATTAAATTTACTTGTAATCATTGCAACTGTGGAATAACTTGATTTTTTGAGAGCCTACCTATTGGGCTAGTTAGTCAGTGAGAGCTCTTGTCATCTGATTAAAGTTGAGTGATAGCCATTCATCTTGACAGGTAATCCTTGACTCCAGAAATAACTTTTTAGAGGACGAACTTAACTTATTGTCCATTTGTGTATAATTTTTGCAGTTTTGAAACTTCCTCCTTCCTTCCTGAAAGGCAGCTAACCTTTGATGTAAAATACTAAACCCAAGTTGAAAGAGATAAAAGCCTAAAATTGTAATTGCTACAAAGAAATGATAGTGCATTGCATGTGATAGTTTGTCTTGTCAGTGCTAAATGTGTATTCATAACTGAGTATGAGGTATGGTGTAAGAGATTTAGTTTGGATAGCATATAATAAACAAAGATGAGGAGGAGAGATGGTGGACTTCTCTGTGTATTTGGCACTAAGCATATGTTTTTTCAGCATTATCTAAATCTGCTGACATTGTACCTTTAGCAGCATGCTCTAAATCTTCTGCCAATGTTTAGTCTTGCTATTTTATTCCAAAACAACTGCCCCGTGTGAGGCTTGAACTCACGACCTTCAGATTATGAGACTGACGCGCTGCCTACTGCGCCAACGAGGCTTGTAAACCAAAGTTTGGTGAACTACTTGTGTTATCACTGCCTTTTGAAAGCCGAGCAATAACCATTCAACTTGAGAGCTTATTCTTGACTTTGGAAATGTCATGATTGAGTTATCTTTGTGAAAGGGAAAACACAATATCTACACGTTTTTAAATTTCAGAAACTTTTTGCTTGTGAAATGACCTCTGACAAAATAGATTATGTTGAAGTTTAATTGTTAATTGTAAATTAATTTTGAACCAGTTGTGAAATATTTTACTATCACAGCTACAGGAAAGATTACAATAGCCAACAGCTGATAGTGTAGCTGCAAAAACATTTTTGAAAGTAAAAGCAGGCTGACCAGTTGACCCCAGGTACTGCTTGTACTTTGTGGAGGAAGGAGAGGCCTAAGTTATCTTTAATGCCACAAGACTTGAGTGGGACAAATGTGTAATCCCCAGTTGCTTTTTTAGACACTATTTTTAAGCACTGGTTTAAGGGGTTCTGTTTGAAGAGGCAGCAAATGTTGCCATTGTTTTAGCCCCAACAATATCAAAACACAACTCCCGCTATCACACCATACACCCCCGACTCTTTGTGAACTACTTCAAAGAGCAAAGGAGCACACTTAGCATCTGTTGGCTAACATGGAAAGTATGTGTCCTCTCGTCTGTCATACTAATGAACTGTCAGTTGATGAAGTTGTAAGTTACAACAAAGTATAAACTGAGAACAAATAAACTTTGTATAAATTTGCTTTTAAAAGCTAATCCTCCACTCTGCTTTCCTGTCCATCTGTTTTTCACTCATTCCGTTGTATAATTTTCTGTTTCATTGCTCTCCCTCCTTTCATCTTGGAGTGTATAAGCCATTATTGGCCTCCTTCACTCAATTTGATCTGTGGGTGTTCTCACGACATCTTGAGGCCCAAATGATCTGAAGTGCACCTTACATTTTTCTCTTAAAATGACATAATCGTATTTGTGAAAAGATACAAAACATGGCTAGTGCTGAAATGTTTCATTTTGTGGTGGCTGACAGATAAAGTAGTGTAGCCTAATTGCACACCCATTTGGTAGTCTTATTTAAAGTGGTCACGTCTTAACACTGCATGCACACCCATCACAGAATAACTTGAACTTGTTGCTTTGAACACACACCCACACTGAAGCCACCGTGTTGCCATGTAACCTGCTCCCCTGCGAATCAAAACCAGCACTGGCTTCAAGTTTTCTATTACTGACATGTACAAGTAAGAGTATACTATCATACTTCAGGTGACTGGAGCACCGCATTGTCAATATAAAAACAAATAATGCCATATGACAACTTTTCATTAGGTCTTGGACTGAGGTTTTCAAACCAGAGAAGGTCACACATGCCCAGGAGGAAAAATACTGAGGGAAACTTAAAGACTTTTTTCACGAAAGGCACACAGGCATAGATAGGGGCCTTTGCTCATTGAAAAGTTAAGGTTTGTAAGTTCACTGTGTTTCTTGGTAAGACTGAATGTATTGTCAAGTCTATAGCATTTATATGGAGCATTATGTCCTCTTATAATACATGTGTGATGAACGTGTGGTAAGACTAATGCCAGCACACAAAATACACTCTTTAAACATACATATTTACACATCTACTCCTCTGCGGGAGGCCCACTCTATACGTCAGAATTTTACTGTTTGTATTGTAGGTTAATGACAAGAGAATGACATCTCCAACATAATGTCTTCTGCAGTACACAGTATATTCAGATTTAACCTCATCATATACAAGTAGTGGGAGCAGATAAAAAGGCCAGTCCCTAAAATCTTTAAATGTTTTGGCAGTCTTATCCTGTTTTTTTTTCTAATTAACAAAAGATTATTCCTCCCCTTTACACACTAGGTACAAGGTAATTTATTCATAATTACTATTCATATACAATTGCTTTTACATCTTTGAGCATTACTCTCTGCTACTGTATCATTTGTCAAGCTAAGCCAAGCTAAGGAAGCCATTTGCTTTTGAAATCAAAATACATTGCAGTTTTTAAGAGAAATGCAGGGGATAATATATTCATGCAAAATTTAAAAAAGTAATTGAAAGCTGTGTCTTGATGCTTTACAGTCTACTCCCTATCTCAGTCTATAATTATGCGGTAATTTTCCTGATTAAATGAGGCTAATCCATTTATCAAGCCATTCTTAATGTCCGCATCTGAAAACATAATTTAATGAAATGTTAACGTTTGCCTGCAAAGCAATGTGCTTTGATGCCACCTGGCGGCCATGATGAACTGTCAGGAGAAGTACGCGGACAAAACAAAACCGTGGGTCATCAATTTATGTGTACTCGAAAACACTAGAAAACCCAAACAATTCTGTCCTAAACTTTTGCAGTAGTCTAAATGAACTACCGGTGATGTGCATAGTTTTCTGCTGTGAATTTTCTCAACAACTACAACAACAAACCCATATATTCCGAAAATAAAGTGGTTATTTCAGGTGAGGAACATCCGTTGGTGGTCACCGTTGGTGCCTGACAACACTACGCATGCGCAAAGAAGATAAACTCCAAACTTCAACTGTCTACGGTGTATTATTGTACTCGGTGTTGGTGAATGTTGCCGACATTGTCCATGACAGGCAAAAAAAAAAGCGAAAGTCTGACTCCTTAATATCCAGCTGAAGTGGATTAAAGCGAACACGGAAGTATACGACAGAAACCATCTCGCTATAGCACAAAACACAAGTTTCCAGTAAAACATCATTCCCCATAATGCACCGCACGTTCCAGTGACATCCACGCTACGATGAGGTGAAGCGGTTGTTTTCGTTCCGATGGTTGTGATTAGCTGCCTGTAAACTGGGATACTACGGCTGTGATATCGGACTTAGCGCGGTTCCTTTGGTCCTTAGGCTATCTGTTTCCCCCGGGAATCACTGCCATCCTGTGGGTTTCATCCCCAGCTTCGTTTTCGGTGAGTTTATCGCCATGTTATCATCCGTTCCCACCAGGCTATTTGCGAGAAGGTCGCGCAGCTTGTCACCGTGCGGCCGAGTGCTTCAGACCAGCGCGAGCAGCCCTGTATGCCAGGGTATCCGCGAGACACCGGCGGAGACCAACCGCAACCCCATCGTGTCCACCTCCAGGGTCTCCAGAAGGGGAATTTTGGCTGAGGAGACCGCTAGTACCAGTGTGAATCCGTCGGTGCAGTATCACCACCTCGCCCCTAGATGGCTGACCAACCTGGAGAACCGCCGTAGCTCCTGGGCGGCACTGGCCAGCAGAGGGCGCAACAATAACCTGTACTGGGAAGAGAGCAGTCAAAGCGGCGGAGGTGAGGGCCGGGGACCAGGTGGAGGGTCCAGCCGGACAGGATTGGCGTCTGCCGGTGTGCTGTCTGCTGCAGCCGTGGCCTTCTGCCTGAAGAAAGATTCTGACAACAAAGGTAAACAAATCAGCTGTCATTGTTCGTGTGACTTGCTTTGTCTGTCAGTAATAAGTTACTGATGAGTTAAGCATAAGTACATATTGTTAAGTGATAATAACTAACCTCAGCCCTTTTTTCTAGCGATTACTTCAGTTTACTGTATAAGCCTTATGGAATATTTTCTGTATTTTTTTCTGTCTTTGTAATGACAAGGTGATGCTCTTCTGGAAGCTGCGAGGACCAATAACTCTCAAGATGTAGCCAGGTAAACATACTCACACACACAAATACAGTCTTAATGAGTTAACATGACTGACTCTGCCTGTCCAATGTGAAGTATAACTTTGAACAGTAATATTACATAGCTGTTGTGTTTCACTTGTTTTAAAGGCTGTATTACAGTATAGAGATCCACCAACCTGTTAAGTGATCCTTATAATTGCCTTTGCACAATTAGTCATAACATCAACATCAGTGATTCTTGTTTCTAAAAATAACAAAACAAAAACTTATTGTGTTGATAATTTGTAATACCAAATATATATATTTATTAAGAATGGAACACACCACTTTATTTTGTCAATTTCAATCCGGAGAGATTACTTAAACATAGAAACCCTAAGTGGCCGTTCTTATACACCTGTTCTTGTAGTTCCACCAGTAACCACAGAGTGGAGTAAGAGGACCATCTCCATATGTGTTACCTTCTGCTAGGAGCAGAGATGGTACCATACACTGAGCCTCTGCTGTCTGCTGTGTGGCCTTTTTCCCTTTAAATTATTATGACTTATTATTCCTGTATGTGTATCTGTGAGTTTCCAATGCATTTTGCACTTACAGTACTTAATTGTCCCATTTGCTCTGCTGATAACATATCATTACAAATTGTGAGTAACTATGAAAACAGACAGAAGTATTCAATAATGTTGGAATGCATGCAGTCACAAGGGGGTAGTTCCTTTAATTTAATTAAAAATTTGTTTATGATGGAAAATATCAAAGAACCTGCAGTATTGACGGTGAAGCAGACAAACACAGTGCTTTGATTTTGTTGCATTTTCTGCTTGCGTGTATTTGGGCACAGTGTGCATATGCTTATCCATGTGTGTGTCCATTTGCTGGCTAGGGTTACCTGTGCCTGTGAAGTGACAGATGGTGAAGGTGAGAGTGCAGTGAGACAGTCGGCTAGAAAGACAGTCAGCAGATCACAGATGTGTTAAGTGCTTTGGTTTGGATTATAGAAGTGGTAGAGTGTCAGGGTGTGTCTGCTGAGAGGCAAAGGGATAGTGGTCTCTTTTTCACACAAGCTTTATGCGAGTAGATTTATTACAACCATGGTATAATTTTCTAGATCCTGATACAAGATTTTAGTGTTGAAAGATGTTGATGTAATTAATGTTCTGTCACAAGACTCTGGCTTTATTATAAGAAACAGATCTAGTAGTCACTGATATGTAGACAGATAAACATGCAGCTATTAGTTAATCTTTTGTACTTAGATGAAATATTTTCAGATCTAAAAATCTCATTTGTTTAAATTGTTAAATTGCAAAATTTTGTTGGATAAATTGTTCCAGCAATTAAAATGTGGAAAAGCTGAACCAAAAACAGCTGAAATATCATCATGGACATATTGTAGCCTCTCCTTGTCGAGGAGTTAGCTTCCTAATTATTTGACTTGACTTACTTTCCCCTCTAATGGATCACAGCTCATCTACAATTTACCACCTACAAAATGCTAAAGCTTTGTCTTCCTACTACGTCCCTCTGAACTTATTCTGCTGGTCTGATTTGACTGAACTGACACAGGCACTGTTCCCTGAAAAGCTCTGATATAGCTGTAATGATGAGCCGTTGTCTTTGTCCAAACCCTGATATGGCCAAGCAGACCAGGCAGTGAAAACAGAGCCTGAGAGCCTAAGAGTTGAGTGCAGACCAGACAGAGGCCACTGTGTTGACTGTAAACACACATACTGTCTGCCTGCTCAGCACAAGAGATGACAGATGGATCACTTACACGCACACACACTTACAAGGACTGAGCCACTTCAGTACCTGATGTTAATACCCTTGGGCAGAAAACTCAGCACATACCTGGCTTGCACACACGCACGCAGACACATTAACTGTTCAAGGAGCAAGTGTGTGATTTAAGATAAAAACAAAGACATCATGAGCTGGTTTCATGCTGGTGTGTCTAACAATGCAGGTCTTGAAACGATAACACAACCAGCTGGGTAGCGATCTCCATTATTAAAGAGTTTTTTTCATTTTCATGTGCATGGTCTTTCTTCTATTAACAAATCTTTATCCTAGCATCATTACAGCTCAGTATGTCAAGATGCTATCAAAATAATATTGCTAATATTGCATTGATACCACAGCTGTATGATTGTTTGTCTCTAAAGCCCTCTGGTAAATACTGATGTTACTAGTGATGCTGAATTATAACCACTTTTTGTCATTTTTACCCATCAGGCTTTTGAAAGAGGGGGTTGACCCAAATCACCGCCATCGCCTGGGCTGGACCGCTCTGATGGTGGCTGCCATGAACCGACAGCACAGGTCTGATCCAGCTAAACCTACTGAACAAATCATGTGTTTAATGGTTCTCAGATGCCCTCCCTGGTGAGCATATTTAAGAGCAGTGCAGTGTGCAGCTGTCTATGTGCAGTTAGTATGTGAGCATATGTCATCCACGTCCCTGCTCTGGTTGTTACAGTAGGTCTTCAGAAGTGCAAAGTGCGACTTTCAGACTGACAGACGGTCTTTACCCGTTCCCCCATCTCTCTGTCCAACAAATTAAATTAGCCTCCTGGCCCCCAGAACACACACAACACAGAGAGGGGCCGAGGTTAAGGCCAGGCCAAATCCAATTTACAGGGCTTTTTTTTTCCTCCATCAGGACTTTGTGGTCACTTTTTGTTGAGGGCCTCATGCTCCCATGAGAAGCATAATGTGATATTTGAATATGAAAATACTTTAAAATGAGCTTACTTTCAGTCTCAGGGTCCCAGTTTCTCCTCTGTGAAGTTTGTGACATTCTTTCAATAAATGCTGCTAAAATGGAAACATTTTGACAAGTTTTAGTGCAGTGAGTGTGGTTGCAGCATGGAGAAATGTGTGATGGATCAAAGTTTCTTTGCTTTTAGTTTTAAATTGAAGTGACTAATGGACTTGTTAGAAAGTAAATTTAGAATTAAAAAAATTTTTTTTTATAGTTTATAGCCGTATATAAAGAAAGAATGACAAACAACGGCTGTAACATGGCTGTAAAGTGAATCTCTCTGGATTTTGGAAGAAGTGTGTAATTTTAAGATGTACTCATTGTCTTTTCTGTTATTAGTCCTCACAGACTAATGTGTTGATGTTATTTGAGTTCTGGTCCTTTTAATTTACATAAGGACTGCAGCCATCCATTATTTTAGTAATTGAGCGTTCTACCAATGATTTCACAGCTAGATGAAGTAATAGAAAATTACACTTGCTTTATTACAAAGAAAAAGATATAATACAAAAGAGAAATAAGACAGATCTTTGAAAATGAACAACGAATAATAAGTAAGTATAAATAAGCAACAATTGTCTGTGCTAAACACAATGAGCTGTATCAAGTTTCATAAATTAATAGAAGCTTTGATGCAAACAATTTGCATGATGATTTTTGACAACCAAGGAACTTCAGTTTGTATAGAAAATGTTTGAGCCTTTATTTACATGATGTGTCCTGAATGTGTTTGTTTGTACACAACATGCAGATCTATGTAATGTGTTTTGGATATATATTTGGTGTGTGTGTGTTTTTGTCTGTACGGTACTGTTTGTGTATGTGTGTCATCCCACTGTTGTGTTTCTCTGTGTGTGTGTGTGTGTGTGTGTTATGAGTGCTATAACTCAGCAAGGCAGTGACACTCCTCTGTGTTTAATCCCGTCTACCAACCCCCCTGTGAGCCGTCACTGCTGCAGGGAAGACAGAACATCGGTTCACACACATCAGTCATACATGTCTCTCTTTCTCTCTCCCTCTCCCTCTCCCTCTCTCTCACACACATACACACTTTCATATCCACTCACAAAATATCCACACACAGAAGTGAGGATACATATGTGTATGCTCACACAAACACACAGACAGGAAAGTTTACACCAAATATCTTACAAGCCAACTGGCTATTACTCAGTCACACACAGCTTTATTTGCAGACGCTAAGTGAAAACACAGAGAACATTACTCATGAACGAGGTTTAGCCTGTAGCTAGAATGTCAGCATGGACCTCATTGTTGAATGACTTTGCCCCTCTCTCACATTGTGTTCATATTTTCTTGGACCAGACGTGATAACTGTGTTCCAAGAGGAATTCACCACTGTGTCATTTTGGAGGAAACTGTGGTGCGGACTCCTCTAACTGTTTCCAGGCAGCCTCTCTTATGTTCAGGGGTCGAGGTGCGGCTGTGTGAGGGAATCAGAGGTGGAGTAGAGGGGTGTGTGTAAGAATTAAGGGTGAGGCTTCAGGGGGGCGTGTGTTTGCTTAGCTTTGATGTGGGGCTAAATCAGGGAGGCGCAGGGCCTGGCCAACTGTTTGCACTCTTTAACACACAATGCCCATCTCCATCTCTCTTTCTCTCCCTCCATCCCTCCCTCGCTGCATTCACGTGCACAATGAGCGTTCAGCCGAGTGTAACGCCTGTTGACCGTTCCGACCTGTCGGCCGAGTGACTCGATGGGAGGGAGGGGGTGACAAAACGAGGGAAGGCGAAGGGATGATGGTACGAGAGGATGAACAGCTCATCGGAAAGATTGGAGAGACTAGATGTGGAGTGGGATTATGGGTTTGGGAGCGGGATTAGCTGGATTTGAACAGTGGTAAAAATCAGTGAGCTGCAAGTGAATATTATTAGTATATGTCATGATACAACCCTTTTAATCAGTTACCATAACAGAACCAGTAACTATATACGGGGTAAAATTTTTCTTCCCAGTACAACATCGGGGGTATTATTCTACCCTTTTCAACGTGTACAGATTTTTTTACAGATTTTTAAATTTCTTAAGAATCATCGGAAAGTGAATGACTAGTATCTCCTTTTAGAAACTGCATGTCATTCATGCAATGATTCGAAAGTAATAACTGTGGAAGTTGGACATGAACTTCACCACTTGCAGCCAATTTGAAAGAGGAAGTTTTTTTAATAGCCTAAATTTAATTTTTAGGCTTCTTAAAATGCTTTAAAGGAGGCCACTTGTTGAAAAATTCTTGTTTTATTTTAGCTAGCTGTTATTGTTCTGTTTGAAACTGACGTCAAAGAAATGCACATATATAACATTGTAGTTATTATCTGATGAGCATACACCAATGATGAGCATCCTATATAAAGTATATCTTTTTTTTAAAATTGAAAAAAAAAAATTCATATTATTATGACACAAATGTGTAAGCAAGGTTAAATGGGCTGTTAACTTTGATGACGGAGTCTAAGTGTGCAGATTTGCTCAAACTGCAGTGAAGAGTCTCTAATCTGCATCTCTTATTGTGATTAGCTCATTCCTTCCAAAGATATTAAACAGGCCTGCTGACTATTAGCACCACATGTGTCATGGTTGGTCAAAATTGTTGGGATCTTACAGACATTCAAACCTGCAGTTGCAAAATAAACCTATTAGCAATTTTTTTATGTTAGTTTATTTCATAGTTACTCAGAAGGTGTTTGTTTGAAAAGTAAAATACTGCAGTAAATATTCTGATATTTCTAATAATCTACTAAATGTATAAGTCATTATTCACAAAAAAAGTGCAATGAACCCCTCTTCTTGACATTTATCTGACCTCAGGTGTGCACCATGAAAGATAAGGTCAAGTGAGGTCCAGTGTCTGGACCAGGTGGTCAGAGACATGGATGGTCAGTTTGGCTCGGGTGTCCATTATAGCCCAGGAGAGACGGAAGTGTCTGTTTCCTGTCTTCCCTCCAGGGCAAGAATGAGAAACTAATACCAGTCACCTGCCGGCAAACCTCAGCACAAGCTGAAAAGCTTAATCTGTTGCTCTTTTGTTAGCTTTTGATACAAGAGGTGGATAGTTGTTGTTGCATGTTTTGTTTTAGCTGCAAAAGTAAAAAATTATCTTGTAATGTTCAGTCTTATGTTAAAGGACAGCTGTAATTTTAACTTTTGGCCCAGTCCTTTTAAAAATCCGAGTTTAACTCAATTAACCTCTGCATGCCTTCAGTTCAGCCACAAATTAGTGCTGCGACTCTCCTCCTTAATGTTCCAAATAAAGTTAGACACTTGATCATCAGTTGATTAGTAAAACTAAAAAGTGTTTTAAAAAGCTCATTAGTTTTAGCATCGTCCCGTATAATTAAATCTCCTTCTCTTTCATCTTTTTAGCTGCACTTTCCTCCTTTCATCCACTCCTCCTCCTTCTTCCCCACCTCCTCTCTGCAGTTTTCCTATCTTTATCCCTTCTTGTTTACTTTCCTGATGCCATTAACCCTTTTCAGGCCGTCTCATTGCTTCACACAGTCCTGCCCAGCCTCGTGTGACCAACCATAGTTTGAGTTTGTGTGTGCCTGTATGTGTCTCGGAGGATGCATGGATGTGTTTGTTAAAGTGCTTGCAAGGGTGAGAGGAGAGCCCTCTGTGGGTCATGGCCCCCCTGCTGCCCCCAGCCACAGTGATACAGTAACAAAAGAGGACCCCCCCGATAGTCCTTTATACCCCTCAGCAAGGTCAGACACAAAGACCTGGCCGGGCTGTTTTCAGCCTCACTCTCCCACAGAAAAACACATGTTCTATAGAGACGACCCAAACTGCCAAAGTCAGGTCAGATTTTTATTAATTTTCTGAAAATGAAGGAAGAATCTGTCTCATCTAAATTTAATTTGTTTAGACAGTATAGCCTACTGTAATATGATATCTGAGTCTGGTATTTTAAGTACACATTGCCAACAGATCCTTTGAGAGTTGAAAGAATTATTAAAATAAAAAATAAAGTCAGTCATCAACTATTTTGACACTTCTTCGACTGTTTGTGTGGTGTTCAAAAGGAGAATATTAAATTTGCTGGTTTCAGGCTCTCAAATGTGAAGATATGATACTTATCTTTATCATATCACCTGTTTTGACTGCTGGTGGGGTTAAAAAGGCAATTTGAATATGTCTCCTATCCCAAATTCCATATATTGGCACATGCTTCAGTTATTTTACAGCTTCAGTCTGCTGTCAGTGGCATGACTTTTTTGTATTTTTAATATGTTTTTTTCTTGTTAAAATATCTATTTTTTTTCTTCTCAAGCCAGTAGTTTCATGTTGCTGTATCAGGTGAACAGATTGTTTAATTTCACCTTCAAATTGACCCTGTTGTGTAATTTCAGAGTGGACTTACGTCGCTCTGCCATTTTTGACGTTGTATCTCCTTCATGTGATCATTTTCAAGGCAATAGTTTCCCCTGTTATGTAGTCTAGTGTAGTTGCTCACCCATGATGAGTCCATGTCATCCACCAATGAATAATCATTTTACTTCATTTAAGCCCTTTAGGCCCCATGCCATGAGCATTTAGCTGAACATGATCCATCACTCCCGCCCAGGCTGCATTACATAGTCACAGGTTTAATGACAGCCAGCAGCGTACTGGCAGGGTTCATGTTTCGGCCATCGCCCCCGCTCTTGCTCTCATCCTGCACAGACTAGTTGGCTGGTTTCTCCGTGTATTCTTGTGCATGTCTGTGTCTCAATGTCAAAGCCATTGCTCATGTTCATGGTGGTCAATGAAAAGTGTGTGTGAGTGTGTTCTGTAGACAGAGAGACAGTACCTGGAATGTCCGTTGGGTCACAGTGAGTGGTGTTGCCGAGGTTCTCGTGTTTGTTCTATAAGGCGGTACGCTCCAATGAAGGGCTACACACAAACACCCACTCCGACACACAAGCCCCCTCCCAACTGTGCCGGAAACAGGCCCAACCCTTGCCCCCTCCAATGTGCACATATGTACATGTTACGAGGCAGACAAGTGTTCAGTGGAGGAGACAAGGAGGGGAGCAGCCATTGAAGTGTATCCATCACAACGGACAGACATGAAAAGGGAAGTAAATCAGGTGAAAGAATAATAGTTGATTTAGAAATTAGGTTATTTGCATTTGTGTCTGTGTACAGCATGTTTATGTCAAGCTGTCAGGAGAAACAGGAAGCAAGGAACCTTAAAGGTCAAGGCCATGTTTGATGTTGTGAAGGAAGAAAGTCTTGTCTCAGTACTGAACCCGGTCAGCATCCTACTTCCTGTTTCCTGACTACACATTTAGGTGGTGGGGCACATAATGCCATCTGTGTCTTTGGGAAACAGTAAGTTGTCATTGTAGTAAAGCCTTTTCAATACTATCTAGGTAGCTATCCCTGTATTATATCTGGTTATTTTAGATAGAGTTGTACCAAATGGCTCGAAGCTTAGCTCATAAAGTGACCTTTGATCACTAAATCAACATTTGAATGCATGTAGCACGAAGCACGAGAGTTTGGAGTGTTTTTGGGTTGGACCAGACAGAGTGAAGTGTGAGGAGCTCAGTTTTTATTTTATTATTTTATTATTTAATTTTGAGATTAAAAAGTAGATTTATCTTTACTCCAACCTGTCTGCAGCAGTGAAAATTTGTGTGTGTATGTGTTGGGGGTTGAAGTTAATGAAGTCATAAAATATGATGACAGGCATTCAAAACTTCATCCAAAAATCCTCAATAGGAGCTTTAAATGTAAAATAATAAAAATTCTGTTCAGCCCCAGTATTAGTCCATTGTGGATACAGTTGTAAATGAGAAGGCTGCTTTATGGCCAATATTGGATTTGCTATATTTTTATATAAATGTGAAGAACCTTTAATTTGTAATGAATTGACTGAATTTATCAAAAACAGGAGGCTCTTGGATATTTACTGTAATTTATGGGTAGATTCTTAATTAAATCCTAGAAAATTTGCTTATCCAGATAAACATTGAAATAACAGAATAAATGCACATATATTTTCATGTTTATTTTTATTTATTTATTTTTATTGTGGAAACAGATATAAATGACAGATTTATTTTTCCCATCCAAGTGACTTGATAAAATCTTGATTGAATGATTCTAACTCAGAATTGTTGGCTGCAAATTCTGGATCAAAACTTGGAGAAGACTTTTTTTTGTGCGCAGTTCTAGGCAGGATTATTACAAGTAGTTAAATGTGTGTCTGTGTCCTTTTTTTTACAGTGTGGTGAAGGTTCTGCTTGAAGCTGGTGCTGACCCAAACGCTGGAGATCATTTCAACAATGTGTACGACACCTCACGGGAGAAAGGCATCCACTCGCTGGAAGGTGACACAGAAAAAAAAGCACCTTTTGCTATTGCGCATGCATTCCTTACACACATGTTTGTGCGTGTTCGCTATATTACGCATATGAATCCTAAGTACTAAGCTGGATATTATGAGACATTATGATTTGCATAAAGATTTGCATATATGTACATGTTTCATTTCTTCTGTAATATTTATTTTATATGTTCTGTGACAAGTAGAGTGTGTTTTATTTGTTTTTCTGCCCTAGCTCACACACAAACACGCAGATGAGATGGTGCAGGCACACACACACACACACACACACACACACTTTACGCCCCCCAGTCTGTGTTGGGTTTCTGCAGACATATTTATATGGGATATGTATATTGCAGACATTCATATGGCTGTCAGGTTTGGGTCCACGTGGGGCCAGCGTAGCATGGGGAAGCGTTTCCCAGACGCACACTGATGGATGGGCTAAGGGGGCCTGTGCGACGCTTTATTGGGTTAGCTATGATTATCCCGCCCTGTCTCTCTCTCTCACACACACACACTCACACACAAGCTGTAGAGAAAGACTGCTGGAGAGAAAGAGAAGAAGAGTGGGATGGATGGAGGGAAGTTAAGACTGATGAAGGTTGGAAAAATGAAAGGAGCAAGTCAGTGAAAGAAAGTGAGGGGAATGGAAGAAGGGAGGGATGAAGCAGCGATGGGTGTAGTAAGGGAGAGGTTAAAGAAGGATGAGAGAAAGGAAGAAGTGGATGTTTAGAGGGGTGATGGAGGAAGGGATTGAAGGAAATGGGTGGGATGATGAGGGAGGGAAGGGAAGTCAGGAAATGGATGAGACAAAGTTATTGGGATAGAGGGAGTGGGGAGGGAGGAAGAGGGTGCAAGTGATGAAGGGAATTGATGGATACCAAGGAGAAGAGGAAGGAGGCGGAAAAATAAAAATGGATGATGGAGGAGTAGCACAAGATGAGTGCTCTTATGAAAAACGGAAGTAAGGAGAGAATGATAGACTGTCTCTATTATTAGTGAAGAGTGCAGTCAAAGAGACCCTAAAACACAACTAACATTATTCCTATCATGTTGGACAGTCGAGCTTAAATCTGTGAAAATGAACAACTCTTATAAAGCTGGAAACAGGAGAGACAATTTTATAGTCTGCAATGTTATCGTCACACTTCTATGAGCCCAAACATTGACTGTGAATAGATAAAAGAAAGTTCTTCAAGATTTAGAGGCTCAAATATGTCCAAGTGAAGTTGTCCATTAATGCATCATACTTATCTGTTCAGCTCCACAAAATACTTCTCGTTGTGTCTTAGTTTGGAGCCGGGCTTGTCTTTGTTTCATCTATGAGAATTTTTTTTAATTTTTTGGTCAAATCTGTTTTCCTTTCAAGCTCATCAAAAGAACACGCCTGTTTTGTTATTTTTTTTCTGTCAATCAATGCATGTGAATAGAAAATGCTCTCTTTTTTCTCTCAACGTGTTGCTCTTCGTCCTTCCCTGCAGTCCTCGTGTCCAGAGAGGATGAGTTCAGCAGCAGGCTCAGCAGCAGGGCTGGTTTTCGTGGCTGCACAGCGCTCCACTATGCCACACTGGCTGATGACCCATGCACCGTCCGCATGCTGCTGGAGGCTGGTATGTCACACCTCCACCCTCATTCCTGACTCCACTTTGGGGTCCACGAGGGACCTGTGGGTCTAGATTGTCTACACATAAATTATAAATTGTATCAGTGCACATTTTTCATTTCATTTCATTTCA
>JAPZDY010000024.1:10905911-10919634 GCA_029783645.1 Ctenochaetus hawaiiensis
TGCACATTTTTCATTTCATTTCATTTCAACTCTGTGTATAGTTTAAATCTTAGAGATATGAAAGTAGGAAAATGTTTTTGATCAATAAATGTTCTTGACTTCATTAAGACTTCATCAAAATCCCTCCTTTTATTTTGCTTTTAATGAGCTTCTTCCACCCTCTGACACAGCGATAGGAGAAAGAGCTCAACTGTCACCTGAATTCTTGTCAGTTTTGGCAAAAATAAACAGACAGAACTCAATTATATTGATCACTAGAAAGGAAAAGTCTCAGTATTTTAACACAAAGTTTTTATCTGTTTTTAGGCGGCGTAATGCTCAGTCTGTGCTTCACAGCTACTTAGAGCGCTTGGTAAATCTTGTATGTTTACTTCTTTGATACTGAACAGATATTTGCTGTAAGGTTTGGCCATAGGCAAGGGAAGAACATGTAATTGTTTTTTCTTTGCATGTCTTGCAAAAAACTGCCAGGCTCCTTGCCTTAATCTCTGCAATCTAAATGAGGTGGTTCTCATTGGGCCCTCGGAGCTGGAGGCAGAATCGTCTCCATCAGCTTTTAAAAGCTTTCCATGTATCATCGTCTTAACGCTTCCACCCCCGAGAAATATAAACAGTATTACAAAGCTCATTTGAAATTGATCACTTGTTCATACCCCCTGTCCATTCACCCCCATTACACTCGCACCTGTCGTTGACTCAGCTTAACCCACACACACACACACACTTGCACACACACCCTGGAGGCAGAATATCCCCCTCAGTTTCCAGGCGAGCAGCTCTTAAACAAGCCAGGCCTAGTTGAACTGTGACCCCCACACAGAACATGCCCTTGGGGTAACTCCACAAACACAGGATGTGTGTGTCTTTGTGAGTGTGTAAGTCAGTGAGAGCATGTGTGTGTTTGTGCACTCAAGCCACCATTTTATTTATTAAAATATTCATGTATTCATGTATGCTTTTATTCTTTTCTATTCCTTTATGAGGCTTCACTTAGGAGACATTTGTTGTTTTTGCTTTCCAGGTTGATCTCTCTTTAATCTAAAAGCACTTTTTTAGGATCAAACACACCAACAACCATCTCTTTACACACACATAAACTCACAGACACACAAACACAAGCTAGTATTAATGTCTTGTTTATGTTTATGATGGATGATGCATCCAAAGCTCTGTCTGCCCGTCTCACCTGTCTCACCCCAGCGTCTGTAAGCGCTGCGTTTGCTTAAACAAATCACTTCATCTAACTCAATCAAATGTTCTGCAGACGCATTTTTGAATTAAAAAGGTAAGAAATTTCACAAAGCAGAGACATTCGTTTTAAGACAATCACATTAAAGACAGGGTGAGTAATTCCTCGCCCGACTGGGCTGTGGCGGTTTGGCGCCACCATCACAGCCAATAACAGTCATGACAGCGCAGACCTCCAATCACAGATACATGACTGTCCATGCACACGTGAGATTTGTGTGAAATGCTGCTTAATTGAAGACTTTTGTACAAGTTATTGCTGCATATTTAATTATTCTCAACAGACCTTGTGTCATTTGTCTTTTTCTTCAATACATTTCCTCCTTGTAGCCTCCTATCCATCTTTTTTTTTACATCATCTCAAAATATAACCTGCCACAGCTTCAGGACATCAATGTGTGTGTGTGTCTTCTGATTGTGCGTCATCTTCCCTTCACATATGTGCGCATTGTATCCTCTGCCTTGTTATTTCCCCTGTGTTTGTGTGCGTCCATGTTGCTCTTCAAGCCGTGGTTTTGCTCTCTTGGCCTTAGCCAGCCCTCGACTCACATCTTCATCCATCACAGTCTCCAGGCCCACCCTCGGGCCTCTCCTCCGTCCACAGTCCCTCACACTACCTGCGGAGGCTCTCTAGCTCCTCCCCAGGCTCCACATCAGGCCCGTAGCCAGGGGCGCTCGGTAATGGACGGCTCGGTAGGTGGCGGGAGGCCAGAGGAGACACACATGCTCACAGACGCACACAATACAGATACAAGGACACACACATGCACAAAGAGCAGCAGGGGCTCTCTCCCACCAGCTGCATTGAAAGAGAGGGAGGAGGAAATAGGAAAGAGGAGGGGACTCCTAATAGGCATAACTAAAGCACTCCTAATGAAGGGATCCTGTGTATGCAAGCATATGTGTGTGTGTGTGTGTGTGTGTGTTTGATAGTTCAGCTGGTGTGTGTGAGTGTTGTTAGTGTTGATCCTGTTATAAAGTGCTATGGCCCAGAGGGTTGGCCTGATATTAAAGCCCTAAATGATGCTATTTATTATGTCCTCTGTGTGTGTGTGTGTGTGTGAGTGAGTGGGTACTTTATTGCTTTCCTCCCTCATGTTTTTGGGGGTGGTGGTGGTGGTTAGTGGTGTATTGTGGTCAGGATCGATAGCTTTGTGAGCAGGTCACAAAATTTAGGGGTTTATCGATAATCACCACACTGATTATTAGTCTCTGTGGCTGGTGCACCGAGCAATAGGAACAACCAGCACCTGTATTGATTACAGACGCTGTTACAGTTTGTTGAAGAGAACAGATTGTTACAGAGTGTTGCTCACTTACAGGAACTTCAGATGGGTCCTGCACATGTAGCACGTAGGTCACAAAAGTAGTTGTGTGTAGTCATCATTTTCAGATTTAGGACAAATTATCTGCCCTCTACAACTGAAAGGACACAAAGGAGGACTTACTATAATGTTAATACACAGATTTTGATCTTTAAGGAGTGTCACTTGGTTTATCAGTGAGACATTTTAACAGACAGATTTCAGTGTATTTTCTGCGGACACATCAACCGAATGACACATTTCACTAGTCACTGCAGTCAGTTTGCACTGTTTTTCCAGCACTTCCTCTATCAGTAGTATTTTACCTCGCATTAAGACCTCAGAGTGGATTCCCAAAGACTGTTGTACAGTGACTCTTCACAAAGAGGTTGAGGAAGGTTTGAGTAAAATGAAGAAGAATTTTACAAGAAATCATTGACACCAAGCCCTTGCCTGGAGATGGCTGTCAAAAAAATCTGCTGTAGACCTAAGACAAAATGTTCCATTATTCAATGCATTCTCATTTTGTCTTGAATGTAGCTGATATAATGGAAACCTGCACTTGTTCATGTGGAGGCACGTGTGTGTTGTGAGTGGTGGCACAGGTCAGAGCAGAAGGCACTGCTAACCACCCTCAGTGACAAGCCCACCTCTTTTCAGTCCGGGCACACTTCACCCGTGCTGTGTCATTATGTTTCCTCCTCATTTACACTCCAACTGCTTGAAGATAACCCGTCTAACTAAGTTTTTCTTCCATTTGACCCCTCCTGCTGTGGGAAAGTGTGTGCTCTTGTGCCTCAATGGCCCCCAATCTACAAACAATCTGCACTGTGTATAGATTGTATAATAATTCAGGGTGTTGGTGTGTGGGTGTAGAGGTCAAAGTGTGTATTATTGGCACGCGTCGCAGATATGAAGCCCCCTGCAGGGTCATTGCATGGCTCTCCTGCCTCACTGCAGTTAGTCTCTGTGACCCCTGAACCCATGTGACCTCTCACCCCCAACTTAACTCTCTTGATCGACGTGTTGAACCCCCAGCTGAGGTGGTGTGTGCATATTTTTATGGTGCTCACAACACAAAAGATAAGGACATTTCTTCTAAAAAGTGATAATGTTCTTTTAACAGTGAATGAAAATAATTTGGTTTTCTTCCTTCGTATGAACTGTACATTTGTGTGTGTGTGTGTCCGTGTGTTTTGCATGTTTGCATACAGGTGCCAACCCTTTGCAGAGCAATGGTTTGGGACACACAGCTCGGGCCTATGCTAAGGAGGGAGATGTGAGCTCAGTGCTGCAGGAGTGGGAGGGCAAGGTAAGAGACTCACTCATGTGCTTCCATACAAACTGTGTATATTGTACAGCCAATTAAAGCAACATTAGTCTCCATGCACACACTTTTTTTTTGTTTTGGTGCTGTAGTTGTTTCCTGTGGCCTGGTTTGAATGACTCGGCTCGATACACCGAGCAGACATCTGTGTCATTTACAGAGATTGTGTGGCTTCATGCTCACAGACACACACTCCTCGGGAGGTCTGTGTCTTTGTGGTGACTGAGTGACAGGTGCTTTTCAGTGTTGGAGCTGTGAAAGCTGGTGGAGGTTAACTGAGGTTAAAAACATGCTGAGGAGTGAAGTTGGATTATATATCAACTTTATGGAGATATTGTTATGTGGGACTAGATATGACCTGGATTGATGGTTGCAATACTCCAATTTAACTTAAATGCTGTATTTTACCTTAATCTCAAAGGCTTTTAATTGTGATCATTTACATTAAAATAAAAACATGAATGCACTCAAAACTACAACTAACCATCAACATAAAGGAAAGACAACACTGGAGTTAACTTACAAATACCCAGGGGTTTTTTTTACCAGAGGCCTTTACTCAGTGTACAAATGTGTTGCAGTCACAAGTTTAAATTTATTTTTCAACTTGTCTCCAAAAATATTGCTGCACTGCTTATTTCAAAATACCTGGTCTACATGTTAGTGTGGTGAAACAAAGCAGAACCAAGATTATATTTAGCATTTATAGCACATGCCAGGACATTGACAGCATCAGAAACCCTTTAAAAAATACAAGAGTACTTTTTGTCAAAATACATGAATAAATAAATAAATAAATAAAAATCTCAAATGAATTATTGGCTGCTTTGAAGGGAACCTTTGAGGCTTTGTTAATTTTTAAATGATGCTACACCGTCAGCTGCAGAATGTAGGGACTCCTCATTGTTCAGCTCTGGGTATTTCATTGGGGTAAAGAAAGAGGAGGGCGGTGGGCTGTTTTCCCCAAATAAACTTGAGTTATCCATAGTTATCTACCAGCTTGACAGCAGGCCAGAGCTAAGCAAGATGGAGAGAGAGAATAAACAACCTGCCTCCACTGCAGGGTGAAACCTTGAGGCTGAGGCAGAGAGGATAAATGAGACTGTAAGAAAGGAAAAGGGGAAGAAACTGAAGGGGGGTAAGGCATGAAAATGATGAGAAAGAAAATTTGGGCAAAGGAAAAGGTGGAAAAAGATCAAATCAGCAGAAAGGAGGAAATAAGAGGCAAAGACAAATAGAGAGGTAGAGTGAGCTCAAGAGGAGAAAATGGGTGGCATTTCCTGGGAAATGGAGGGAAAATTTCTTAATTTAAATATATGGCCAGATTACAAATATCCCTGGATGAAAAATAAAGAGAACCAGCTCTATTTTGCGTAAAGAAGGTATTCTGAGTTAGTTGTGTTCAGTTTTACTGTAGCTGTGACAGACTACGTGTGTGTTTTCCCCACTCTTTTCTTGTTTCAGTGACCTTATAGTTGGGATGAGTTGGTAAAGGTGGTGATAGAGATAGAGAAGTAAAGAGGGGCAGACCTTCATGCCTCCAGTGTCTCTTCTCTAAAGCTGATTGCTCTGTTTTCCTGAAATGTCTTTCCTCTCTCTCTCTCTTTTTTTTTTTTTTAAATCGCCATCTAGTTCCAGGAGGCACAGGCTCGGCGGGAGGCGGAGGAGAGGAGGAGGTTTCCCCTGGAGAGGAGGCTGAAGGAGCATATCATCGGACAGGAGGGAGCCATCAACACTGTGGCCTCAGGTAAACACACACACACACACACACAGCTGGACAGGTAAACACACACACAGGACATCTTACATGCAACTAGATGGATGCTTACATTACCAAAACAACCCTCCTCTTTGTTTATGTACCGATTTTCTTTTTCTGTTTTCGTTCTGTCTCTCCAGCATGTTTCTGTTTTACGCTCCCCTCCTTTCCTCTTTCTCTCGCTCTCCTCCTTTCCCTCCTGCTGTAGGCGGGTTCAGACAGACCGGCGGAGGCTGTAATTGGTTAATTGTGATGAATGAGCTGTCTGTCAGGCATACACAGGTGCTGCATGCGTGCGTGTGTGTGTGTGTATGTACGTGTGTGTGTGTACGTGTGTGTGTACGTGTGTGTGTGTGTATGAGAGACAGCTGAAGAGGCCAGGCTCTGAGCCGCCAGTTAACATGATTACAGAGAGAGGAGACATACTACAGACCCCCGCCCTCGTCCCTCCTCCTATTTGCTGTCTCTCTTTCCGCACCCCCCACCTCTCTGTTTCTCTTCCCTTTCCTTTCCCTAGTTTCTCTCCCCCTTTAAAAGCTCTTCTCCTTCACACCTATCCTTCACCCTTCTGTACTTTCCCATTCTCACGTCATGACCTCCACCTTCTGCATCTTTCTGTCACCTTTCCTCCATGCTGCGCTGTCCATCTCCCCTTGTAAAATGCACGGAGTTAAGATCAGGCAGGCAAAAACAAAGTGACTGAGACTGGGAAAAAAACAAACAAAACAAAGAAATAAGATAGGTTTGAACAAATTGAGGATTTTAGGACAAAAAAGAGATATGAACACTGATGGTCAAGATAGCAGAGAAGTAGCTGAGCAGCAGAAAGCTGGGAACACTGACAGAAAGACAAAGAGAGCGAGAGTAATGCATAGAGAAGAGGATGGAGGATGAGTTAGAGCACAATAACACAGCAGACAGTAAAGAGCTGATATTACACCAGGCATCCATGGAGGCCATGTATTGATCCGCATTTGAGGGAGGGAGAGAGAGAGAGGGGGAGAGTGAGTGTGAGTATGTGTATGTGTGTGTGTGTGTGTGTGTGTGTGTTTGTGTTCAGAAAGGGTTTCGCCAGTAAAGAAAGAGGCTGTGTGTTATTTTTTATGATCTTAGACAGATTTGTGAAAATAATCAACTCACTCCCAAAGCTTGAAGCAGATATTATAATCTGTAATGTTTTTCGTGAGAGCAAATACTACAGAGTTTAAAACCAACAGGAGAATAACTTGGATTTCTGCCTCAAGACATGAAAAAATAAGTACATGACTAAATTTCTATAAATATTTTTGTACATCAAAGTGCATCAAAGTGCTACTTGAGCTGTAGTTGCTAGATTCAGTGTAGCTTTAGCTGAGAGTCAATGAAGAAAGAGAGAATCGTGGGACTTGTAGTCTTTGGCAAGGTGATGAATGATTGTTGTTATCATGGCAAATTGTCCTGAAAGCCATAGAAGACATCACCACAGTGATAAAGGAAAAGCTTATTGATCTCTGAGAAGTATTACAGTGAATATATCACACACACACACACACTGAAAGCAAGCATGAGAACCTGTGGAGGCAGACAAAAGACCCATCAGAAAATATATTTACAAAGAAACACATTACCTATTGTATAGTCATGCTCGCTGTCTGTTTTTTTTTGCATTTTTAATCAGTAGTAAGTAGAGCAGGAATCGGCCAAACAGACAGAAAGGGGAAGCAGAGATTTAGAGATGAGGAGATGGACCCGGAAAGAGAGGAAGGGATATACTGCAGATAAGGAGACAACAAATGAGGAAGGGATGCAGAGATAAAGAGATAAAGAGGGAGCTGCACATGACCAGATTATGTCACTGCAGAGGCAGCACATACAGTATAACAACTTTTTTTTTTTTTTGCTTTGTTTTTTTTATTTGAGTCCCACAATGTTGCAGTTTATATGAGTGCAACTTCACATTTTCTTCATTATACGTTATTTGTTGTTTCTTTATAATAATCACACAGTCTGTAAAATGTCGGAGAATAGTAAAAAAAAGTCAATGAGTAGCGCATCCTGGTGGTTTAATGGTTAAAAAAACAAGACATAACTGGGATGCTCCCAGTTTAATTCCAGCCAGGAAGCTCTGTCACATGTCCTCAGCCCTTCTCTCTGCCTGACTCCTGCCTGCAAATGAGGCTAATATCTTGAAATTGTTAGTTTCCTGTTTCAACTAATAGTTTTCCGTTTACAATGATATAAATCAGAGGGGGAAAAAAATCCTTATGTTTTAGAAGTAGAAAATGAAAATTCTGGCATTTGCTCTTGATACCTTAGAAAACATAATGCGGACCAGAGGTTAAGAGAAAGACTTTAAAAAGTTTTATGTGTTTGTTTGTTTGTTATTTGTTTGTTTGTTGATTGTTTGTTTGTTGATTTTCATATTTTGCATGTGGTCTGTTGTCATGTCTCCATGGCTGTTTTCACCTGAACTCCTCATGATGAACAGCTGGCCTGAAGCAAGACACACACACACACACAAACACACACATACACATACACGTACACACACACACAGGAAGGAGGTTGAATTGATCCAGGTTTAGCTCTCAGGGCTAAGAGTTATTGAAGAGAATCATCCCTCTGTAATCATGTTAGAGCCAACCAGACCTGCCCAATACACACTGCTCTGAGTGAGTGAGTGTGTGTGTGTGTATACATGCATGTGTGTGAGGGAGAAGGAGCTAGCTTTCATTTGTTTTGTGCCTCCTTCCTTGTTGTTGTCAGGGTCCTCTGAGAAATGTCAATGTGCCCTTCTGTCAAAGTCGGTCCCAATCAGCTAATACACACACAAACACACAGAAGGTTACGCTGTCATTCACACAGCCGTTGATGAAGCAGACGGAGCTTTGGAGCCCCTCTTGTCACTGTTCATCTCTGTGTCCATCTCTGACACACTTGTTTGTTTCTCTACCTCGTTCTCTGCCTCCTTATCTCCATCACTCCTCTATCTTTCCCCTCTTTATCTCCCTCCACATCCTTACTCCTCTTTCCTCTCCTTATCTTTGCTCCTCCCTCTCTACTGTACCATGTCATCCTGCCATCTCCCTGCCTCCCTCATTCTGCCTCTCCTGCTTCTGCCAAGCATCTGTTCTTTATGATTATCAGCTATTAGGAGCTAGTTTGGCGCTCAGATCTCGTGTCAGTCGTGATGTATTTTAGCTTCACTGCGTCACACACAGAGCTCTTCAGCTGCAGCAGATTACAGTGAGTGAGCAGGAGAGGTCCTCTTTTGATAAAGATGCCTTGTGGTTGTCACAGTCTATGGAATAAAGTTGATTTGAAGTTTTGATTCCTCAGCATTCTCCTGCCACTTACCTTGTTCGGGCTGCTCTTGATAACTTGCCAAGGGATTACTACCTCTGAGTGGCATTGTTTAAGCTCATTTACTTGAACTGTGTGAATAACTACTAAGAACTGATGTTCCTTTAAGACCAACTGGCCAAAAATTGTAAAGGCAGTGGCTAGTTGAGATGATTACATGTCAGGTCTATGATAGCTGGTCGCAAAAAGAAGGATCAATGTGCCAAAAACATACCAGGCTGCTGAACCCTCCCTTGCATTTCTGAGCTGTATTTCCACTTGTTCAGTTCAAACAAACTGGATTTTACTATACAAAGGACATGTAGGATCTATACCTTTGCTCTTTGTTCTAAATCTTTGAAACTTAGCAACTTAAAAGTTGTTAAGCTAAAGCAGAAGAGAGACCTTGTGTGGTTGAGAGGAGGCCCAGGTTAAGGTTGCATGTTTTGTGGCCCTGCTAAGTTAAAAAAAAAGTTTGCCCATGGTGGCATCAGTGACACAACCATCACTGCCAAACACAGCCAAAACAGGTTTCTAGTCTTTGTCAAGGCCAACCCTGAGACTGAGATCATACCAATGAGTAATTAAGAGTTTCCAAATAATCTAGATGGTATGTCATTGGACAGTGGGAGGAAACTGGAAAAACAGCTGGAGGAAACAACAGGCAGTGCTGACCAATAAGCCACTGACCTGCTATGATCCTGGTGACAACAATCTGCTCATCTTTGTTTCTGGTTTTGGCCTCGATCTCACAGCAGCTTCAGATTCGGTTGAGTTTGAGCTTGTGTCTGCTTCTTCGTTGAGTGGCTGAAACCTCGGCCAAATACACTCTTTACTCCCCTCCGACCCACCTCATCATCTTGTCTTTGTGCATGTGTGAGTGAGTGAGTGTGTGTGTGTGTGTGAGTGTGTGTGTGGTTGCTGGGGTGATGGCAGGGTTGGGTAGGCACTCCTCTTTAAGCAAGCTTGTGTGTGTGTGTGTGTGTGTGTGTGTGGCTGCGATCCATGCTAAACTGATTTCGCCATGGCCGCGCCAGGGAGGCTAACACAATTACTGCTGGCTAATGGCCCCACTGACTGAGGGGGGATGAGAGGCATCGTGGGTAGCTTTTCTGGAGGTCTCTCATCTTGCTCTCTGGCTCTGTTTTCTCTCTTCTTTCTCCTTTTTTTTCCACCAAATGTCTCTGACCCTTTTCTCATCCCTGCTCTCTCACTCTTCTATCATAGTTTCTGGGATACCCACCGCCCTCAGGTCAGCTCAGTTCAGCTGGGTGAAACTTAGAATATTCAGTGCAAAAGCAAAGTCAACAAATGCAAATGAGTGAAATAATAGTAATCCTTTTTCTTTCCCTCTCTTTGCACTCTGTAGCCATCAGAAGGAAGGAGAATGGTTGGTACGATGAAGAGCATCCTCTTGTGTTCCTCTTCCTCGGCTCATCAGGAATCGGTAAATGCCTTTCAGCTTTCACACCCAACACTTACTCTCTAGTTTGACCTATTGCTATAAAAAAAAAGAAAACAACCTTAAAACTCATTACCAAAACAAACAGACCACTTGTGTAAAGTGAAGTTACTGAAGTCTGTTGAATGGCGTTTAAATTCAACCTGCAAGCCTGCCGATTCCAAAAGAAACGGGGAAAACACAAGATCACAAAAGCACATTTCTCATTGTGAGTTTGTCCCCAAGGTGTCATTATTTACTGTGTGAAGTTAAAAAGAAAAAAAAAAATTTTCCAACCGGCATATTGGACTGTGTCTTATGCCTGCTAGAATTGCTGGAATCGTGATTTTATCAAAGATAAAAAGAGGTGATGCATTTGATTGGAGTGTCTTCATTAATTAGCAAATTTCCAGTGCCATTACAATAAACAGGCGTTTTACGTGAGTAAAAATAGTTGGGGTTCGGTTTGAAATGAATGAGGTTATTATAATGAAATTATTAAAATAGTTGAATGAAATTCTTTATTTCAAAAGCAGTTATAAAGAACAGAGACTACAAACATTTTGGATGTCACAGCCCATTGCTTGTGTCTTAATTAACTTTTTTTAAGGGGAAAATAAATTGTCAATAAATAGTCAATAAATTTCCCACCAAAAAAGTGAGTTCACAGCATGTTAAATTAACTTAAGACAACACAAGGCCAAAAAAGGGCAAACACATTTATAAAAGTAGAAAAAATTAGTGTGTGGGTATAATGAGGAGGACTGATTTCCTCACAGATGAGGGCATTTTTGTAATTGATCAGTATTGGTTTTATAAAGCTCCATCCAATTCTGAAGTTTGGTTTTATTGCAGCCCATCAAGCTCCAAGTACACCAGCTGTCAAAAACAAGTGATTGCACTTTAAAACACTGGAACCTCATTCTGACCCACAGCACTGAGAGGGAACAAATCTCAGAGCAACACTAACAAAACGACAACAGCCAGCACTTTCAATCAGTGAGATCCACTGGGGACGGTGGGGATGAATTGAGACTTTCTCAATTCAGTCTGGACCTTTGCACTGCAACAGAGAAAGATCAACACGCCTCTATCCATGAATTTTAATTGAGGAGATCATACAATGTGTCAGAATAAAGGGGAAAAAAATCTAAAAATAATTTTAAAAAATGGATAGGAGAGCTGTGATACTGGGTGTAGTTTCAGTAATATATGAAAAAAGGATATCGTTTTTTGTTGTTTTAAAGCTAGCCTTCAAGTGTGTACTCTGAAATTGTAGATCAACTCAATATCAGAAGGTTTTAAAGGGCATCTTAAGTTTAGCAATGTGCCTAAATGTTCTCCAGCACCAGCAAGATGAAGAAGCGTGAGCGCACGTGAGTTAGAGAGAAGGAAAGAGGGAGACAGAGGGATATTAAGGGCCAGATAGATGGCTAAAAAAGAGGGAGACGGTGAAATGACAGGCCAGAGAGATAGATGAAGGAGAGACGGTGTTCATATTCTCTGTTGCCTTCAGCGACAAACAGTGGCCATGAGACATCAATATTAAACACAGCAACAAGACACAGGCACACACACACACACACACGCACACACACTGCACCCGTATGCATACCAAACACAAGACATCAATATCATATATGAGCATTTATATGCAGAATATTTTACAGGCAAAGATAATGTGTGCTTCTGGAGAGCAGGAGATGATTGAAAGCTTTGCAGAGAGAAAGGCACTGGGATTTAGACCAGCACTTAGAGAAGGAGAGAGATTGGCTTTCTGTGCGTAATGTTTGTTTCCCTGAGTTCCTGAAATATTTGCATATGGATGCATTTCAAGAAAAAGGCGACTAATTAAATAAAAGCATTACCAGTTGAAACAGAATAATGAAATGATTTCCCTGTTTTGTCTGACCGGTTGATGGCGGCTGTCACAGGAAAGACAGAGTTGGCCAAACAGGTGGCTCGCTACATGCACAAGGACATCAAAAAGGTTTGTCATCGGGCATCTAACACACACACACACACACACACACACACACACATTTTTGCATGCCCTTTCATAAAAAGGCAATGATAAAGAATTATATTTGTGTTGTTTTTTCATTTTTTTTTTAACACAGAATAGGTTAAAAATAAATGATTCACTTTTGCATGTCAAGCCACTTTGGATTAATCTGCTGTGTGATTGCAGGGTTTCATCCGTATGGACATGTCTGAGTTCCAGGAAAAGCATGAGGTAAGAAACTTTTTTTTTTGTTACAAGCATATGAACGTAGATTCAGGAAGCAGCCAAAGTGTTGAAATGTTTTGCCTGAATCGCGCACACTGTGTTGAACATGTTCATTCATTCAAGGGAGAGTTTCTGTTGCAGCAGCATCACTCTGCTGCAATGAGGCATTGGATTAATTCTGTTTATGTACTCATAATGGATACATAAACCAAAATGAATGTTGTTTTTGCCCTGTTCTGCTCTTCTTTGTGAAGCCTTCATGATAAATGCATTTAATCAGTGAATCAGAGCTGCACAATGTTACAGCATTCAAGGACCACATCTGATCATATTTGTTTAATGTAAAACTTTGAGGATTTTTAAATTTTGGTTTATTGTTTAAGTTATTTTGACCCATCATGCACCTCTCTCCCTTGTCTCTTAGGTGGCGAAGTTCATCGGCTCCCCTCCAGGATATGTGGGGCATGAGGAGGGGGGTCAGTTGACCAAGCTGTTGAAAGCATGTCCCAACGCCGTCGTCCTGTTTGATGAAGTGGACAAGGCCCACCCAGATGTTCTGACTATCATGCTGCAGCTGTTTGATGAGGTGTGGATACAAACAGAAACCCTCAGCAGACATGAATCACACTCGTCCTCTGTCGCTGTTTAATAAAACTTTTGCATATGTAACTTTTATCTCAGGGTCGCCTCACAGATGGTAAAGGGAAGACAATTGAAGGTAAAGATGCCATCTTCATCATGACATCTAATGTTGCAAGTGATGACATTGCCCAGCATGCACTGCAGCTCCGACAGGAAGCAGAGCAGGTCAGCCGCAGAAAGCTGGCCGACAACCTCGGTGAGAGAAACATGCCAACGTATACATACTTAAAAAATGCAAACACAAACAAGATGATATACATCCTTAAGTTCTCTGCTCTTAAGGACGTTACACTGACTTGCATTTGTCACGCACATGATAGACCACAGCTGCAAACTGAATTACACTGTGTATTTTTATTAGCTCTCATACTGGAAACTAGGGCTGCACGATATATCGAATATACGCGATGTATCGATGTAAAAATCTGATGAGATGTATGAAATGACTATA
>JAPZDY010000024.1:10936515-10950537 GCA_029783645.1 Ctenochaetus hawaiiensis
CAAATTCTTCATTTTCACCCTCAGATCAGAGCTGGTCATAAACTTTTACAAGATAAAACGTAAAGTTTTACCCTCATGTGCAGGCCCTTAAACTTCACAGTAGTTCACAAAAATCTCCTTGTCCTTTCTCTTTCAAACTCACATTCCCACACTCACTGCACTGAAACAAAGCCTGTCGTGCACTTGGACGGCCACAGCGGCGGCTCTGATGAGCATGGCAGTCAGGTACGAGTTTAAAGCAGAAATCTAAACATCACGCTCCAGTCTCTTCTGGGGAAATGAGACAAATAAACTTTTACCCTCCAACATAACTTCCTCTAAGCCCCTTGACACACAGACTCCCACCAGAAGGGAACAGGGTCCCCTTAAATCTCTTTGCCGAGCAGAGCAGAGCACCCCGAAATCCAATTAGGGCAGCCGGGTCCAGACCAGACACCTCCCCAGTTCATCCCCTCACTCCTGCTTTTACTGTATCAAGTCCTGACTCCCCCTCTCTCATCCTTGATGTGACCCCCTCACCCTCAGCACCACCCCTCCAGGCTTTATGGTCCTACCCCTTAACTTTTTCAGTCCCAACATGCCTTTCTCCATCAAACAGTGGGCACTTTGTTAAAATTCAGCAATGGAAAGAGATGAAGAGCTCGAGATGTTCAGAGTTCACACGCTGTGGTTTTCTGCCTTGCTCCTTGGGGTGAAGAGAGTTTAAGAGATACACAGAGCAGAGCGTAAACTTCAGATCCGTCAAATGTTGGTATGCAAATGGTTTACCACTTTTGTCACCTAGAAGGGTTTTGGATGACTTCTTCTGCTGAAATGATGGGTCTGCAGTTTTAACATCCAGCAAGACCTTAAACTCATCGCTCCCACTGTGACTCTTTAACCACTTAAAAATGAACTGTTCCACGGTCAACATATACAGGGTGATATTTGTCAGAAGTGGTCATAAACACAACGCAAGCTGGTCAAAATGTTGGCAATATACAGAGAGATGCAGACAGTTGCTGGAATTTTCTACTGTGTGTCCTTTAATGCCATGATTTTGTTCCCGTTGACACTCATCTTTTAGCAAAACGGCAAAAAAATTGCAGCCGTTTGTACATTCTTCCACCCTGCTTGTATGTCTTATTTTGTTGCAAATCACTGAAAAAAAAGACTGAGTTCAGAGCTGTTTTTTTGAGGAGGGTTCACTCCTGACATCTACTCAAAAAGGTGAAAAAAAAAACATGTATTTATTAATATTCTTTATTATGTCAGTGAGAAACCCACATGGTTCTTTGAACTACTCCAAAAAATTTTGTGACTGTAAATTCGGTAATTAGTAATATAAATATTAGGTAGCTTTTTTTTAATTTCATGTTGCTTTACAGATTTATTTCATGGCAGAGCATCTGTCTCACAGACCGACATGTCTATGAAAACTGAACTGACAGAAGCTCCAGTGAATGAGAAGTTATAGCACTACTCTGAATATTCTAATAAATCTACATTATGAAGCACTAAGTGATGTGTTCAATGATCTGGTTCCTTGAGTGATGGGAGTGTTTTGCATTTTATTTGAAAAGTCAGACTTTAGAAAGCTGTTTTAATGAACCCTCAGATATAAGCTCCAGAAATTCTGGTTCAATAAAAACCTAAACGACTGTCACATTTTAATTTTACTGTACACTTTTTCCCTTTCCTTAAATGAGGCAGGTCTACAGCTCATCATATCTCTTTCTTCCTGTCAGTTTTTCCCTGTAGATGACAAAAACAAGAAAATGAGGGAATCTGGAAAATAAGGAAAGATATTAGATTTTAATTGAAAAAAAAAAACATTGACATGGTTGAACAACATACATTAACTTAACATTACCAAAAAGAGACTACATGAAAGAACAAGATAAAATGGAGTGTGTCAGAGAATACAACTATGGCAAAGTCTCCTTTTTGCTCATGCACACACACTCACACACACTCACACATATAACTAGAACACTGAAAGGCCAAAAAGCTTAAAATGAACATTAGATGAAATGTGTCTGAATGGCAAATCCACATTTGCTGCATTATGGTTGTTTGGCTGTGAAAAGGTTAGACACATCATTCAACACATGACACAGGCAAGTAGCAGAATCTAAAGATTTGGGAGCAACATAATGGGTCTCAGGAAAAATTAAAAGAGAAGAAAAGAGAGATCTTTTCCAGACATGACATATGAATCTGCTACAATCACAGCCCAAAAGATTTTATTACATTTAGTCCCAATTCTGCAACAGCACATTGGTTTAGAGGTTAGAGTTCTACTTTCGAGTCTTTCTTATAATTATAATAAGCTGTGGACATGGAAAAATATTATACAACATATTTTAGTAGCAAAAGGAAGTTGTGTGCTTAACTGGAGTAGTAGTTGTTGTGATCCACCTTAGTAAAGAAAGGGAGTCAAGTATATTGAGATGAATACACAGCACCTCTTACAATGACCATGAACTGGCCCAACAGGCAAAGAAGGAGGCAGGATTTAAATTAAGAACAAATAAAGGCAGACTGAACACTAGCAGGTGAGTTAATTCTCACATTTCTAACCACTCAAGAAAAACATATAAACAAACTCTTGAGTACAACCATAAAGTTGAGTCCTTTCACTGAACACTACTTTGTTGTGTCTTATTTTCCCCAAAGTTTCCACAGTCAGCAGCCACTGATGAGGTCTGTAGGGTAGCAGCACCACCTGCTGGTTAAATCAAGGTACAACAACAGCCCTCAAAGTATCTGTGATCTGCAGAAACTGACTCTTTCTGTTTTTAATGTATTATGAGAGGAGACATCTTCTCCCATTAGGCCATGTCGCTATTGATGGAACAATAAAGTCAAACAAAATCAACAAAAATGAGACAACAACATTACAGGAAAACAGTTTTGGTGTCAGATGGTTTCACCCAGACAACGATATTACGGTGGCTGAGTAGCTGTCAGTAGAATAACCATGAGTTAATCTGTTTGGCTATGTTAACTTATTCCCTGCATATTACTCCATTTACACAGTTTAAGATGAAATGACCAAAAGATATGACCCATCAAACCTGGGTCATGTCAAGCTACATTAAAATTTGTCTTTCTGTGTTAAAAAAAAACACTGTTTACAAAAAGGTTGGACGCCATGCAAAACATAATTAAAACAGAATGCCATCATTTGCAAAAAAACTGAGATAAAAGACACCAGTTTTTACAAAATATTCCAGGGCCAGTGTCAAAAAAGACAGAGTTCAACAACTTTCCTCTCTTTTGATGCTCCTGTCACAACTAGTCCTAAACATATGATTACATTCTGTTTAATTTATAATTTAGACAGCATCCCTACTTTTAGGAATCAGGGTTTTAGATTGAAATTTTGTATTTAGACCATTCAAGTGTGTGCATGTGAAATGTTCTGGTAAAATCTTAAGTGATATTTCACTCCGGTGCAGTGTTTTTCACCTCATCTACACCTTTTCTACTTCATTTTATGAACAATCAACTATGTAATGACTGCTTGAAGAATCTGTGTGCTGCAAGTGTCACTGGTTAACCTTAAAGGAAGTGACAGGGTAAAAAAACAGGCGACATGTCAAATGTTGAGTGTGTACAACTCACACACCAGGAACTCTCACTTAAAATATTGTACCAATGTGAAATGTGCATTTTTTAGCTCTAGCAGGACTGGTTTGGTTGGTTTGCTCCATATTCCCTTTATCATTAGAAAACAAGACAAACAAACATAAAACCATAAATACATGCGGGGACACTAAGACAACAAAAACCACCATTTAAACAACGTCGGCCTAAACATCGACACAAAAGTATAAAATTTAAGAAATGTGTGTTGAGTCTGACATGAGTCAGAAATAGCTCCATTCGTGTCATCACTTCCTGTCTGCCTGCATCACAGAAGCGATGGATATTCTGCCCAAGCTGTGTGCTGACGTTACCCTTTGGAGCTCTCTGAAAAAATTCCACATAGTTTCCCGAATGTGACCATTCATGGGGAAAAACCTGAGACTCAGAGAGGATCAAGCTGTTTTCAAGGCTCTGTTTCTCACAAAAAGCCCTCTTCTTGAAACTCTGTCACAATCCAGGGTTTCTCAGGACAATGAAAACAGGCTTAAACGCTGGCTTGAAACTGCAGGTCAGAACTGTTGGGTAAAACACACAACGCTGAGGCATCAGCCGCTTCAGAAGTAAATATTATCACTCTGTCAGGCCAAAAAGCCCAACATTTTCTCATCCCGCCTCTTCTCACAAGGGTTAAGGCCAAAGATTATGTAGTGATGCCTGAAGGATTGAAATGATTCTCATTAAATAAGGTTACCTTTACGACAACACGCATACAGTACATGTGAAAAAGGATGGTGGTTCAACAAGTGTTTTTTGAAAAAGTATGAAGTGCAATTTCTCTCAGAAGGCACAGTCTGGCATCAATTGGCACATTCCAGCTCAGTTCAGTTGAGTTCAGCTGAGATTTGGCCTCTTGTGACCTGGTGTGGAGGCAGCCCTGTTCGGACCAATCCTAATCCAGGTCCGTACAGTTTATTTCTGCTGCTGCTGTTGCTGCTGCCTCAGGCTCTCCAGCAGGATTTGCTTGTGGGCGGGGTCAAGCACCCCCGCCTCCTCCAGGTCCTCCTCGGTGATGTCACTGAAAAAACAAAGCAAGATGCCAGAAACAAAGTCAATTTTACAATATATCATGACTTCAACAGCTCTGTTATTATCAGCTTCTAGTATGCATCCTTACCTGAGGAACTCCAAGTCATCCCAGCCATTGTGTAGGAGACCCTGCTCATATCTCTCCAGTCCCAGCCTCTGCAGCCACTCGCCCACTGATGACTCCCCAACAGACAAAGATGAGCTACTGCTGCCCCAAAGCGCCTGAACAGGGGCAATAAAACAGAAACAATGTCATAGGACAGTGAAAGATAACACATGCTGGTTTGGTACAGGCTCTGTCTTTCTTCGCCTGCAGAAAAAGATGCTTAAACTTTGTCTTTGTCTAATCCTGTTGAGATCCTGCTGAAAATCTTAGTTGACCATTACTGTTTTGTAAACAGAAGCTGGGTTGTGTCCTAGTTGAAGATCATTATTGAGAAAATGTAACACAAAAACAGGGATCCAAAATAGTAACAGCTTCCCTCCCTCTAGCTGCCAAGGCATCAATAATCATTTAAAAAATACCCTTGAATGAGCCATTATACTGAATTTAAGTGAACTGCTCACCTCTTCAGGCATGTCCTCTGCGATACTCTCTGTGATGGGATTTCTGGGCGGAAAGGTGCGGCAGGGGTCCAGACCTAAACCCATCGGCTGCCCTCTCAGAGGTGGCGGCGCAGAAGGAGCTCGAGGAGGCTGCCCAGGAAACTCACTCTCGCTCAGTGTCTTTGCCATCTGGAGCACAGAACACGACTGGTCATCTAAAGCTCCTGGTCCAGCTCCTCCTCCTCCTCCTCCTCCTCCTCCTCCTCCTCGTCTAAAACCCTCTCCGAGGCCCAGCGGGGCAGCCGGACTAGCTGCTGGGATCCTGACCTCAGCTAAGTCTGGGTAAAGAGGGCGAGGTTTGGGGAAGGGTGCCTCTGCTGCCATCTCCAGGGCTCCCTTTGGGAGGGGAGGAGGGGGGAAGTCGGGAGGGGGTCGATTTAGCGTGCTACTAACTATTGTCCCGACACCACCCCCCTGTGCTCCTGCTACACAGGCTCCCCCATCGTCCTCTGAGGAGCCCTCCTCGCTAATAGCGCGGACCGGGTGGCCTGTCATAGGTCTGCGTGAGTGAGAGAGCCCTGAGCCCATAAAGGGGGGTTTGGTCCGGGCTCCTGCTGAGGGGGGTGGGGCTTTAGTTACCTGGGGGTTTGCAGAAGTAGGAGACTGAAGAAGCTCAGGAGAGAGAGCAGCTGCTGATTGGTTGGGAACACCCTCCAGGATGTAATAGGCGGGATTGTTGTAGCTGTTCTTGCTGATGGATGGATCACTGTCTGGTGCTTCCTGTTTAGGCCTTTACAGCACACACAAGAACATAACAGAAGGTTGATGTTTTATTGTGAAAAACATGTGCACATCTGTGTGCATTTTCTGTGTTGTGGTTTTTTGCTTGTTAGTGTGTGAAAACGTGTCTGTACCTTGCAGCAGTTTCCTCCTTGCCGCTCCTTTCTCCCTCCTCGCTGACCTTTCCAAGCTCTCCAAGCTGTTTACGAACCACAGATGGTCTGCAACAAGCACACATTGTAACAGGTTACAAGAGGGACAAAACAGAGAACACAGAAAGGTGTCTGTGAGAGTATCTGTACACTGAATTTAAGCTCCTTAAACTTAATTGATTGAAAAAGGCAACGTTTAAACCGCACAAAGTTTCTTTTTAGACTTTTTTCAGACCAGTTTTGGGAGCTTTCACACTTTCCATTTGTACAGTTACAAAACACAGAATACCTGGTAAATTTTTCCAAACTCTAGTTTTTATTTCTGTTACTAAAATATTTTTTTTCACCTAGTTTTAGTTTTTTTTTAGATCAAGTTAACTATGATAATCTGTATACAAAGGAGATAAATATAGGGAAATTTTAATGAAATATAGAGTGCACTAACTTGACATATTCATGTCCCACTCTGGATACCATAGTGGATTTCCCTTTAGGTCCTCCCGTCTCATCCTTGTCCACACTGATCCACTCTGCAACATGACAACAAAACAGTCTGGGTGAAACCACTGGATAGTATTGCTGCCTCTTTAAAAGAAAAATGGTGTCCCTGTCTGCTTGTCTGTCTGTCTGTTTTCACAGTACACCAGACTATCAACTCAAAGTTTTACATGCAGTGCATTACCATAGAGTCTCTCCCTGGTTCCCATCCTTTCAGAAGGGACTCTGACCCTCATGGACCCCCTGATATTTCCTGTTTCCTCGCCACGGTGGGACAGGTAGGTGTGGAACTGCTGTGCTGTGCTGCCAATCATAGACTTCAGAGCCAACACACATTCTCCTAGCAGGATGAAAACACAAATCTGGTTATTTTTCAGAATAAAGCAAATGTTTTTAACTCCAATGAACTGCATAGCAACAGCGGAAAACATTAACACTCTCTTCATACCGTATGACTCATATCCATCCAGTGATTTCACTGTTAGCAGCAGATGTTGGTCCTGCAGGTACTCGATCTCAGAGAGAAGAGGTTTGAGTGTCGTTAGCTGCTTGTTGGACCAGCCTACACGCAGGAAGTTGATGTTGTCGCTGCTCTGACTGTCGTTCTCATAACTCTTCTTAAACTCTACAGTTGAGAGACAGAGAGAGAAATGCAGGGAGGGTGGGGGTTGGGTGGACAGGAGAGAGGCCAAAGGGAACGAGGGGGAAGGAGAGGAGGGAAGAAGAGGAGGGAGATGTTTCTATCGCATTTCATTCAAAAGAACACGAACACGGTGGACAGGAGGTGGGGATGCAGCACAGTTCAACAATGGATTCTAGCTTAAAGGTATACTGACTGCCTGAGATTGGGAGGGAGGGAGAAAGATACGAAAAGAAGAAACAGATAGAATTTTATTACGTCCACTGCATCCATTATATCCACCCTGTCTGGTGCAGAAATTCCTGGTAGTTTTTGGTGGCTGTTCATCTCACCTTCCAGACAAGTGGAGTAGAATTCGATGAAGAACTTGGTTCTGCTTGCTGTCTTCACTATGGCCTCTATGCTCTCAAACTCAATGTAGGCTTGCTCTGAAGACTTTGGCAGACCTACGAAGAAACATGTGGACAGGAGGGAAGAGGGGGCGTAAAACAAAGAGAGAAACAGAGAAAAAGATCTGAGTAGATGCTGCAAAACAGTTCGACAAAAGAAATAGATTTAACTTGTAAACGTGACACTTTGCAAATTATGAATGAGCAACAGGTTGCTTGATTTTTTCACTTTGTTCAGCTCATCTCAAAGTCAGCTTTTGGTCTCTGTTTAAACGTGAGTTGCTGACCAGACTACAAGCATGTATCAAAAACTGTCCATGAATTGTGAACTGGAAAACAAACAAATTATCATTTGTTCACGTTCGTACACACAGTCAGATCTATTTTAAAAATGGGAAGAGGAAACAAACAAAGGGAACAAAAAGTACTTTGATGAGCTTTAAGTCTTGTACCTTTCTTGGAGACAAACTGGGAGGTCACCCCCACCTCAAAGGTTGCAAACACAGGGGAATGATCACTGGTCACTATGTCATCTGTACAGCCTGAAAAACAAAAAAAAACATATATGTGTATGAAAGCCTCCTTACTGATTAAATATATTAATTGTCCTATAGGCCATATACCATGTAGAGGTTATATGACATTTAAGTGAAATGGCAAAACTGAAACAAATGTCTCACCATAGGAGTTGCAGACGATGTGTGTTTCTGGATATGACTTCCACAGAATCCTGTCACACCAAGATGGAACATTAGTCCTCATCTAGGATGGAGAGAAAAGAATGAGAAATATCAGGACATTTCACAAAAAGAGAATAATGAAGTGTGTGAGTATTTGTAAAAACTATCTGGGAGTATTTCTGCCTGTGCTGTTGGCCGAGTTAAGTTAACTCACCCCGGTTGCCTTCTGCTTCTGCCAAACGTACGTGTCCCTTGAGCCACGTTCATACCGGTAGGTGGGTGGGAAAGAGATCTCTTCCTCCGCTGCAAGCAAGCAGACACATATTCATTTATAAAAATCTGTAGCAAGTGTAGGGACACACATTGTAGAAGTCAATCCTTGAACCTGTTTCACATTGCCCTCATCTCAATAACATCTTCATGTTTACATATGATGACTTTTCCTGATGAAACCCGGTTGTAATCTACCAAAAAAAACAAAACAGTCATGCTAGCACAACAGTAGTAGTGAGCAGGTGCTCCTGAGAAGTGTGTCATTATTTTGCTGTGCTGGTATCAAGGTGTTATTTAAATAAGGTAACCTTTACTTTCATACAGAGATATTTTAACTATCACATAAAATCAAAAATGCTCTTGTTACAATGAAAATCTCAGGAGGACCATTCCAGTCTGGTAAAATTGCAGGTGTACTAACAGAAGCGTAAAAAGATTTTGTTCTTCTCCCTCTCCAGGTTGAGCTGGTCCACCTTCAGTAAAGGGTCAAACTCTTTCCTGTTGATGTAGTTTAAAATCTCCTGCAAAATGATAAAAATGAGACAAGACCACAGAATGAGGTGTCATCCGAATCTGCTGCACTTCATCACTGTGTGTGTGTGCGTGTGTGTGTTCTGTTTTACCTGTATGTCCATATCCAGCCTGTAGTTGAGGTCTCCCAGCCAGAAGAGGTGTGTGAAGCGCAGTGAAATGTCAAAGGAGCTCAGCTGTTTGTCTCCTAAGGACAGCAGGCGTAGGATGTCTAGGTAGTTCTGGTTCCTCCTAGGAGTTAAAGGTCACATATAACAGGTTATAAGAGGTAAAATGGCTGTGTGTGTTTAGTGTGTGTGTGTGTCTGTGTGATGTATAATGTGTGTAGGACTGGGTTGGGTACCTGGCAATTTTCTCATTCCCTGATGTCAAGTGACAATTCACAAATCCAAAAGATGTTCCGTTAAACATGAAGGACACACCCACAGCTCCTTTGTTACCTAGAAAACCATCAAAATAAACATACAGGTTAAATTTATGACCCTTATTGAAAGTAGCCCAGTATAGACAAGCAATTATGAATAAGGAGAAAGAAGAAGTTGAAGTTGAAGTGATGAAATCAACAACCTATTTATTTGTCACTTTAATTGTGCTATTAATCCATGGGTCCCATTGCCCTCTAAATCTGAGGGAAGAAATAAGAATGAATACTGTGAATAGTTATTACCCAGTGTGTTAGCAATGCCCGTTTTGACACTGGACATCACCACGTGGCTGATCCGGTTCTCGTGTTCAGGTTTCACCAACACAGCAATTTTTATGTTCCACAGAGTTTGCACTGCGATCTACAACCAATAACAACAAAAGACAATGATTAGACCAGAATTCATCATCATTTCTGCCCTCACACTGTACAAAAATATTTAAATTTTTTTTTTAAACAAATACTGATAGAATCAAAGCATTTGTTACTCCACATGATAGTTCTACATTTAAAATATCTGTTCCCTAAAATCTTTGTCTCCAGCTGCTTTCCTTACCGGTTTATAATCCAGTTCTGTCTGCTCTTTCAGTATGACACGGAGTGACTCCACCCACTCCCGATCACACACAGAGTTTTCTTGGCTTCCAAACACATAAAGGTCGTGAGGGATTGTGACCGTCATCTCGTCCAGAGTCTTCCCGAGGCCGCGGCACAACACCCATGAGGCCACAGACTTAGGTGACGGCACTGAACCTGCAGAGACCGACACATTCACATTCAAAAACTAATGTCATACCCGCTGCTATTGACGTAGGTTTCACTGAAAAAAAAAACATACACCAAAATAATGTGTGTGTGTGTGTGTGTGTGTGTGTATGTGTGTGTGAGTGAGTGTGTCTCACCCATATTCCAGGTGCCTATGAAGATGGAGATCATGTCTGGCTCGTCTTGGTTGGAATGTTTGTTCTTCATCAGCTGCAGCAGCTGGCAAAATGCCTCCCGCTTCTGAGACATGAAAACACACACAGACACACACTAGTGAGTGGAGGTTTCCAAAAAAGGCCATGTTGTTTTTCAGAATTAAAAAAATCTAACTAATTTCATGGAATTTGTTTGTGCCACAAGTCCTGATCCTGAGTCTGATAATGGATATTCAAATAGAAGGTTTATGTCTGAAGGTTTAAAGAACATTTGTGTGCATGTTTAAATGATTGAGTAACTTTAAGATTGTGCTTTTCTAACACCCACAAATTTATGCTCAAGGCAATGTGTATGTGTGTGTGTGAGTGTGTGTGAATGTGTGTGAGTAGACCTTGGCACTAGCAAAGATGAAGTCTTTCCTCTGGCTCTTGTCCTTCTCCTTCTCAAAAACAATGCCCAGTTTATTCTGCACCCGCTGAGACTTGATCAGCTGACGGACTGAGACAGACAAATCGGCCGACAGACAGAAGACAGAAGGTCAGAGATAGGAAGGGAGAGGGAGAGAGAAAGGCAGAGAGGGAAAGCAAGGTCAAGAAAAGATTAAGAGGGTTAACGTTAAGGAAGAAGAACAAAGAAAAGGCATATAAAATGAAACATAGAGAAAATTTTAGGAAAACTATTTTAAAAGTTTCTGTTAAGCCCTCTTACAGTTTATTAAATATATTTACCATTACTGTCTCAGACACCATTCAAAATGTTATGTAGCGAAAAGCTTGGGTTTTAAATGTATTTAATGCAGACCATCTCCCTTAGCATAATAAGAAATTCTACACTTTCATAAAAGGCTACTCCTCACATTCAAGAGTACAGGTGCTATATAACACAGAAAATGAAAGTGGCTGTTGTTTAGACTTCCATCTTCAAACTAAATGGATCACAAGATGAGATGCGTCATGGTCTGGGTGGCTCATCATCACTGCTGAGCATACTTCTGCCCACTGATTTCCTGAGGGGAATAGTGATTACACATCACACTGTTCACATAATACTGGCTTTATTGTGTATGATGTGTTTGTGTAAATCTCACTTTTGTCATGTGTAAAGGTGGTCCAGTCCTCTTGGCTGTCCTTCACCTTCTTCATCACCACCAGTCTTCCTCCCTCCACGTCCACAGACAGAGTGTACTTCTGACTCTTTCCTATCTTTGTCAGCTCTGCCAGGTAAACATCCAGCTTCACCTGAAGTGGAGCAGAGAAGTTACATTACACACGTATACAGAGGTATACAGGGTGAATTAAGGGCTTTCAAGTCTCATCAAATCTTCACCACCAGGGGTCTCTAGAGTGACAGTGGTGACCTCATCTCCCTACACTGCTACCACATAAAACAAGCTTGCTTCATCTATTGCATTAACAGAGAGTTAAGCCTAATTTAGTGAATTGCAGTCAGTTCACAAAGTTCTGTTTACCGCATACTTGAGAAATATTATATAATTTCTGTGACAAAGTAACATTATTGTGTTGGAATCAATAGGACTTGTTTTAAGACTATAAATCTTACTGTTTCTCAAAGAAAAAATGTGGACCAGAGGACAGAAATGTGTTCTGACTTTGAGTCACATCATGTAAAACCAGCAGGGTCTGTAAGTCAGCAAACTGAGTGCCACATCTTAAACAGATCTCCTGACTGTAACAACATTTTTTGTTCCTCTGCAACAGGAAGCTGCTGAAAGGAGGTCACCACAGAGGATGCAGAGTTGGCTGACAGCTATTTTAATATTTCAAATGGTTTATCTCTTGTTCCGTTTCTGTCACCCCATGAGTTCCCACAACTCTACCTCCTCTTACCCCCCCAGCCAATCTTTTACCTTTACATCAACTGATATTTCACTCTTCTCCCACCCACTCCTAAACACTGATTCCTTTTGATGTTTACTTGCTATGTTATTGGTAAGCTTTTATAACAAACAAACTTTAATTTTATAATTAATATAGAAAATTTCAGTTAGACACACATGCTACACATACTCATCATACGTTGGAGTATGATATCAAAATTGATATACACCATACACCATGTATGACAAAGCCACTGCTGATACAACAGGAAGTGCAATACAAACATTCCTTTGGTCTCACATCAGCTCAGCTGACAAACCTCATGCAGTAAGACAGGGAATATATAGGACTTCTCAGCCTGTTCTTACTGTAATTAGATTTAGTCTGTCCTCTGTGAGACAAAAGCTGCGTTTCCTGATATAAGTATCTAATTAATTATATCTGAATAATCTGCAATAGATTTCAAGTTTGCCTCCAGACTTTCACACAATTAAATTATCACTTTATAGAATTCTGTTCCTGTTGTAGCACCAAGTACAAAAGATCTTCAAGATTTTTGCATTTATTTTGCAGACCAACATCAGTAATAATAATGTAGCATAAGTTCAAATGTCAAAAGAGGAAACTTGGCTTACACTTAATGAGTGTCATGAAAAGTATTGCTTCCTCTTGATAGTTACTAGTATGCAAATATTTCTCAAACCCCATTTTCCCATTAACATGAAAAGCTTAAGCAAGAATATTTTCAGTTTTAATTTCATGTCCTTCCAGGAAAGTCCACACCTCGCAATGGACAACATCATTACTATGGCTTTATTACTGACCTCACATAACCCTGCATAGAGACAACCACTGATAAAATGCATTCCTGTGTTTAGACTTTGTGAGTGGTGTCTGTGTGTGAATGCACATGCATACTTCAAAGGCCTGAACGGGGATGGCTTTGCTGTGACGCATAGAGAGAGGAGGAGGGGAGCACGGAGAGGACAAACTCATGTCCTGAAGAGCTTTCAGAGCCTGCGGGGTCAAAAAAAGAGAGAACAATTAAAAGTAAGAATAAGGAAGAGGTGAAGACAAACAGGACACAGACACAGACACACACACAAACAGATAACTGTATTGTTTTCAGTTTCACTGTCAGTGTCAACAAGGAAACGGTTCCCTATTTCCTGGATGCGATCCAACAGAGGCACAGAAGGCGGAGCCAGTGACATCACACTTGATTGCCCTGAGGCCATTTCCTTCCCAGGCAGCTGAAGCCCTTCCACAGAAAATGAAGTCCAAAATGAAATTGTTTGACCATTGTCTGGTCAACATGTGGAACTTGTGAAGCTTAAGGGCACTGCACTAGAAACATCAGGCATCAGGTCATGTCAGGCATGGCACAAAAACAAAATAGCTTTCAGTACTAACCCGTTATGACCCACACAGCACACCCTGTCCATCTGGCTATCTTAACCTTATGCAAATACTTAACAGGTTGTTTCAACACCTGGACAAATGGCTACCCTGTGTTAAAATGTCATAAGCCCTCCAACACACACACACAAACACACAAAGACAGACATAGACATGTGCACACACACACAGATAGACAGACAAACAGACAGACAGACACACACACACACACACACACACACAGACACACACACACACACACACACACACACACACACACACACACACACACA
>JAPZDY010000024.1:10950637-10963080 GCA_029783645.1 Ctenochaetus hawaiiensis
ACACACACACACACACACACACACACACACACACACACACACACACACACACACACACACACACCCACACACACACAGCAGCCGTGAGTTTTCATGCTGGGCTACACATGCAGCCAGCAGGACAGATGATCCATCATTTAGGGAGGGTTATCTAAACTAACCACCTCCAACTAGCAGCTGTCTCTGTGTGTGCGTGTGTGTGTGACTGGGTGGGAGCAGAGGTGATCATGTGTGTGGGTGCATGCCTCCACATGACTGAATATGCAGTTTGTTTGTGTGTGTGTGTGTGTGTGTACCTTCTTCTCTATGGAGGAGAGCAGGTCTTTGAGAATTGCCAGCTTGGTCACAAGGTTCTCCAGCTCCTGGTCTCCACCTTGATTAACCGACTGTTGGAAAAAAAAAATCAATACTTAACTCATTTTTGAGAGTACAAACATAGATTGTTTGAAAAACAACTGAAAGTACAGAGGACAGAAAAGATGAGATGTTATGATCTGCTGCAACTGTATGAGAGCATCATCAATGTATCTTCATCACGATGATTATGATTTAGTAATATAAAAGGTTATAAACACATTTCACTTTTTATAAATGTCCTGACACAAATATATGTTTAGCGAAACACAATAAACAAAGTTTAAAAGCAATACACTACTGCATGAGTAATTTCAGTGACATGAAAGACTTTTAAACAGATACTAAAAATAGTGGTCAATCCAGAATTTCTTTAGTGATGACAGATATTTCACAATTTAAAAGAGGTAATCCACATTAAAATGAGACATTCTGCCTGACTCATAAAAATCTCATGCAAACATGAACAAGTGTGCAACACACCAGCACACAGCTTTTGAAAGAGCATTACTAGTAAGACATCCCGACTTGCGCATAAACTACGCAGACAGAATACTCTGTGGGAGTGTTTCCTTGTGATACATTATTTCAAGAACAGCATGTACGACTTAAGTGTGACTCACTCTACTTCTGGGGATGTCCTGAAAAGACCCTGGAGAAAAATAAATGCAGCGTTGCATGACACCCACTCCTGTCTGTGTGAGGGTGACTACCATATGCTACTACTCCAGCCATGCATGTACAGATCCAACAATGTGTTCAAGCCAGTAAGACTTCACTTCTTTAAGACAGTCTCTCTTCCTGTTTTTTTTTTTCATGAACTTGTTTCTGAATCTCTGTCACTCACTCTAATTGGCTGCTCTGAAACATTACTGCTGACCGGTTAACTAAGGACATTGTGTCAGATATTCCATCAACTTCTAAGTCAATTTAACATTATTGTGTGACACACATCATGTTCAAAGTGAGCAATACCGGACCTGATGAACTGTCTAACTTGACAACAAAGATACTTAAAAAGTTTAAGTAAGAACTTACTGTCTGTTGTCAGGGAAGCAGGATAATAGAAACACAGGAATGCATTTGTTGCTTTAATTATAAAAAAGGATACACACACTTAAAGTGGCAAAGATGCATACCTGCTGGATCATCTTGGAAACCATGAAAGCACTCTGCTGATCAAAGACTTTGGAAAGAATCTCCAGACCAGACAGAACCTTATCCACCTCCCTATTCAGACAAATAGAGAGACGTCCAAAACTTCATTTTAATTCATGTTAATTTAATATCATAATGGTACACTTTGCAACATGTACAACTGTGAGCATCAAAAGGAATGAGTATACAAAGGCCATAAATCCTTACACCGATGGTCTTTAGATAGAGTGATGAGCACATGTATAAAAGAGCAGCTTTGTATAGAACATGCGTGGCCAAGAGAGTGTGTGTCTGTTCAATATGTGTTTCTACAGATGAGCTGCTGTGTCCATCGTACCCATTAAGGCGTTTACAGGAAGCCACTAGTGTCTTGTTTAGGTGAGGCAGGGAGCAGGCTCCCTGTTTGACCGCCTCAAGGTCCAGAGCATAGCTGCCCTTCAGGTACTCATGGGAGATGGTGCTCAAGCCATTAGCTGCTGGAGCACTGAAAAAAAAAATAAATGTAAAAGTCAAATGAGTATCTACAACTCTCTTCACTACATGCACGTTATTTCACAACAAAAGAATGCAGATTGTGCAACAGCACTACAAAGAGATATATTTGTTGTAGTACTGTGAAATGTCTCAAGATTTTTTTGCGCTAAATTTCATGTAAAACTGTTTTTGGGTTTGCTTTATTGTAATTTTTATTAAATTATAAATCATATCACTTGTATCAGGAAACAGAACTGTCATTGACTTCATAGTGGCCATATCTGCAAACTAAAACGTGTGTGTTACCCTGTGAGCAATGCATCTGTACAGTCAGGAGTTTTAGAATTGCACACTTCCTCTAAAACAGAGAGCTGACTTATGTCTACCCTGCTACCCCCAGACAAAAACACATGCACACACTCACTTACTTACAAAAGTGAGCCAGCAGGATGCCTCACAGTCCCCTGCACACTGGAAAAACTACGAGCACTTCTACAACTTGCAACAAGCTTTTTTTTAATTCAGTGTGTATAGACACTGTACAATGATTCTTTTGGAGGTCTTTTAATTAATAAAAACACCACAGACAGATAATTCTTCATAAGTATCACATGTAAAAAGAATGTAATCTCTTATGAATTTAATGAATCCTATGCACAGTGTTAGTGATGGTGTGCAGATTTTATGATATTATGCCTCTTAACCTAAAAGGAAGATGTTGCTTTATTAATGTCACTCACAGCTGACACTGAGATTGATACTGTGACGCACTAACTTTTGTTACATCTTTTATCTCTGGGAAAAACTGCTCTTTTAATTAGCGAGTTACATCTTTAAAAATATAAATGCAGCCACCTAAATCACTTCATTACAGTCTAAAAGAAGGAAATTACCTTTGTTAATTGATGTGCTCAGATATGACCAACAGACAGACACACTTACACACACACAGATGCACACACAGATGCACACACACACACTCACTCACTCACTCACTCAAACATACAAATAAAAGTCCTTATTTTAGCCTTGCATCATCTGTTTCACATGTGGTTCTCAACAGGATGAGGTTTTTCTTTAGTGTGAAGACAGAAGGGACTCACAGAGAGAGCTCCATTTATTAATATGTGTGCATGTTAATGAAATTAGCACATAATATACTATTTATGTGTAACAATGTTTACTCAGATGTCTTTAGATGTGTCTCACGCAACAGAAACAGTGAAAGTATAAAGGTGTAAACATCCTCTTATTGCTATTTTTGTGAGCAGAGCTCATGTGCGACCCAAGGCCTTTCAGTGTGAGACAACATGGTTGCCGTGTGTACTGAGGTTGTTTGCTTTTTCTTAAAAAAAAAAAAAAAAAGGTTGGTTGTGAGGCTCTGCAGGTATGTTGAGATTTAATTTTCATTTTCATTTGATTTTCAGAGCTTACATATTATCCTTATGAACTGGAAACAATCAAAATGAATCCCAGTGTAGACTTTGTACCTGTCGGTTGGTGTGTCTGGTCCGGGGGGAGTGGAGGTGGAGGCAGAGCGAGGGGGTAGGGGTGGTTTCTCATCCTCACCATCTACCAATCAGAGAAAAGGAGAGTTTACATGTGACAAAAAGGGACACAAACACTGAGTATGTCATTGTGTCTGTATGGGCTCTAGAGATACCCGAATAGTCCCTGTCATCGCTGACAGCTGTTTCCTCTCTGTCCACAGCGTACAGGAGGGTGGTGACTAGGCCCTGGCTGGGCTGCAGGTACAACGACACCAACTCTGGTAACGTCTTAAACCGCTTAGGCTGAACACCCTGAGACGTCTGAGAGAAAGAGGAAGGAAGACAATGAGGGAGAGAAGAGACACAGGAAAAGAAGAACATTATTGTCTACATGGCACTGACATAGCAATTTCTTGGCTACAAGTAGTCATGATGCTGAAATCTCTGATGGCCTCTATTGTTCCACATTTAATGTTGTGTAAGCAAATACGACCCAGTAGTCTAAATATAATGCAAAACAGGAAGAACTGATTTGGTAAACATGCTTCAGACATATTTAGCTCCTGAAAGCAAAATTAGACTATCAGACTCTCTTCAATGTCCCAGCTAGAACCCCAAAAATCATACAGCAGGGACACAGATGTCTGTGATGTGGCCACGCAATAGTCTGGAGCACCATGTTGTTGGGTGTGTGTGTGTGTGTGAGAGAGAGAGTATGTGTGTGGTGGGGACTTCACAGCTGTTGGGCACAACGCACAAAGAAGCTGCTGTTGGTGTGTGTGTGTGTGTGTGTGTGTGTGTTTGTGTGTGTGAGAGAGTGAGAGAGCTCAGAGCCAACAAAAGCATCTCTGCCTGCCAGCTGCTACTGAAGCAAATACAGTTTTTGCCGCTGTTGGCGTGTGTGTCTGTGTGTGCATGGGTGAGTGTGTGTCTCTTCTCTGTACCTGTACAGCCAGAAATCCTTCCTCATCTGGGAGGATTCTGTAAGTGTGGACATGCTTCTGAAACCTGCAGAAGAAGAAAGAAACAGAGAGTTATGAAAGGACAGAGAGTGCAGAAAAGGAATAGTGCCAAAGAGGAGGGATGATCACAGAGTTGGAGGAAGTGAAGTTAAAAACAGAGGCAGAGAAAAGTGAAAGGAGACAACTTTTAGACTACTTTTTGATTAAACAAACAAACAAACAAAACATCATTTTGAATCTGACACATACACTCTTGTGCTTGACCTCACTGGATAGTAGTGTGTGTGCGCATGTATGAGAGCGAGGGGGGTTTAGATGCTGTCGAGAGTCTAAACCTGCTGCTGTCAGTCACAGTTGTGAGAGGGCTTTATTCTTACAGTAGCATGATACAGTAGAATGGAACAGAGAAAAACAAGACCATCATTTTTTGTGGATGATAAAAAAAAACCAAACTTATCTAGTCCTCTTTTAGGATCTCTCCTTCAGAGTCAGAACTGCATTTCTGATTGAACCACAAACATTTTTTGTAATTCAACCACAGATCAATGCTCTGACATTGTGATTGCACAGGCATGACTACACGCCTGCAGCCACAAGCTGGAGTTTAATGATTTTCATGTCTGCTCTGCATGTCTGCTCACTGGACCGGACACAAAATGTTCAATTTGCCAGACAAATGTTGTGGTGTTCGTCTGTTGGTCTGTGTGCTGTATTTATGTGTCATGGTAGTGCCTGGTGTTAGGATGGCAGCCTATTCAAAACACCTAATTAATGCTTTTGCTTCTGCTTGTACTGTGCTTATTTACAGTATGTACTGAGTGTGTGTGTGTGTACACTGTATTAACTAAGAAAGGGATAAATCCATGTCAGGAATTTATCTTGCCCTGTCCAGTCAATGTCTTGCTCTGTCTTTCCAGGTCAGTGTCCAACAGGAACACTCACACACTCACTTTAAAAAGACAATATACTAGTTTATGTGTATTTCTGTTTATTTAATTAAATGTGTTTTATTGTTTATGTTTCTCATACCCTTCTCAAACCAGCAAAATGACATGAAATAAACCTGCATTTGTTGTGTGTCTGACTGGGTCAACCCGAGTCATCAAAACTGGCGTGATGACCTTGATCATGACCACAGCTCAACATGGGTCTGATGCAGCTTGAAGTGTTTAGTGATTAGATAAGTTCTGAATATCACCAGTGGCATATCACTGATAGTAAATATACACAGCTGTTTCCAGGGACCTGGAATTGAATCATTTCAACCTTTGGACTATTTCCTTATTGAAGGCTGTTATGTATTTGCAGGCAGCTTTTAAGCAATTTAAGATTTAGAGGTTCCAAAAATATAAAAGATGTCTTTTTTTTAGGTATTCTCGCCTTTATCTGACAGCACACAGAGGAGAAAGGGAAAGATATGCAACAAATGTCATGGCACAGTTGTCAATCCTTAGTGTCAGAGTTAAAAGGTATGTGATTAGATAAACCACTAGGACACTGAACTCAAGTTCCCATTTTACATTGACTCATATACTGCATTTTTATCAAATTGTTGTCAATAATAGTTGCATATATAAGGGTCCATACATAAGGATAAACTTAATAAATATTTTATCCTGCTTTTAAAAGTGTAGCATTAAATACAGTAAGCAAGATGAACTGTTCCTTTTGCCGCCACAATTATATCAATATTTTATCATGTAATTTAGAAACACTTTGTATAGAGCTACTGCAAAGTGTGTGTGTGTGTGGTTTGTGTGGGTGTGTGTGCGTGTGTGTGTGTGTGTGGTTATGTGTCTGTCTTCCTGTTGGCAGCTGAAGAGATTCTCTGCGAGTCTGTGGTGTAAATACTATTGTTTCAGTAGCAGCAAAGTTATAACAGGGGGAGGGAGACAGAGGGGTTTATTATGGGATAGACATAGACCCAAAGCATACAGTGTGTATGTGTTGTCAACAATAGCCTGTGTTGAGGGTAATGACTGTCCCACTGACTCCCTCTGTCCGGTTGGCTTTGAGCGCCACCTCCTCCAGCCTCGTCCAGTCTCCATTGTGTCAAAGTACAGCAGGTCAGTTTAGTCCCCACAGTTCTGCTGCTTAACTACAGAGTTCTTAAGCCACTGGATAATCAAAGTGTCACCTGGCTTCACTGTTGTAGCCATTCATCATCATACTAATGCAGGACAAACTATATAATACATTTAGAGCACAATTATGGAAATTTACCTTGTTTCAAGGGGTACACTGATGAATCCAGGTAAAAGTCACTATTCCCTATTGCTCTACCTTTTTTATATTTAATCCCTGCCAATCAGGAGAAGGTACAAGGGATGACTGAAAAAAAAATTGGCTTAAATTAGAAGGCTATAACTTTTACAGCTCTTGTTACATACATGTGCAGTTCAGCTCTTTGAGTAATTATGTAGAAAGTTTGAAGTTGTAGACTTTTGTTGTATTTTCTGTTACATGTAATTAAAAGTTAGTAGTATGTGAGAAAATAGACAGTATCAGGAGAAAATAGACAGTATCAGGAGGAAATGTAGGCAACACCAGGGGAGAGTGTCTTTTCTTACAGCATGGTGTAGAAGTGGGATGTTGAATTCATACATGGCAGAGCGATGACTACACAAAAGCCAATGTTGTCTATTTTCTCAGACAGTTCTGACAAGCAGTGCTTAATTACCAAAAACAGGAATACCACAGAAGATATTAAGGATTTCTGCAATATCTCTCATAGAATTGAGTTACACGAACATGGATGAGATAACCCCTTATATATGTAAAGAAAAGGCAGAAAGAGTTTCAGAGGGATTTTTTGCTTTACAACTATTAATAAAAGGATGTTCAAAAGGGGCTTCAGAATTTCTACATTAAAGTTCTACTCAACTGCAAATGCTCTGTACATTTAATATTGCAACAAAAAAATGCAAGAAAGAGACTGTAGTTATAAATATAACTTAAAAAAATGATAAGGAATGTTTTCAAAGACACTTCTGGGTTTCAAACTCACACAGATGCAGAGGGCCATGTCTGAACCCAAACATGTTTGGACACGCTCCACTGATACTACAGAACATCTTTCTGTCATAAACAATTCAATATCTTTGTAGGTGTTAAATAATGCACACACATACAAGCCTTAAAACATATCACCTCTCTTGTTTGCATTCAAGAATGAAAGTTAATCATTGGGGCCAGTGATTGGAAATTTTATGTTACTGTGTATTAATAAAATAAAGAAATCAATACAAATGAATAGAGGCAATAATATGAAGCCACATTAATTGAATTGATTTCACAAGCACAGCATTAATATAGAGATGCATGGAGAAGAAGAGGAGGAAACAGGATGAGTTGTGTATCTAATTAAAAAAAAAAGTGAACTGTTGGTGATCTTATTGGTATGATCCCTGAGAAGCAGGTAATTATTGTTAATCTGTATCAGCTGAAGAAAAGCCACACTGTACATCCTTACTTTAAGAGTGTTTCACAGTAGATAGACAAATGAGAGAAATATTCTCACAAAACCACTACAGTAAGCTAGTGCAAACAGCAAGCTGTTTCTCCAAACCATACAATATAAATCCTATAGAATTTAGCATAATACATATTTTTAAGATACTTTTCTGCAACATCTGTTGCACACAAATGCTAAATAAACTAAACAGAAACTGATCAGCTTCAGCTGTCTTTAACTAATCTTCTCATTGCCAAATGTGTTTACTTCCTAAACAAAAAACAGAGTATTATCTTAATACTTGCAAGTAGACACACAAAACAAAACTCCAAAGCCAGAAATTTACCCATGGAGGAAGTGAAAGGCAAAGGCTTAAAGACAGACTGACCCTGGAAACAGTCCTGACTAGCAGAACTTCTGTTAAGTCACCAACACAAACACTTTTCCCACCAGTCTATTCTCAGACAACAGTAGAGTGGAAACATGTTCTAAAGGCACTGAGGCCTCAAAAGCCCTCAAAAAGAAAGTACATAAGTTAATTAGGCAAGCTGAACAAAAAGTCATGTCTAGTAGCCATGTTTAACTAAAAAAAAAAACATTTCAACATGTATGTGTTTGGTGTGGACCCAAAAAATGAGTTGTGGTTTAAGTCATGATAAGGTAGTGTCTGTCTAATTTTATCTTTTAGCTCGTTTCTAGCTCATTTTAACTCCACAGTCTCACAATTGTTACTCAGGCCTCCACTGTGCGCTCTTGTATTCCTTTGGGCAAAGACAATCTGATTGTACTCACCAAGCGATTCAGTATTATACAGTAAACCGAAATGTTTTACCTTACACTGTGGTGAAAAAGGCACTCTGTCTGATGTGTCACAGAGAAACGAATCTACAACCTTGAAAGTTACAACACAATGATTATTTCAGCCTCAAGATATTGTATCTCATAGAGCTTAATTATTTATAAACACACCAGTTACAGGATGGTTTTTAACTACCAAGTGTTACTTTTTGCTTTGGCAGACAGTTTGGAAAGCTGAAGCAAAATAGAAAAAGGAGATCACATTCAACGTCAAGAAGATCTGGTATAGACATCAGCCACGAGCCTCCAATATGCCACACTATGACCATGACTAAAAACAGTGTGCCATTCAGCAGTCTGGAATCTTTCATGCTTCTGGTGATTCAGATTCTACTTCCTGGAAATGCATGTGTTTCACACAGCAATATTAGGCCAAGTTCACAAGAATGGGATCGCTTGACCATAACATCTTGCCACTACAGCTTCAAGAGTTGGTGGGGAATACTGAAAAACTTACAGATACTATTCATTAAAACAGATGTGTCATACAGATCTAACCACACTTGTTGACATGTCATGTGACTGGCTGATGGGTCAATATTTTGACATATACTGCTTATATTTGTACTGTGAAATGTTTTACACTGTCAACTGTGAAAACATGATCTACATCAACTTGGCAACTTGACATGTACCTTTTCCTAATAAAAATTTTTAAAGCTTGAAATTGAATTTACCTCACCTATTCACAGATATGCCTCTGTCTTTAAGGGGGATCAGTGTGCATATTTGTTATCCTAAAGATCACTGATTTTAGCCTGACTTGCCAAGAGATGATGATAACTGCGTCTAGAGCAAGTCCATGTCTCTGTTGACTCCTTTATTGCAATAAATAGTACAAATTGCAAATATCTAAATTCTGAAAACAACATTGAAATTTAGTTTCATTCCTTGTTTAAGTACTGCAGGTATGTACATCTTTTTAAAGTGAAAACAAATGAGTTAATCAAATATACTGCACCTCCCACAACCACTACTATCACTAACTATAATCACTTGATATGATGGGTATATTGAGAGGAATGAGGAAATGTTTGTACTTGAAAGATTATAGCAGTTTCTTTCTCCGTGACCGCAAACACAAGTTTTACAAAATCCAGCACCAGTTAATATTCAGAAAAAATTAGAGTACTCTGGCAGTCTTGGCCATCTGTTTAATAGTAACAATAACAGTAAAAGTGGTCATGTCTTAATACTTCTTTATATGTGGAGGCAAAGCTTCTGGGTAAGAGCAGTGTTTTACTTGGTAAGGCACAGTTTGACTTAAGCCTGACCATAAAAACCTTGAGAAACCATGAAGGAAACTTTCAGGGATGAAACAAAGTCCATGATGAGAAAGGTGAAAGGGGAGAGGAAGGGAGAGGTGGAGGCAGGGAATAAATCCGGAAACGGATGATGCATGGATGTGAAGAATGTTGGTGGTCAAAGAGCCACCTACTGAATTACTAATGCACCAACAAAGGATAAAAACGGCTAATGTCCGAGTGTTAATCAATGTGTTTTTAATAAACAAGGAGCCAAAATGAGCTGCTGACCTATTTTATATATCTATTTGTGTTCCTGGGCTGTCAGGCTACATGACAAGAGCAGAAATGTGTTTACATGAGAGTGGGTGTCTACATGCACACACACACGCACACATCCACCCACACATAGTGAACTTAGCATGGGGTAAACTATCAGATAGGGGATGTAGGTCGAGTCAATGTCACAGCAGCGTGTCACATGGCATAGGCCTTTTATTTCCTGCATCTGCACGATCAGTAATCTGCATCTTTCCAACTGTGTGTGAACGCTGGAGGGTCGTGTGAATCATTTTGGTCATTTGTAAGCTTAACATCCCTTTTCTACGTCTCATTTGACTTGTCTTAGTCATTGTCAAGTTGGCAAAACACTGGCGGTACGGTCTGAGTACTGAAGCTTAATTGTCTGGTAGTCAGGTGGACATGGAAGTTGGTTGGTGGCAAAATATCCCTTGTGTAAACGAGGGTGGGCGTTACATCACTTCTTTAAGCAAACAGGAGAGTATGTGTAACTGCTTAGCAAAGCCAACTGCTTCTCCACTGCACTGATCCTAAACGAGCCTTCAAATTAAAACATCAGCGAGGCATCACCAACCCATAGATGCTTATATTTACCTCCTCCACCATTCAGTTTCAGTGCCTTGTAAAAACGGCGCTGCAGGCAACCACATCAGACACAAGACAGACAGGGACAGCCCTAAAGTTGTGTGCCATGCTGGAGTTACACTGCTGGGCAGACAGACAGTCTCTCTCACACTCACTAACTTCCAGGAGAAAGTAAACAAATGCGTATGGCTGAAACCATGTTTAACACTGGCTTACGTGGGCTTCAACTACAATCTGATCTCATATGACCGCAAAAGATGCCAGTTTGTTGCTGCAAGAAAGTTCAATACATAACTTATAGGAGCCTGTAGAGCATGGCAGAGTTAACATACGACTATTCAATGACTTAAACACAAAACCCAAGATTCCCTGCAGGTATGCTAGCTGTTCAAATACCTTTAAAATTTAAAAGCTAGCAAAGCCATAACTTTTTTGCCAGTAGACGAAGCATAGCAAGGCCGCTCACACATAGGTTAAGAGTTTATATATGCTTCTCTTTTCTGCGATAAAGATAAGTTACTTACAGTACACATAGAGCGTAAGCCCCGTTGACACTCTCACTGTCCCGCACCAGGAAGCTGCCGTCTCTCCCGGCCCGAGCCAGCAGCTCTTCGGCCGCGGCTCGACTCAGGTCCCGGTGATACCACATCGGCGGTGCGGGCCCCAACGGAGAAACCCCACCACCGCCACCCCCGGCCATGGCCACAGCCCTTCAAACCGGGTTCAACTGAACTTGCTTCCAGACTTCTCAGAAAACCTCCCAACACTCCTCCAGACCAGAGAAATATCCAGTGAGAGAGCGGCTGAGAGCCAAACGAGGCGTAGAAAAGTAACGAAAACGGTTCTTCCGACGGTTAGGAGGTGCGAGAGTACCGACGACTGGGTTTAAACTTGTACATTTGCTAAATTTCGCTGTTTGTGGCTGTTTCCTCAGTTCCTGAAAGGCTCACCGCCCTCCTCTTTCGCTTCCCAGTCCCACGGAAATCAGGGTATGTAAATCCACACTGGAGACCGGGGAGCAACAGTGGGGACGCGTCAAATCCGACATAGTGTCAATATGATACACTTCCGGTTACAATTTTCAAAATTAATCATATTACGAAGTTAATTTATTGAGACGCTTTAATTCAGGAACGAAGTCGCATATTGTTGGTTTCCTGTTATGCCTACCTCGAGCTAGCTTGACAAGTCTCCAGGAAGAGGAGATGGAGGGGAAAAGAGATACTGGGTAGATACAAAGAGAGAGAGAAGAGCAAAGAAGTCATGGAGAGTAATAGAAATCGAGGAATAGGCGAACGGAGAAGTGGGCTAGTAATTAAAAGCAAACAGTTTACTTGCTCAAGGCAACAGGTATCAGTTATTGACATTTTTTACAACTTTATATTCTGCTTTTTCAAAACAAAACAAACAAAACAATACATCCCACTTTTTAACAGCTTCTATTAGTTCTTACTTTGCATGTTCACTGCATGCAAAACGTATTTTCATTAATTTCACCAGCCTAAAATGTGTCAAATGTGGATCAGAACCAAAAGCAACAATAAAAAGGTTCATACACCTCCAT
>JAPZDY010000024.1:10963955-10976027 GCA_029783645.1 Ctenochaetus hawaiiensis
GATCAACATAATTGTGCTGTTATTTCAGTGTGTAAATTACACTTCTAAAAGTAAAGTTTGCATTCAGTGTCTGTTAATGTTGTGCTAGAGTTAAGTGGGAACTGCACAGTGTAATTTGAGGGATTTTTTTTTTAACAAACTGGTGGTTTTTCTTAAAACATCTCCTGTTGTTTAAAACCAGATTATCTATTATTTGAGGTGCTCTGGTGATAGAAAATGTTGGAGCATAGTTTTGCTAATAATTTGAGTATTGGGTCAATTACGGCTAAGGTATCACCAAATTTCTGCAGTGGAATAGTCCCACCAAAGGCCAGGTCTCTTAATATACAAGCTTTATACATACAGTTCGTGCAGAGAAAAGCAACAGGAAAACTCTCTAGTTCACAGCTGAACTTGCTGAATGTGCTAAATTATTCAGTAGTATTAGGAAGGATGTTTTATCATCTTTAAAAAATGAGGCAGCACTTTAACACAACTGATCTCTGTTAGAAGGCAGGCGACATTTTTAAAATATCATGCATTTGACTTCATCAGTGATGTTGTTTTAAAATGACTAGATTACTAGATAGATAGACACAGAATACACCAGCTGATCACAAGACCTTTTCAAAGACTTGAACATATTCAGACGTGGCATTGACACACACACACACACACACACACACACACACACACACATGCACCCACACATGCACCCACGCACACACTAACATCTGTAAACACATGCCACTCAGAGTCACACATGCAACACACGCATAGAGATTATATGACACAGAAACACACTTAAACACAGAGCGAGTACATTAACACACCCTTATGCTTTCTCTTTCATTCTCTCTGACACAGTCACATACACTCACACACACACACACACACACTCACACACACACACACACATATATACACACACACACTAACACAAGGGACTAGAACTCCATAATTACCTACCAGTGGAGCCCACTAACCACTAGCTGGCCCAGAGTGGTCATGTGACGGTGTGATCACTGGGGCCCTGCATAGAGAAACGTTTCTCTCAGTGCAGATCCTGGGTCAGTTTTAGTTTTTCCTCACTGGCGGCTGCGGTTATGAAGGAGTTATTAAACTTATCCACAGTTTTCACTGAAGAAAAATGTCATTCCAGAGCTGTGCGGTAATACAGTATGTTGCATGTCTCTTTAATTGTCTTTATCCACACAGATGTTCAAATCAAAAGTTTATTCCTAGGTACCGAACAGCTGTACTTCCTTGACTTGAGATAATTTCACAATTCAGTGTCTTGATTTTTGTGTTTTTATACTGTATTTTTTTACGTTTTGTTATTTTTTCCTGGTGGACAAATCTCTTTTCTGTTCTTCACTAAATTAATTAATAAGTTACATTGCAAATTCAGAAAAATGACACAAAATAAATGACCAAATAAACTGTATTTCAGTATTATGTATAAGATGATTCGCAAAGGGAATTTGCAAGCTATCCAGCAGTAAATTTAATACAAAATACCTCCACTTTAACTATCTGTTTTATTAAGTTATTGTTTGTTAATGCATCAGTAATTCTAAGTCAGTAATCTGAAATTGGCCATTTTGCTTAAATACTTTAACTTTTTGTCTCTTGAGTTTATTTTAATGTTTACACTTCTGTACTTGCTTTTTTAAAATTTTCTACCCTAAAATTTTGTAAGTTTGACCTTTTTTTGTGACATTATATGTCTACACCTCTACTTTTACTTTTTACCAGCAGAAATATGTAAATATATATTTTCTGTGAAAAGAGGTCAAATAAAAAAACTTCAAACAGATAAATGATAGATTAAAAAATGATTGAAAACACACTGAAGGACAAATAACTTTTGGTGTTATAATAAGCTTTTCCTTCGGGAGAGGCACTGGAAGTTCGCCATTGTTAAGGACTAAGCACTTAGGCAATGAGAAAACAGGAGTTTTATTAATTTTTATTCACCCAAAATACATGATTTATATAAACCAAGAGTTTGACAGCTGGGTCTGTAAAATAAGTCAAAAATTTATAACTGTACTCAATACAACAACAAGTAAACAAGATCTTGACTGAACAAACTGAAAAGGCACAATGACAAGAAGGAACATTAAAAGTGGTTTGGCCAAACCAAATAGCTCACAGAGGGTAAACAAGATGGAAAATAAGTACAACTAAATACAAAACAAAACTAGCTACACCCAAATCCCCTCCATTGACGTGGTAGCACATAGTTTGGCCCAAGGAGCTGGCTCCAGGATTTCAGAGTCCTCGACCCTCAGCCACTCCTTTTGCTTCAGTAGAAAGGGACCTTCTCAACAAGGAAAGTAATGCATGGCTGTGGCCAATCAGAGGATGGAAACCACTCTCTGAGATATGGAGCTCTGAGTGACAGGAACAATAATATTTTCTAGGGTTTCTTCAGTATTTATTCTGTAATACACTGCACTGAAATTAAGTAAGTAAATAAATACCAATCAGATGCATAATCATACAGGAATATATGGACATAGAGACAGGATAAAATATAGGTGGGGGGGTCTCTTCACTAGAATGCAAACAAGTGGGGTCTTGCTATTAACCAGAAGACTCAATTACTCAAAAGACGACATGACACAGGGTAGTCTTTGAGATCAGCTTTATTGATGCCTTCAAGGTGATACAGGACAGGTCAAGGATATCAATTAGTGCATCATTACAGAGAAGGACACCATGAAAAATGCTGTCGTCAAGGCAAAGCTTTTGTGTTGCTCTGCACTGTTAAGGTAGTACTCAGCTACCTTCTTGTTGGGGTTTGTCCCATTGAACCAGAGCTGCATGCAGCGGCCGGAGGTTTTGGAGAGGGTGGTGTATTTGTAGGAATTGCTCCAGATTTCTTCACACATGAACTGAGGCGTGGGGAAAACATCAGTCCACTTTTTGCACTTGGTGTCAGCAGGGCAGTGGTTAGTATCTGTAGGAGAGCAGGGGAATTAGAAAGAGTCTGAATCATTGCCACAGCTATTTCATATGTAGTATAGTGTATTCTAAATTATATGCAGTAATTACATGACAATAAGCAAAAAATAGTATGACGGAAAATCTCCATGTGTTTATCAGGGCATGGTATTGCATGGTTATGGTCGTAAGTGTTATTTTTTTGTTTAAGTCAAGTGTGTAAGTGTTTTTCAAATATGTGAATTGTATGTGTGTACCCGCTGGTCTTTGTGTGCATGCATACATTTGTGTGTGTGTGTATGCATTTCTGTGCTTACCTGAGCTCCAGTCCCATCCCACGTGCCAGTTACTCTTGCAGGTTAAATCATCCTTGCAATCTTCCCACCAACTATGGCAGTCCTCTTGACACAGAGGCACATCTAAGATACGCTCCTTACGCCAGCTCTGATCCACCTTCACGCACAAACACACACGCACACACACACACACACACACACACAATTGACTCATATATATATGATCTATCATTTCAGAACATAAGTAATAGCTGTGATCAAGTAATATGACATGATGTGGGTGAGTGTCTGCAAATTAAAAAAACTGCAAAGTGTCTGTTACTAAATTTAATTGAGGTTGCAATCTTTTATTACTATAATATAACAGAATAATGGAGATGTGTTATACATGTGAATGTGACAAGCCCTCTTGGTGCTTTTTAATGGCCAATGCTGCCATCTAGTGTTGTAAGTGCGCACATACAGTGGAAACTGAGAGCATAACTGCACAATACATACTGCTTGTATCCAGGGTCCCAGGTGTGGTGAGCACTCATAAAAGCAAGTGTCCTGGATGAAATGTTTCTTGCACTTCTGGCTCATGGTACCACAGTGATTCCAGTTGAAGTTGTACAAGTAGGAATTATCAGCGTGGGCTTCTTCGGAGGTGTTGGCTGTGCAGCAAGCATTGTCTTTCCATGGAGCACACTGGGAGGGGGAAAAGGAAAGAGGGGTCACTTTATGGTGACTGAACTTTTTTTTTTAAAACCTTGAGTCTGGATCAACTGTAGATGAGAAAAAAAACGCAATACACAGATTTGAATCTTCCAGCATTTCACTTTTTGATTTGTTCTATCGTTGATGTCTGGGAACATGTGTTTTCATCACCTGAAGATAAAGTGCTCCCTCAGGGCCAGGCTCTGTTTTGTGGTGTGTGGCGTTCATACACATGTTGAGCTTGTCTTCAGACAAAGCGCTGGTGGAGACGCTCAACAGCAAGGCCAAGACAACCCACATGGCTCTGCAGCAGGGAGGTGTTAACAAACATCAGTGGAAAGGTCTTAACAAGATAGCCTGTGCAAAGCACCAGTGTAAAGGTTATGTCCTTGTCGTACAGATGGCCAGAAAACTTCAACACACAATACTTTGTCCACCTCATTGTGAACAAAGTATTGTATTCCACACTGTGGGAGCTGAGTGTTAAGTGTTAAGTGAGGTGGCTCTGATTTAAAGTATGATTTTCTTTTAAACACATTATTAATATTTCTTCAGTGTTGAACTATGAGATTTACCTTTAGAGTAACAGATAAGTTGGTGCTATTAATCAACCTGTTAATATTTTCTGAAGCAGGAGAACAATGCTGACACAAGCAGGCCACTAACCACAGCCAGAGCCATAACTTAAAGGCGGATACAGACTTTATGATCATTTTTTATTTAAATTTTAAAAAATGCATTATTTAAATCAGAGGAGGAAGACAATACCATATAGATAAATACTCTGTAACAGTCCTAATCCCTCTATTTTAAAATCCTATCTCAAATATTGTATTAGCATAAGTATAAGCATTAGCATGCAGTGAAAGTAAAAAGAATAATTTTTTTTTTGCAGATTTAATTGTATTTTTTCATATGAATAATTACAATTCAATGTTGCAGCTGGTAATGATTTAATTATTATTTTTACTGTAATCTAGCTGTGTATCTTATGAATTTCACCCTGGTGAATCTGTCATATGCAATATTACATCATACTTTATTTGTTTTTTTAAAGCTAATTTGAATTTTAAAGCCAACCTAAATAATCAATCTGAAAGGCACTAGAGTGGGAGTAAAGCAGCAAAAAACAGAAATACTCAAGTAAAGTACGAGTACATTGAAATTCAATCCTTTAGTAAATTTGCTTGTTAATTTTAAATTCTTCTTTCAATTTCAATATGAAAAACAACAGAAACCGTTAAAAATGAGTAGCTACTGTGAAGACACTGTTACAAAAAACTATATCATCACCAGTGCTTCTGAACCTCTATCCAAAAAAAACCAAAAAAAAACAATGAAAAGCAATTATGAAGACACCATGAATTCAACAGAAACGATTAAACCACTTTCTTCGTTAAAGGAGATTTGATCTCATACTACAAACTACATGTTAAAGGGAAAAAATAACCACACTGTGTCAACTCAGTGAAAAAAAATTCTGTCAGAAATTATTTACCTTTTTAGATTCTGTGATGATTTCTTACTGAAGTGATGATCCCACAAATCAGTATCTTCTCCTTACAGACTTTTCAAGACTGAACACGATGAAGAAAAGGGAAGTGTGCAGGCATGTGTGTGTGTGAGAGTGTGACTGAAGACGGTTGCCGCTATTCCAAGTAACCTTGCATGAAACCTTGCGGCCATACTAAAATAAAATATCTCCAAAGTCCAAAGTCTGCCTTGCGTCTGTGTGCGCGCGCTCGCGTGTGTGTTGTGCACGTTGTATGTGATCATCTTCTTTATTACATTATAATGTAAAGAGAGTTTTCTCTTATCTCAAGGTCCTGCTTTTTCTTACACACTCGTGTTTGAAAAGGGCAGCGTGACCTAAGAAGTAAAGATAAGCTTCTGCTGCATCTGTATTGATTCTCACATGACTCAACTTAAACTTTAACAGAACAGGCATGTTGAAGTGGGAAGCTAATTACAAGTTATCTTTATCTCTCAAATTTAATTCATGAGTAATAAAGAGGAGGTGATGTAGCAGTAAATGTATATTTGTCCAGCAGCACATGTTCTAGTTTTACTCTTATTTAACAGTCCAGGCTCATTCTGTGAAATAAATGTTTTTTGATTTTAAAAAAGTTGTAATCAAAAATATCTATAATCGTCACTTTTTTAAAACGAGGATATCTTGTGGGTAATCTTAATCCTATTTTTCCCGTTGGATACCGCTGCTGCCCAGGCGGAACCTTTGTGAAGTAAAGCTGGACAAGAGTGCGGCGGTAATATCCATAGATGAACACCAGCGGCTTCCGGTTAAATTTGTTTTGAAATTTTTAAAAACTGATGCGAGCGACTGGCAGGTACTTAGACTATCCATTATTTCACGGGCAATTACGGGCAAAATGTCATATTGCACAACGTTACGGTTTACCGCAAAGATTCGTGGGGGTGATATAACGATTTAGAAACATAATGTACGAAAACAAAGCGACTTCAAATCGCATTTAAGCGACGAATGACGTTAACTAAACAATACTCGTCCTTTCACTTGTCCTGTGTCATGTTAAATTGTCTTTTTGGGATGTTTTGTCATGTAGTCAATCTTAAAATACCAAAAGCTGTCCCCTAGCCTCAACTCGGGCTTCATGCAATCTTGCTGGTTGACATCGTATTTGTTGTTGTTCCCCATGACAGACATGTCCACGCTGTTCCCCTCTCTCTTCCCCCGAATAACGGAGTCTCTGTGGTTCAACTTGGACCGACCCTGCGTGGACGAAACCGAGCTGCACCAGCAGGAGCAACAACACCAAACCTGGGTAAACGCCCCCGCTGAGACACGGTGTATTTCTCACCGTCTTCATGCTCGTTGTTAATCATATTCGCTCTGTCTCCTCCTCAGCTGCAGAGCATTGCTGAGAAAGACAACAACCTGATGCCCATTGGGAAACCTATTTTTGAGGTACTGTGTTTGTCAGCATTTAAGATGTAATCCTTTTGTGTATTTTAAGCTGAGTTCCAGCAGTGTAAGAACTACAGTGGATACAAAGTTTCCTCCATTTGTGTCATCTGTCTTTACTGTCTGCAGGCCGGAGGATATGAGGAAGAAGAAGAGGAAGATGATGAGGATGAGGAGGACAGTGAGGAAGACTCTGAAGATGAAGAGGACATGCAAGACATGGATGAGATGAATGATTACAACGAATCACCCGATGACGGCGAGATCAATGAGGTGCTCTAATGTATGATTTGTAGAAAATCTTTCACCTGACACCAAAGAAATAGAATAAATGATAGAGGCCATCTGGAGTGTAACATTTGCCACAGTGTCATTAGTGTCATTACCCAACCAAGCATATGGCTTAAATTTGTTAAAACTAGGAAGAAATTTGTTTTGTAACAGCAGTTTAGTAATTGTGCCTTCAGTTAGAAAAAGTTTTTTTTAACAACAAGTAAGTCATGATTATAAAAACATCTAAAATAATCCAAAAATATGCTTTTTGACTTCATTTTCTCCCTACAAACACAAATAACAGCTTTTAATCTGACTCTGTCTTTCTGTCAGGTTGACATGGAGGGACCAGATCAAGACCAAGACCAATGGATGATTTAAGACAAAAGACAATGATAATCTCCATGAAGTTGTCTGCTGATGGATTTCTGCACACAACTTTAAACGTGACTGCTGTCTCTGCAGCATTTGACACGAACATTGTTTTTATTTTTGAAAACAGGAAAATAATATAGTTGAATCGAAGCTTGTACCATGATATCTTTCAAAGAGAGGCTGGGAAAATCCAGCACAAGTGTTTCAGGTCAAGCTGCAGTTGACCTTAAAGGCTTTGGACACCTTTGGACATTGCTGTGAGTGTTGCTTATTAGCCACATTATTAAAATACTAGTGTGGATGTAAGTTTGAGTGCCTGTGCACATCCTCTCCTGACCAGGTGACATAAGCAAACAAAAACACGAGGTCTTACTGTTTTATGACCAGTCGGGCACAGTGACAGCAAGTGACAACTCATTCAAACCCTGAACTTGTCATATGATCGGTCTGTGACACCTCTCCAAACAGCTGACAGAGCAAAAAGAAAGGTTCTGTCAGCTGTTTAATTTGTTACCTATAAAGGAGATTTAAACCATACAACTCTGTGTCATAGCAGTGTTGTGAAAGCTGCTGATCTTTTCTTACATTTTCCATAAAAGCTTGTGAAATAGTATTATGTAAAGACAACACATCACTTCTTATTGAAACTCATTTTAATATTCTTTCCACAATATCAGCAGTTAAAAATGTGAACTGAGATATAAACATACAGTGTCCATCCTATTTTTCTCATGTTTATTTGAAAGAATCGCTTTTCAAGGCTTTGATTTGTATTAAAATGAACAGAGGCCTTGACCGTTTGTATTTTATTAAATCATTTTTAAGAAGCCACATTTTTCTGTTTTTTTTTTTACATTCAAGTTTGCGATGAATAAAAAAACAAAAAATGTGACAAGGTAGGGACTGATGTGTTGGATTTAGGTTGATTTATAAAAGCTGCACACTGATGAAGGTTCATCTGAAATAAGTGTTTGTAAAAATATATATGATTTTGACGCTGCCAGTACTCTTTTCTCTTTATTTGGTTGTTTAATAAAAGACATTTATTATGTTCTTACTAAAATGACGTCAGTGGAGTTCATTTAAATAACATACTGTTGAATTTATTTTTTTGTCTTGTGTTATTTTTAATTAAACAAGCATTTTTGAGGGCTTTATGATATATTTGCATTCATTAGACAGCTGACAGGTGGTGATATGTGACAAAGATCCCCTGCAGCAGGAAAAAGTGGATGAATTTTCTGTGTAAAGGCTGGTGTTGTGCTCACATGGTTACTAATCTGGTTTATGACTGTTTCTTTTCCTGATAGTTCTCTTTTTTTTACAGAAGAGGGTGCTGGCAGTGTGTTCCTTGTTCATGTAGTTCTTTGAGCTGAGATACAATGGATCTTTTTAAAATTCATTACAGGGATGCTGCAGTTTTCAGGTGAATTTTACCTTTTGAAGGGAATTTATGATTATCATTTCCATCACAATTTTCTTTAAATTTGTTTTATCAATGCCACTCCATTCTTTTCCACCTGTGTGTGATATCACTGTCTGCATGATCTACTTGATTCCCTGGTACACCAGCTCAGCCATGCCGTCCCTGATGCCTTTGCTGTACTCCAGTGTGGCCCGGTGAACCTTCCACTCATACAGGCCACTTTTACGGATGTGTCGGAGGAATTTTGGAGCCCCAGGGAACAGCACATTGTCAGCCACGATCATTGACCCTTTTCCTATCAGACCAGAGCCCTCCAGCAGCTGTAAGGTAGTGGCAAAGTTAGCAAATTGTGAACTTTTAAGTCAATTTTCAGTGTCTGTACACTTCTAAAGTGTCTCAATAAAGGGGGTTTTTAGTTTGCTGCAATCCGCAGCCTCACATAGATAATAATAAATTCCAAACACTGGGCCTTTAACTTTGGTAATATAAGGTTAATATACACAAATTTATTAGTACTCATTAGGGTAATTTTGCTTCCAAACAGCTATCTGACGGTCAGGACAGTAAACTATAAAAAAGGATTTAAATTCTTATGTACACTTCCTTATGTTGATTTATTACAGTCACCTGCAGATCAGTGACATAGCATTTCTTCCAATGGTCCATGAAGACGAAATCCAGCCTTTCCAAACCAAAGTCAGACCGAAGTTTAGGAATCACCTCATCTGATGGATTCACAATGAGCTCCACCTGAACAATGCACGGCGGGAATGTGTCAAAGGTTTCAAAATACTTAATACAACATGTCAACTAGAAATGTCACAGATTTATTTAAAAACAAATGGTGCCGATGGCCTGCAGGTAGCTTATTTGGGGCCTTTATCAAGAGATCTATTGTGCATGTAGTGCATTAAGATATACAATGAAATGCTGTAAATAGGTTCTCTCACAGTGTCATCATCGAAACCTGCCAAGCGGATGATTTTCTCTGCGATGGCAGCATTTCTCTGGTCCATCTCAACGCTGTAGAGCCTGGCTCCCAGAGGCAGAGCCCGTGCGATGCGTATGGTGCTGTACCCACAGTGAGCACCCAGCTCCAGCACTGTCAGAGGGCTCTGCTCCATCAGCAGCCGGTCCAAGATCTTCCCTTTACACAGAGGAACTAAACATGTGAAAAAATCTCCATAAACTGATCAGTTGTTTAGTTATTAAATTATCTTTTTTACCTTTTTTAGGCCCAATGTTGCTGATGAACTCCACCCTGCTGCACCAGACATCAAAGGCATCCAGGATGCTGTCAGGGTCTCCAGGGGTGGCATGAGTAAGCACATACTGGTAGGCGCGCTCTTCTCGGCTCAGACCAGTGACACAGTCCTTCCATGCCCTGACCAGGACCGCCCGATAAAACAATACAAAGTAGTACCTGTACCTGATAATCAGTGTCAGCAGGAGGGGAACAAAGGCCAGAGCGATAGCAGGAGACACCATCCTATGTAGAAAAACACACAGAAGTAGATTTATAGGTCATGTTCTAAAAGGATGAGTGTTACCTAAAAGATGCATTTTTTTGTATTAGTAGTCAAGATTGGGGTCAGGGTTCCCTTTTGCCTGCTGACATTCAGGTGCAGTGATATCTTTATGTAGTCTCAAATCTTGCTTCAACCTTGCATTAGTGCTGTAAGATTGTTCAGCCAGTTCTTCCTCAAAACCAGGAAGGTTAGTAAATTATCAGAGGCAAATGCTTCCACTCTGTAGTGAAGTTGCAAAATGTTTGTGTAAATAATGTCTACTGCCATAAAATAATGTTTCATTCATGCTTAATATCATAAGCATAAATGAATGATTTTTAAATGCCTATCGCCTTGAAATATTTACAGAAAGATGAATGAAAAATGTCCAATGAATGCAAACAAAAAAATGTATATAAGGTTAATTTCAGGTCATTGTGCGACTGCAAGCAATAGCATTCATTATATTATTGGACAAATTTTTACTTTAAATTATAATATATCAAACAAATTAAAAAGCTTTCAAGCAAAACTCTTCTTGTTTTGAATCATGCAAGATGAGATCTAGACAGTGTTCTTTCATGCTTTAGCCCAGTGGTTCTTCGCCTCTCTAGATGTTTCTACTGCCTCAGGAAACTGTAAACCCTGCAGACACTCTTCACCACGCACAGAGCAGCTCCTGTAACAAAATATCTGCATCAAAATAAAGAGTGCCTTACCATCACACTGGAAACCGACACACTCACCTTTTCTGTAAAGTTTAGCAAAGGCAGAGCAGCAGAGCTGATGATAGCTAAGATGGAAGTGGCACTTCGGGTGAAAACGAGTGCAGGTGAGTGTGTGTAAGAGAAGATAAGAGATCTGAGGACATGAATTATTTATGTGTCACGTGCATGACAGTATATATCCTATAATTATTTCTAATTAACAGACATTAACTATCATATAACTAACTCTACAACTTTTAGCATCAGCATCTGCTTGTGTCCATTTTGATCAGGCACATTGAAGACTTCTAATCCAGATATTTAATACAGGACAGACACTATAGCAGTAGCAGAGATGGCGAGACAAGGAGGCAGTGTGAAACAGACATTTGATATGTCAAGTTAACATCAACAGGTGTGTGTCTGTCTAGAATCAAATTTCTGTCTTTACTGAGTCATGATGGAAATAAAGCTAATTTATCTAACAATAGATTCCGATATAACTCAATACAATAGAAACACCAAACGTTGATTAAGTCTTATTTAATAAAAAAAAAATCAACCATACATTTAAAAAGAAGTAAAGTAGAATCATTTTAGGCACAAATGTCATATAAAGCAAAAATAAGCCCAAACCCAAATGTAAATGACTTGCTGCCCACGTCACATTGTCTTTCTTTTCAGTGCTTCTCTTTTTATGTGACTTGAGATTACAGCATCTTTACATGTAACATATTATTATATGTAACATGTAATATGTTTGGTTTCGCAGCTAACACATAATGATGTATTACACTGTTGTGACAAGACACATAGGAAAACATGTTATCACTACAGAAATAACAGCTATTACACTGCTTCAAACTCAAATATGTGATCAAATCAGCCAACATCCCTGCAGTCATTACTAAAACGA
>JAPZDY010000024.1:10976068-11001302 GCA_029783645.1 Ctenochaetus hawaiiensis
GCACAATAAAGCCCTAGTTGTAACTACATTAATATTTGCAGGCTATAGGTAACAGTAACCTTTGCAATAATGCAACTATCACCAGATTTTCAGAATTATAGTGTAATTTTTTACTAAAATAAGGCGCACATACTCTACTACTGGCATAATACTACTGGCACCAAACGAGACTGTACTTGTAAGGATAACATCACTGGTTATTGGGTGTGTTGGATATATCTCTTTACATGGCTGATCAGGAACAGTTAATCAAGACAGTGACCAGTATGCAAATTTACACATGAACTAATCTTTAACACTGGTGCATTTACATAGTATCAAACAATCTGTGCTTGAGTGATTTATCCGCTGTTAAGTGGAAGCTAATTTAGCTGAACATGTGTTCTTTACACATTATTTTAACTTTGTGCACATTACTGAAAAGTGTTGCTGGTAGCAGACTGCAATGGATGATAACTTCCTGTCTACATCTCTGGACAAGACTGTCTAAGGAGAGCTCTGATGAACTTCTTCAGCTCTTTGTCCCCTCTGGTCCACCTCACCAGTCGAGTCAGCACTAGTCTTCCTTCTTCAGCCTGAGCAAGGGCAAGGTACCATCCACCCTGAGCCCCATTACTCTCCTTTCCTCCATCTTTTGCTTGTCTCTTATTCATCTGTTTCTCTTCAAAACCTCTGTCTTCATTTGTCTCTGCAGGGTCTAAGCCAGGACAAGTACAGGTTCCTCCCTCTTGCAGCCACAAAGCACTGTGGGCCATTGCGCCTCCAACCCCTTCTGCCCTCTCTGCACCTCCCCCTGCCCACCTCAGGATGCGGCTGCGGGCTGTAGGCACCAGCTGACGGTCCCCTCCCACCGTCGACACACTGCCCAGACGCATCTTAAATGCTGCAACAGAAACAGAGAGAATACAGGTGCCATTTCAGACACGTTGCAGAACAACAGCTTTGTATGTATGATTAGACAACCTCTTCTGTGACCTGATTTACATTAACATAGAGGTTTGTCCTGCTCTGCTTTTTTGTCAGAAGAAAAAAAGGATGCTTTTGGTGACCCAGCATTTTTTTTCTCACCATATGGACTGTGGCAGAAGTTTTCCTGGATGTCAGTCTCTCCTTCAGCAGCCAGACTACAGGCATCACAGATAACACTTCCTGAGGGATGGAAAAGTGAAGAGAAGGGATTAGATATTGACTGAAATGGGAATGTAAAAAAAAAAAAAAAATTATACAGAGAAACTCTTTGACAGAAACTCCAGAGCTTCGACCAAAACTGTGTGTCTCTGCTGTGCTGGACAAACTCTGGAGACAAGGCAAATGAACTCATATCTTAAGCATATTTACAATTCTTGTTACTTATCAGCAGAAATAAGTGCATTGTCAAGTCAGCATTCGCTAGCATTGGCCAATACTATCGGTATGCTGGTACAATACAAAAACATGCATGAATAGCCTGGGGGTGTAGTGCGCTTAGAGAACTTGCCTGGGGTATTACTAAAACTTCGTATTTAATAATGCAGTAGATAGTGTATGTACAATTATTTTCCACAGACAACAATCACAAATACAAAAAATATATAAATTAAAGCCTTTGTGAAATATGTGTTGCGTCACTTTTTAAACAAAAAAATATTCTTTACTGTTGATTAAAAACACATTTCTTCACTCACAAGGTGTAAGAGGTGAAAATTTAAAAAAAACAACGTCTGACCCTTCAAAGCCTCCTCGTGCTTGATCTCCTCCGCCGTCCGCCCCTCGTGCTCTCCGGTTGCCGGGATACAGAGTTCGGTTGCGCGCGGGAACCGGGTGCAGTTAAACATCTCCGGCCAAGGGAACCCGAACGCGCTCATCACCGGCACGCAGCCGTCCCGCACGGCCTCACACAGGCTCCTGCAGGGACTGACCGGCCCGCTGAGCTCCGGCAGACACACCGGGGCGAACAGCGAGCACAGGAACTTCTTGGTGTCCCGATGGCACAGCTTGGAAATGAGGGGCAGCCAAGCTGCCGACTGCTGCTGGGCCTCCTTTAGTGTATCATGGCCGAGCAAGTTGGGAACCCGCATTTGCCTGTAGCCGATCCCGTGGCACAGACTCAGGGTGCTTGGGATGGGTTTACACACGGAGCGAACCGAGGAACTGAATCCGAGCGACGGCGGCCCGAGCTGGACAGGAGGCGCTGCGTCAGAAGCATGAGAAACTCCAAACAACAACATAAAGCTGAGCACAGAAACAATCATTGCTGTTTTTGTTCCAACGAGAACAGACTGGAGTTTACAAAGGCTCTGCCTTCCTCTTCTGCCTGGACTTGACCGGCTTGTAAGTGTAAACAAAGAGGTGTGGAGGAAACAGGGGGTTAATGAGAGGGCAGGCGCCTTCCAGTCATCATCCCAGCCTATCAGACTGTTGTTTGCCTCCACAGTTCACAGTGCCAGCAGGTCTGCTATGTTCAAATTGGCATTCATGAAAACTTTAAGGTGCACCCAGAGCAGAAAACGTAAACTAATGCAGGAAAATTATCATCATCATTCTGCAGCAAAATTATTATATGCTTATGCGCCATTATCCTCTCCATTTTTTAAGGACACAGATTAAAGTAATGTGATAAAAACTCAAGTACTTCAGTCAAAAATTATCATTACAAGTAGTTTTCAAATTGTAAGACACATAAAATAGATTGGCACAGTTGCTTCTAAAAGTTTGTTTCTGTTTGCAAGAAACTAATACAGAATATTTTCAGTGATTACATACATGTTTTGTAAAAGACATGGGAACAGGATGAGCTTTGAAAAGCTTTACCTGTCTGTATTTTTAGATTAGGTACTGAAAATAAAATGTAGTGTGCCAAAGAAGTGTGTGTGGTTCTCTGTCATCATACCAGCCAGAGGGTGTTGCAGACCCTTTCATCTTTCTCCAGGGAGAAACATGCCTCGTCCTGCTCCCTTACCCTGCTGCTGTGTATTAGATTCCTTCAGTAATGCCTGTTTGAAAAGCTCCTACTTGATTAAATACAGTATTGCAATGTTTGCACTGAATAAATATGAACTTGCCCTGTACCTAAGCAGGTTGTTTTTTAGATTATTTTGAACGTAAGATCATAAAGCAGTATGGAGGTTAAATAACTATACTGCCTACGGTCGATATCAAAACACATAAACAATTTAACACAATACAGTAATGGCTCAACTGAAGTGATAGAGGGCCCCAGATCAAAAACATACCTGCTTGGGTCACTCATCCTGTGGCCCAGAGGGCCTACATACCCTGTCACTGTCCAACTCCCTCTGAGTATAGTGCGCACAGCTGATTACTCATCCCACCATCATGATATGCATCATAGACTACGTAGAGCAAAAGGCAAACTAGTAATCTCATGTTGAAAGAATGTTTTTGGTTCTGTTGATACAGTGTTTTGGGTATTTTGTGATAGTTTGGTTTAACATTACTCAGCTTACAAATATGCACAGCACAAACACAATATAAACCTTTCAAATTCCCAGATTTTATGTTTTTGTCACATCACATTGCTGCTCATGCTTTCTTATTTAACTTTTTAAATGATCCTTTTTTCGCATTTGAAAATCCCACGTCACATGACGAAGGCTCCAGCTGCTTCCCTTAATACCGGAAGTAGTGGTTGTGTTGTTGCACCAGAGCTTCTGTCATGTGATAGTTCGTCCAAGGAGCTGCTGTTGACAGTAGCTTCCTACCTTTTGATGAGGCATAAGTAAAACCACTCAGGAGAGAGGTTTTATGTTTTTGAAGAAGATAAACACGGCTCGTTTCTGAAGGAAAACAGGGAGGCTGGGGTTGTGTAAAGTCGCCCCTCGGACGCGGTCATGGGTTGCTGTTACAGCAGCGAGAACGAGACCACAGAGCAGGTAGTTAGCTGCTAGCTGGCTAAAACTGTCCCGACAAAAACAATGTGCTATTTGAACAACAGATACTGTACATGATACTAATTTGTTAATGGAAAGTATGTTAAATGTACAAGATGTAGTTTAATAATTTGTGACGACGCTTACAAGCTATCTTTTTTTAGTATTTAAGATAAGAGAGGTACTCGAAAAGCAGCTTTAGCTTGCTAGCTGTCGGAAAAGGCCTGGTCCGAGCCAGGCTGGGAAGTTGGCACTTGGGATGAAAGTGCCGAGATGAAAAGCGATCCAAGATAAAGAGGGTTGCACAGATTTCAATGCAAGAAGAAAAATATAACGTTACATATGACAGCTCATTTACTGCTACAAAAAAGAGTATCAGGGAAGGATAACTCATTAACTTTACGTTGGTTCTCCTCTACTTTAAAGCCAGTCTTAAATAGTTTCTAAATAACTACAGTAAAAAAAATGTTGTGATATAAACAAGCCGTTCAGCAACAGAGTCAGTATACATTCCGGTCCATGGTTTTTGATGTGTTTCAAGTCATATGACCTTCAAGATGCCCGTATATTTTTAGTTTACGGAAACAAATCAGTTCTTCCTTAACGCTGAATATTTCCTTGCTTTACCGTAAATCCGATTTTATCAGAGGCTACATGAGTACCAAACAAATACACACTTAACAGCTCTCTCTGTGTAGTCTACTAAAAAACTGTATCATTAAATTTTACTTTAATTGTAAGAATGTTCTTAGATTTACCAAATTAAGTTTAGTCCATTTAGTCCATATTTGTATTAACCTAATGATTGAACTTGTTAGAAGACAATTTAACTGGTATTAGAGAAACTAGAGGAGGACCAGAAATTAATGTTGATGTGAACTGTTATCCTAGTATAAAATTTAGCAAGGGTGGGTAGTTGGAACAAATATGACACTTCCTTAAAGTATAACTGTAAGTGAAGGAACAGAAAATGGATTTTGGAGCAGTTACAAGTGTACAATATGTGTTGTGTTGCTAAAAAGCAATTTACTGTAGTTGTTAGGCTGATATCTAAATTTTAATACATCTCTAATTTTTATAGTGTAACAAAGCACTTACATTTTTAAATCTAATAGAGAAACATTGTAAACAGTTAACACAGTTCTCTAATGTTTCATCTCAAATGCTCACTTAGTTAATTCATAAGCGAGGCAAATTCTTTTGCAATTATATCTGTTATATTGAATTGCAACACGACTTGTTAAAACGCCACAATCATCTGTTTTTACTCTGGTGAACCTTTTCTAGGACCCTGATGAACGTAAACCACTGATCCCCCACCCAAACCCTGACAGCAAACCTCCAAATGGGATGGACTGGATCCCTGCCCCTGTTCCCTCACCGCGGGGAGATGAACAGGCCCTCCTTACATCCATCCTTGCAAAGACAGCACAGTAAGACGTTACATCATGCAACCAAAGACAGTCCAAATCCAGCACACCTTTCCGGTTAATCAAACAGTAACTGATGTGATCATTATAACAAGGATGCCATTGTTTCTGCTCTGTCAGGAACATCATTGATGTCACAGCAGCTGAATCCGTCATGATGGAGCAGCATGAATACATGGACAAAGCTCGGCAATACAGGTGTGTAATACTTGTTGTGGATGGTTGTGGCTCTTCTGCCGTTCTCTTTATTGTTTTTTTTTTGTGTATGGGAAGGATGTGGGTCTGTGTTTGGATATGTGTTAGCTTTTAAATTGATGAATCAGTTTGTATCACACTTTTCTGAAGATGGTCTTCCTTAACTGGCTGAATCATACATGTAGGTTGCCTTCTAACTATAAAGATAGTGTGGGTATTAGAGGTGCTAGAGCTACACAGAGACAACCTTCTAAGTTGGTAAGATTTTGAGCTAAACTTTGTGCTGCATTTACTGTATGGTGCTTCATGATCCAGTGTTGTGTGATTGTTGTATCTCAAAAATTTTAGGTGACTAAAGCACTATTGAAAAAATAAGCCAGCTGTGTTTTTAAAGGCATGCACTGCTTGGTAGGAGACAACTGTGGTTGATGCTGACTAAAATAAGGTGGAAACAATTTTAAAGAATGAAAGAAATTTCTACACCAGTCCAGCAACTCAAGAAGGTGAATAGGGGAAGTGGTTTAACGAAAATAATTGCAACATCATTGGTCTTTTTTTCTCAAACTCTGCCTTGAAGGTATATTATGTAGGATCTTCTTTAAAAACAGTGTATAAAAAGTAATCTCTCTCAATCAAATTGGATGAAACTCTAGAAGTTCATGGTAGAGTGTTTTTTTCTGCAGAGACACTGCCCTTTGCCTGTATTTCTCATTTTCTTGTTGTTTTGCAATGTATGGGACATTTTTTGGGTGGCAACCTTTGGGTAGAGAAGTGCAGCCCCCCCAGCCAATGGCAGTGCGTAGGACATTACAAATCAGTCATGAGCAGCTACATAGCAGAAGATAATGGCATGAATGGCAGTGAAGAAGCATTAAAACAATGATGCGAAATGCAGACCAAAGTTGTTTTATAACCAGAGTGCCCGTTTTCTGTTTGACCGGACATTGCTAGTGATTAGCCCCGTTAGCCTGCTAACATATGATCATTTCTATTGCAACAAATGTAACATACCTACTTAGCTTAATGTACAGTGTATGTAATGTACACACCAAGTTCTGCTTTCAAACTATGCTAATAATTTTACATCTTGACAAAATAACTGTGGAGATCTGTAGTGCTGACTAGTTTTGAATAATTTTCTGTCAAACACACAAGCCTCTCTGGTTAACACAAGCTACCACATCTGGGCTGATAGTTGATCATCTGAAACTAAATTTACACCCTCTGTCAGGGGCAGGAGACGTGTGGTTCTGCTGTCGTTGGGCTGGGGAGGAGGGGCCAATTTTGAATTGTGTGTTTATGAACACCAATCGTAAAATGCTGCATATTCTGCCTTAAAACCTCCAAACCTACCAAACACAGCATTTATGTTTGAGTTTAAATACACAAGAGACAAGGTGATGTGTTGTGGATGAACTGTGTTTTTAGCTTAATAATGACAGGGCAACAGTACCAGTGAGCTTATGTTTTTTTTTTTTTTTTTAGCACAAAGCTGGCTGTGTTGAGCAACAGTCTCCCCCAGAAGAAAGCCCTTGCTCTCCCCTCCCTCACCAGCCAGCCCCACCAAGTGCTTGCAAGTGACCTGGTGCCATACTCAGATGTTCAGCAGGTAATCATACACTCATAGAAGATATGTTGGCATGTGCTGTTTCCTAATTGGCTACATTTAACATCAGTGAGACACTGTTTTACAAACAGAATGTAGTGTGTGTGTTTGTGGGGGGTGGTGGTCTAAATGCATGGCTTAAAATAGATATTAAAGATATGTATTTCTTTTGTGCTTTTGTGTTGTTATTGTTTTTGCTTTTTGACAAATTTTGTTTTACTTAGTCATATTGAGAATTTTAGTTCTTTGTCAAACTCCATAAACTCTACACTGTCTTCCTCTCTCTTTTGCAGGTGTCCAAGATAGCAGCTTATGCTTACAGTGCAATCTCTCAAATCAAAGTGGATGCTAAAGAAGAGTTGGTAGTTCAGTTTGCCATTCCCTGATTCTCCAGCTGTCGCCCACATATCGTTCCTCCCACGTTGCTCTCAATTTGTCACTTCTGTATTCTCACCCTCCAGCCTGCCATTTATTAAAGCATTTTGGTCTTTGTGCTTCTTAGCTTTTGCTCCAACTGCTACAATAACAGAGATGGTGTAGGTTTACACCCTATGATTGTCATGTAGTATACTTAAAGTCCGTGACTAATGGTCAAAAAAGGTTATTCAACATGGTTTGTTGTAGATGGGGTGTGAGCTCATATTTACAACAAGGCCTTCTCTGTATGTCTGGAACACAGGCTTTGTCATTAGCAGCTTTGGAAAATCATCACTCATCCTTTTTGATGATCTCTTATTTATTTTTAACAGTACTCTCAGTACCCTATTTTCCCTAGCTTGTATAGTCAGACAAAGAAAACTTGTTCCACACACAAGACTGTACTCCAAAAGCAAAGAACAATGTAAAGTGCAGTCACCTGGGACAGAGTTATAGGATATTAGGCACAAGCACTTGCTGTTGATAAATAAACTTGAAACAATCTCCACTGAAAAAGGAGAAATGAGGGATCTGTGGTAGGAGAGGGTGGGAAATAATACAGTACCATAGGTGCAAGTTTAGTGGTTGAGTATTGCAGCCATTTACGTGGATAAAAACTTGTAAAATTCTTTAAAATTTGCACTTCATTGACTGTAACTCTCCTGTCATCTTGTTATGACACTGCCCATTTCTCTGTCTTTCTCCTTGTACAGCAAAAAAGAAAAAGAAAATGTTGGTCAAAATGTCACCATAATTAAGAACATTGTAATACTTAAGTTCTGATGTAAGCTGGCTAGATTTAAGCATTAAATCAAACATCCCATGACAATCTGGTGTCACCCTTCAAAACCATGCCTCACTCCGACTTAAACGTAAACCAGTAAAACCAACCTGACTTGATCAAATATTACTGACATTTCATTGCAGTTACATGTAGAGACTTACAGTAAAACAGGTGTGGTCGGTTATTTGTTGTCAGGTGATTAAAATCTTATTACAGTCCAGGCCAAATCATGAGTGACATATCCATGGCTGGTGTTTTCTGGTGGGTGAGGATGCAAAAAGGAGGGGGTGGGAGAGGGAGGGTGCTGGGTGGCTGGAAAAGATGGATTTTTCTTGGGGCAAATGTTCTCGAGTTTACAGACAGTGATGTGTCCTTGCCTGTTTTCTAGTACTGACAAAATGAACTGTCAGACTCAAATGCCGGAACTTCATATATTTAATGGCAGTGCAGACATGAAGAGATGAGAGGGGTTGGTGTGTCGAGGATGAAGGGACAGATATTGTGTATTCATGCCTTCTTTGTACAGACTTTTCTGATTGAGTATAAAAACAAGATGATGGATTGTATGAAGTTCCTCTTTTTAGTAGAGTTCATGGGTCAGGACTGGCTAAGATATTGTGGTGAAAACAAACATTTTTATGAAATGCAAGAACTTTTGAGGCTTGCGTTTGTTAGCTTTTAAAAAAAAAAGCTTTTTGCTGCAGATTGTAATATGATTGAGTTGTTCATATTAATCAGAAACTAACCTTGTAGCAGTGTGGGAGAGCGTTAACAATCAATGTACCACCGCAGATAAAATGATCCGAGGCCTCTTTGTGATTATTTATTTGTTTTAAATGTGTATCTGCTCTTCAGACAAGAGCACAAGTTTGTATGCGTGGGCAGGGAGCACGGAGAGCCGCTCTTGAGTCTCTAAAGGGATGATCTTTAAGGCTGTGATTATTTCAACCACGTCATTGATTTGAGCTTTTTGCAATGGGTTCTTGGCATTCTTCACTGTTTTGTTTGTTACTCAAATGTGTTATACTACCTGAAATATGTTTGTAAAATCTTAGGCTAGTACCAAAAAAATTTTTGTTTTGTTTTGTTTGTTTTTGGTTTTATTAACTCATTAAAAAAAACTTTCAACATAAGTACTCATGTAAATCATTAAATAAATGATAACATTCAAGTGCCTATGTCAGGGAAGTAATTGGTTCAGTAATGGAACAGAGACAGTGACATAAATAACTGGTATGCATTTGTTATAACATGTTAAGCCACAACAGCATTTAATTATACTGTGCATTGTGTTAGCAGCGATATCTCAGGATCGTACAGCAACATTATTGAAAATGACAGATTTGGATCACTAAGGTCTGCATTACTTCTTTTTGGACTATCCAATAATTAACTGTACAATTAGGCAGATAAAAAAAGGACAAAACATACATATTGAAAACAATGTGGATTCTACCACAGATAAACAAACCCAGGTCTTTCTGCAATGGATGTAGAGCACAGATCATTTGGGATAAACCATGACTTCTATGCACAAGGATGAACAAGCCTAAGAGTCACTGAAGCGTCTCCTTCATGCTTCTGCTGCTGCTGTTGCTCTGATGCCAAATCTTTGCCATGACTCGCTCCTGGCATGTCACAGCACTGAAGTCCATTGTCTTTAACTGAGGCAGAGCAGAGATCACACGACTCCTGAAAGCAAAAACACATTTTCATGCATTTGCAACAAATCCTCTATATACAGTTTGTATGTGTCTGCAGATCAAATGTCTACAGCATGTTGAAGAGGCCTACAGCTAAACAAACTGAAAAGCTAACCTACTTTAGTGGTATTACACATTTACCATGAAATTGAGATACTTAAGCAATTAAAATTGATCAAAATGTTTTAGTGGCTCATTGGAATAGACATCAACAAGCACCTCCTCCTAATGTGTGTAACCAGTGTTGCTACGCAGACTAGGATGTGTAATATGAGCTTGTGCTCCATTTAAGCACCTGTTACAATGTTATGCACCTACATGTTTGCCAAGCATGTCCTACATGGGAACACACAGTCACAATGTAACTGCACTCTTGTAGTCCAAGAGTAAACCCCACTTTACCTAGACTTTGTTTCTATTTGTTTCTTTACTCAGCAAAGTAACAGCTGTAATGGATAAGTGCTGGGTGCTTATGGTCACTATGCATATTCATGTTCACTTTTTTTTAAAGAACTGCATAACAATGGCTGAGAAGTAAATGTGATCATACATTCAAACATTTTACATTTAATTAGGATATGCATGGGGTAAATTTATTCCACCTATAAGCCTTGTTGGTTTCTATGGCATTTCCGTGCAGAGTGATTGTGTGTAGATGCGGTAGCGCTCTCAGTCTGTCCACCTCTGATAGAATATAAATGCTGTTGCCGTGAAGATACAGCACACGCAGCTCAAGAAGCTGACACAAAACCTGGAACACAAGAACACAAATATTGAAGGTTCACTTTATCAGAAAGAGCAAAGACAGCTAAGCCACTGTACAAGCAAACATGCAGGCATGCACATGGAGAGAGAAAGCTTACCTTATCTATGTGTGAGATTTTGTTGAAAGAGAGATCCAGCCAGGCGAGTTGTGATGGCTCAGCCAGGAAGTGGCAAACAGGCTTCTGAAGGTCATGAAGGTCAGTGATGTTGTTGTTATTGAGACGCAGAGAGCGACTTAGGTACTTCATCTCTGAATTTCTTTTTAAAGGTCGCAGGCTGCTCCTTGGTTCCTCTGTCCATGCCTCTGAGACCACAAATAAAAATACAGTACGGCCTATATTATGTTTTGTCTTGCTGATCTGTTTGAATATGTGTCCTCATGGTGCTCACTATTTTAAAGATATCTACATTTTTGGATTCAGCTTATTAAAGATGATGCATAACATCCATCTGACATGGGATTCACATCACAGAAATATGTGGAAATATTTTAAGTTTTTTTGGTTTTATGTCCATTCAGTAAATCGAATGCTTAAAACATTACTAAACAAAGGTTTGATACAGCCTACATGAACAATTTAATCACAAACTATGTACAAAGCTACAGTACTAATTTCTTTTTGAGATATAATATTAGTTGATTTTTTTGTGTTTAGTTTTCATATATTGACTAATAATGTAATAATAATGTGCAAAAATTATAGCAAAGGTGCAGTTAGTCACTAATTATGATATTATAATGAAACTTAATAGAAACAGTATACTACCTCCCAAACTGCTGATAAGTTTAAAAGATAAATCCACTGGAGCTCCATACATATTCGCACCTACGACAGATTAACTCACCTGCAGGGAAGACAGTGAAAAAAATCTTACATTTATGATACACATCAAATCAAGTCCAAAATTAGCAATTTTGTCTTTGACTATTTTCACATCAAATATTAGTGAGCTATCAATACACTTACCGAAAAATTAAGGCAACCTTCAGGAACCAACTTAAACATTACTGAGAAACCCCTGTTTCGATGTAACAGCATTAGCTAGCATTTAGCTACCTGTCAAAGAGACAACAACCCGTTTCCAAGGAAACGTAAAGGTACATTATGGGATATGTAGTTACGACAATATTATCCATCTAGATTACATTTAAATTGCGCTGAATTATAACTTTTTAGTACAATGTAAATACGCAATAAATTATATATGTCGTCGAAATTATATCGCACAGCATTGGTAAAGCTGTCAAGAATTCCACAATTAATTCACAAACTTAGGTGGGCATGTACGCCTAAAATTATCTTCCGGGTTTGCGACACGGATCCTTTCTTAGTCGGTACGTACTCTGTCCATACTGTCTATGTAAAATCTGCACCAGTGTAAAAACGGGAATAACCAGCTGTAACTGGACTAATACTGTTGGAAAATAAATACAAAACAACATTCAGTGTTGAGCAATTGTGAACACCGGGTACATGAACAACTATCCACGCCTCCTCCAAAACATCGCTACCTCCTGCGTTTTTGACCAATCAACGTCGCCTATTCTCAGATGCGTCGTTTTGTCGAAGCGGATTGGCTGGTTTAACCCTCAGCAGCCCTTTTTGAATTCTATCCGTGTTTCGCGTGGGACTGTTTGTATCGCACCAGTAACTCTATGTAGTCAGCTGAAAAGGTTGCACATCTTTTGAGCAATAGATACGACACAGAAAGAGAAGTGTTTGGCTTGTAAGGTGAGTCAGCGCTTGGGAGCAACTTTTATTACCGTTGGTCTTTAAGAATTAAATTACAGTCGCTAAGTTTAAGTTAGCGTCACAGTTAGCTAACTGCTACTGTTGCTGTTTCTTCCAGGTCGACATCCCTTTATAATAAAGGGTAAGCCAAGATGGACATTAACTTTGGTGTTAAAGCTCTTCTTAGCTGGGTGAGTTGATCAGTGTAACGTTATCTCAGTTGTTAAATTGCAAATACACTGATTCCAGCAAGGTTTAATGTTATTAGCTAAGTCGCTGTATCATTCAACCAACTTTTCAAACTATCTTCTTACAGATTAACAGTATAAAACTGTCCGACCACGAAATAACAATCGACAGTTTGCAAGATGGGGCGATCTTGTTGAAAGTTGTTTATAAGCTGTAAGTAGGAGCATGTTTTGTTTTGTTTTTGTAATTGTAAACGTTGGAAGAACAAATATTTCTAATCGCTTCTTCTACTGATTAATACTTGAAAAGTAGCATAGAGATATTCATTCTGTAGCGTAAACCTCCATTTTTAATCTCGTTTCACCATTGTCTCATCACAGGAAAAACGAACCCAACTCCTGTTTCAGTGATTCCACTGGGGAACGGTTCAAGGTCATTGCAAACTTTTTGGAAAGTGAGTTTCTTTTACCTTACCTTACCTCTAATATCTTTTATCTACAGATTTTTTCACTGCGTGGGATTTCAGTCCAAGCTGTGTGTTTTGTACAAAGGTGTGATACAGTCTGTAGGTTTAAGTAGGACTCTTCCCCCTGCTGTCCCAGACCTTTCACTACTGATTGCATGTAGATTATAGTAATATTGACTGTCTGAATGTGACTAAGTTTGCAAAAAGCATGTATTTTTAAAAAAAAAAATGTCACTGGAAGTAAATTCATAGATTAAAGACACCATTTTCACTGACGTCTGGTCGAAAATTTCAAATATCTGCACCTTTAACCACACCCTGCATCACTGCTGGGTTGGGTCTGGAGTCTGCACTGTACACATGTGAATCAGTGATGTGAGCCTGTAAAGAACACACCCTAAGAACCACTTTTTTTAAAGTAAAGTTACTCACAAAGTCTCTTAAGGCAGGCGTGTGTTGAATTTTGCCATGTTTTTGGAATTAACCTCTGTCTATTTTTTCCTTTAGGGGATTGCAGATTCACTGCAGCTGAAGGCACTTCATTGTCTTGGGACAATATAAAAGATGGAATCAATCTAACAGTAGAAATTGCAAAGGTATGATACAGAGAAAAATTAAAGAGAAGGCCAATTTAGATATAGATGTATTCTGACTCATTCTTTTTGATATCACCAGGTGCTTTTATTGCTTGTGTACCATGACATGATGAATGATCGCTGCACTCTGAACACGTTGGATTGTGATGTGGAGGTAAGCAGAGAGGTTTTCTTTTTCTGATTCACTGCTAAGTATCCTGTAACAATGACTGATGCATCCCATTTCATTCATCATATGTTGAATTGTGCGACCATTTCTAATTTTGTGCCAATTTATATATTCTTCTTTATTAGCGAGAGATAGCAAACCTAACTACATCCTATGTCATGGAGAGTGAGGGTTGTGTTCATCTGAAAAATGGACTGGATCGTTATTTGGCAAAGAGAAGTAAGTCATGTTTAATTTTTCCATTTCTTCATGATATGCTACATTATCAAACGTTAGTGTGTGTGTTGCAGTAGCTTTCTGGTTTGATTTTAACATGCAAGCTTTAAAATTTGTTTAATATATCTCGACGTATATTTTAGGCTTGCCTGTCTCCCGAGAGGTATTTGAGCGATCACCAACCACCTCCACCTCTAATGCGTCGACAGTCTCCTCACTCTCAGACGATGAGTCCCCTGTCTTCCGTCGCACGCAGAAAATCACATTTGTGGATCTGCAAACTGTGGCTTCGTCCTCTGTCAGGTATCGTACTCACTACGTTAAGCACTCCATATCCTTTTATGTATGCAAGTCCAGCAGATTTTATTGTTTTGAATATGATTCTTTATCTTGTCTAATCTGCTTTATTTGAAGCAGCAAGTCCCCTCTGCAGGATATCATGAACACCCCAAAATTTCAAATGAGAAAGCTGCAACGACAGATGATCAAGGAAAGAGACTACAGAGATGGTTTAGAGAGGGAGCTGGCCAGCAAGATTGCACTCATTGCACAGAGAGGTAGCACATTTAGGTGTTACTGTGTAAATAAGAACATTGTCAGGGGGTGGATGAGTGAAATGGGCAAAACTTTTCTGTGCTTTGTTTTTGCTTTTTCTTTTAAGAGCAATAGTAAACAAACTTGTAGTGTTCTGTTAAAGTGCTACTGAAAGTTAATAGTCAACTGAATATATGGTACATGATAATATTGTCTGGCTTTTTGTTTATGTTTTTGTGTTTATCATTTTCAAATCAAACTGTGTTCTATACCTTTTTTTCTTTCTTTCTTTTTTTTTAAGAGACCCATATTAACCAGTTACAGTACCGCCTGGACAAGATGAAAGAAGAGCAGGGTTATCAGGAGCAGGTTGCCAGGGAACAAATCAGTGAGCTTGAGACCAGTAACGACACGTAAGTACCTGAGAACTGAGCTAAATCCACAGAATCATGTTTTTGTTTACTCCAAATAAGACCTCCACATTTATTAATGTATGTAAGAGATAATAACACTGTATACATCAAAAATGCGTGTTCAACTAGAGCTAGCAAACATTATTTACTACATGTAGTGATGTAAAGATCAATAAAAAATGGATGCAGTCTTTGTGAATAATAGAACCCATGGTCATTTTAAATTCAAACTAACCAGACTGAAATGGTAACCTTAAAGTTATGTGCACAGGAAGATGCACAAAATCTTACCTAGGACATTCAAAATGTTAAGAATTTGTTGTAAGAGTGAGTAAAGGAACTGCTTTGCTAATATTTTTTCTTTTAACCTGTCCTAGGTTGAAAATACGTCTTAATGAGGTATTGACACAAAATAAAGACATCAAGAGTACCTCCTCACTTATGGAGCGCAAAATGGACGAGCTGACAGAGGAAAATGGTGCCCTCTCATCCCAGGTAATGACAAACATTAAAACTTTTCCTGTTTGAATAAGACACTTTGTTTTGTCAATTATGGGGAACATGAAAATGATTATATTTATACAACAGTCATGCAAATTTATCTTGAGGTTTTAAAATGAGCAGACTTCCACTGAAGCTGACGTGTGAATATGCTGGAGATGTCACATCCCAGTTTGTTCGCGAGTAACAACCCTTTCATGTTATACAGTCACATGTTCATGTTGAAATCAAAGCTCTCACTTAATACAGATTGTAAAGACTTTCTTTTTCATATTTACACAGGTAAGATCAGTCTCCTCACAGCTGGCCATCTTTGAATCAGAAGCTGGCAGACTGCAAGAAACACTGGCATCTGCTCAGGAGGAGTGGGAAAGCAAAGGTGGCCACTTAGAGTCTGAACTCAACCAAGCTACTGCTCAAAAGGTAGATATATCCTCACAACAGATGTTGTGCTAGCAACTGCTTTTGGTTTGTTAAAATTACTAGGTTTTATCCTCCAGAATGAACTATTATTTCTATTTCTTTCAGGAACTACTGATGGAACAAATTCAAATCCTTCAGGGAAAGATTTCCTGTTTAGAGGATGAAATAAGCAGGGCCACAAAGGAAGAAGTGGGAGAGAATATGGGACCTGTAATAGAGGTGGGATTCATTATTCTATTAAAAAAGCTGGCAATTGTATCATGAAACTGAATTCAGTAATGTTAAGAAATCAAATATAAAGTATGCATTTTCAAATCATTTTAAATCTTGTTTGGATTAGATGGTTACTTAATGTCCTCTCTTTTTCAATTATCAGAGGGAAATGTACACTAATGAAATCAACGGTTTGAAGGATGAGCTGGAAAGCACAACTTGTTCCCTTAGAAAGGCTGAGGTTGAGATTCAGGCCAAAAGACAGCAGCTGACAGAGTATCAGGAGGAAATTGCTCAGCAGAAGGAGGTCATGAAGCAACAGAAATCCCAAACTGAAGAAATGATTCAAGCCAAGGACGACATTTTAGACAAGTTGCAAAGGGAGATCACCGAGCAGAGAGCAGCCCTCCAGCAGGAGATCCAGGATCTCAAACTTCAACTTGAGCAAGCTGAGCAACAGAAAATTGAGCAGCTGGACCGACTACAAAAGCATATTGTTGCTTGTGAACAAGAAGTTGAAAAACTAAAGGAAATCAAGAAAGAAAAGGAAGACCTTCTCTGTCAAACTGAGGAAAGGGTGAAAGATCTTGAGACAAAGTTATCTGCGGCCAGTTCTCTCTTGGCTGATAAAGATCAACAAATTAGCAGTCTCAGAGAGGAAGTTGACATTCTGACAGATGAAACCTATAACAACAAAAAGGAAATTAAAGCTAAAGAGGAAATGCTTTCGAAATTACTACTGGAGAAGACTAATGAGCAAGAAATGTTCCATAATAAAATCCAGACCTTAACAGCCCAAGTGGACGACTTAAGCTCATCTCTCAAACAGGCTGAGCAAGAAATTCAATTAAAGCAAGACTTGCTAGCTAAAACCCAACAAGAAAATGTCCAACAAAGGGAGATGTTACAACAACAGATTGAGACCTGTGAAGAGGAGGTTCAGAAGTTAAACAAAGAGCTACAGGAGAAAAATGAGCAGCTTGTTACTTTAAAAACTGACAGTGCTCAACAGTCTGAATTGCTGGAGCAAGAGATTAAATCCCTTAAAGGACAACTGAGAAGTCTGAATGACTCTCTCAGGAGGGCTGAGGAACAAGTTCATGTTCAGGAAGATATGCTTGCAAAGCAGAGGCAGGAAAGTACCCATCAGACAGAACTTCTGCAGCAACAACTGTCTGCTTCTGAGGAGAGGCTAAGGAGCATGAAGGAGGAGATCCAGACTAAGGAGGAACAGATGCACATGTTGAAAAACCAAAGTTCAGAGCAGTCAGAATTACTTCATCAAGAGATCCAATGTCTAAAGACACAGGTGGAGACTCTTGGCTCCTCTCTGAAAAATGCTGAGGAGAATTTGCAATCCAAGGAGAATCTGTTTGCTGAACAGCAGCTACAGCACACTCAGGATAAAGAGGCACTTCAGGCACAGCTGGTAGCATCTGAAGACAAGGTGACAAGACTAAATGCCGAGATTCATGCCAAGGAGGAGCAGCTAAACCTGCTAAAGACGGAGACCTCAACGCACTCTGAATCGCTACAGCAGGAGATAGAAAGTCTAAATAAACAAATCACAAATTTGAGCAACTCTCTTGAGATTGCGAAGAACCAGATGCAAGCCAAAGAAGATTTGATGGCAAAGCAGGAGCAGGAGAGCGCTCTGCAGATTGAGGAACTACGAAAACACAGTGCAGTTCTTGAGGAGGATGTTAATCATCTGAAGGAGGAGATCCAGACCAAAGAGGAACAGATGAACATGTTGAAAAACCAAAGTTCAGAGCAGTCAGAACTCCTACATCAAGAGATCGAAAGTTTAAAGACTCAGATGGAGTCTCTTGGCTCCTCTCTGAAAAATGCTGAGGAGAATTTGCAATCCAAGGAGAATCTGTTTGCTGAACAGCAGCTACAGCACACTCAGGATAAAGAGGCACTTCAGGTGCAGCTAGTGGGAAGTCAAGATGAAGTGGCAAGACTAAATGCTGAGATTCATGCCAAGGAGGAGCAGCTAAACCTGTTAAAGACCGAGACCTCTACACACTCTGAATTGCTACAGCAGGAGATTGAAAGTTTAAATAAACAAATCACGAGTACAAATAATTCTCTTGATTTGGCAAAAAACCAAGTCCAAGCCAAAGAAGATTTGATGGCAAAGCAGGAGCAGGAGAGTGTGTTGCAGATTGAGGAACTTAAAAAGCACAGTGCAGTTCTTGAGGAGGACGTTAATAATATGAGAAAGGAGATCCAAAAAAAGGTGGATGAGGTAAATTTGTTAAAGGCTGAAAACTGCAAAGAGTCTGAAGTGCTACAGAACGAGATCCAAACTCTAAAGGACCAAGTACAAAATTTGAATGATTCCCTGAAGACTACAACAGAACAAGTTCAGGCTAAAGAAAACCTGCTGAATCAGAAGGAGGTGGAGATTAGTCAGGAAAAAGATAAATTCAGCAACTTGATGACATCCTCCGAAGGGGAGATGGGACAGCTAAGGGAGCAGATCCAGGCCAAAGAGGAACAGCTGGTCACACTAAAAGAAGAGAGCTCCATACATTCTGACATGTTACAGCAAGATATTAAAAGTCTTAAGAACCAGTTAGCTGATATGGGTGACTCTCTCACAAAGGCTGAGGAGAAGGTTCAGGCACAGCTTACTATGCTTGCCAACCATGAGCAGGAGAGCGCTCATCAGAAGGAGCTCCTGCTGCAGCAATTGTCAGCTTCTGAAGAAGAGTTGAGGAAGATGAAAGAGGAGATCCAAGTTAAAGAAGAGCAGATGATACTGCTGAAGACTGACAGCTCAAAACAGTTAGAATTGCTAAATCAAGAGATTGAATCTTTAAAGAGAGAGGTGGAGACTCTTGGCTCCTCACTAAAGAATGCTAAAGAGGATATGCAATCCAAGGAGGATCTGTTAGCTCAGCAAGAACAAGAAAATACTCAACAGAGGGAGGAACTGCAAAGTCTACAGGAAAAAGTCAAACAAGTGGATGTTCTGCAGAAACAGATTAATTTACATGAAGAGGAGTCTCAAAAGCTTAAAGAATCTCAGAGTGAGAAAGAGTCCCTCCTTCTCAAGGCTGAGGAGAGGGTTCAACAATTCCAGACTGAGTTATCTGCTGTCAACACACTCTTGGCTGATAAAGACCATAGTCTGAAGGCCCTCAAAGAAGAGATCGCTGCCCAAGCTGACTTGGTTCAAAAAGCAAAAGAGGAAGCTGAAGCAAAAGAGAAAATGTTGGCTGACATAAAAGAGGAGAACTCCAAACAGAGAGGTGTTCTTCAACACGAGATCCAGGATCTGAAAGGGGAGGTGGAAAATCTTTTGGCTAAAGAGAAGATGTTACTTGAAACTCAGCGGGAGTCTGCTCAGCAGATAGATCTTCTCCAGCAGCAGCTTGTCTCAGTAAACACCAAGACAAAAGCTGCACAGGAGCTGCAGGTTGTTACTTTCAGGGAAAAGGAGGCTCTTGTTCAGGAGAAAGAACTTCTGATGACCAGGATGGTCCAGGTGGAAAAGGATCAGAAAACTCTGGAAAATCAACTTGAAACCATGATGTCTGAGAAGGAGAGACTTGCTCAAGCCAAACAGGCAATAGAAAAAGAGAACATTGCCTCCCACAAACTAGAATGTGTGCTACAGCAGGAGTTGGAGCTCTTGAAAATGGAGAAGGAGAAACTCTTAAAAGAGAGAAGAGAAATTGAACTTCTAAAGGGAGACCTGCAGGAACAGCTCTCTGCCAAATCAGAGGCTGCAGAACACTACAAGGCACAGGTTAGTGTGACCAAGAACATAACACAATTCAGTTTTAACTACCATCTCAGTACATAATTTGTTTTTAGTCAAAAATCATTGATTTAGATATTTACCTTTCTGCCTGTTACTTACTGACTAGTGTCATTAAGTGGTCTAATCCCACTACTACAGCTTCCTATGCATACTTGATTGTTTAATCTAATGTAATGAGTATGGACCGAGAAATAAATACTCAAATATTTTTTTCTTATCACAATGCCACAGATGGAGAAGGCAGTGAGTCATTACAATGGCAAAAAGCAGCTCCTTCAGGAAAGCCAAGAGGAGGTTGCTAAACTTAAGCATTCATTGGAGGTCAAGGAGCATGAAGTGAAGACCATGACCATGGAGAACAAGAGGCTTCAACTGGATTTGGACAAAGCCCAAACCAATGAGAAGAAACTTGTGAACACAGTGGCCAGTTTGGAGGCGCAGGTTGGTATCATATTTTGAAACATGAGACCTGAATACAGTGAGCCCAGACACATGCTCACTGAGATGAGACGTAAACATGGTCCTGACAGTTATTGTAAAAAAAAAAAAAAAGAAGGAAACTTTGGGAGTTCGATGTCTTTGATAGCTCAATTTTGCTGCATTTAATCCTAATTTTTGTCATTAAATTTGTTTACCTTTAGCTTGCCTTTGCTGACCGTAACCTGCGGGCACAGAATAAGATTCATGGGAGTGCAAGTGCAACAGAGTTGTGTAGTTTGAATGTTCCCAACGCACACTCAGGAGTTTACACTAGAGCGCAAGTGAGGAGGGCCATGAGCTCTGACAGCCTGGACCAGAGCTCTCTGGAAGACTCCCTGAACGCCACAAGGTAATACACCTTATTTCCTATAAGTAGCATGAAATATAAAGGCTGCAGATATGTCATTGTGTGATCACGAGGACTAGAAAATCGTCTACAATGTAATAAAATCCTCACATTTAGTTTTTTTTTTTGGTTTGTATCATTTGAATAAAAACTAAGATGTTTGATGCTGGTTAGTTAATTAATTGTACTGGCTACATGAAATTTGGTTATTTTATTTCATGTAGCCATTCCATGTTCTTTCTTTGGATATGCCATCAGTCAAAAGATGCTGTATGCTTCAAAAGTGAGTGAAACTGGTGAGCCTCAAAATGCAAAAATATTAGCATCTAGTTGTAATTTATGTCACAATTCTCTACCAAACCAACTGCTATTTCTTATTCACTGGGTTTGTGCTTTTAAACTATAAAAATGAAGTTGAACTTGATTGTGTTTTCTCACCAGGGAGTCTTAACTGTTTACATTACACCCCTGAAAATTGCCTGTTTTCTCTGCTCCAACACAGTTAACAAAGGATGAAAAAGAAAAAAAAAATTGAGAAGTGCAAAAAGCAAAAAAGGCTTATATCTGTGGAAAAGTGATCGGGATTGTAATCGTGCACAATACTGTGTTCTTACCATTGCAGGAAACTTTCAGCTCCTGATGAGTCAAGCACACCTGTTGTTCGCAGTTCAGAGCGCTTGGCAGCCAAACGCCGGGGTCCACACGCAGAGTCACTGGAAACTCTTTATTTTACACCTATAAACAAGTATGTCACACAGTTGATGAATTTGCTATTTGAAAAAATAGCTACCTCTTCATCTTCATCTTCATTGCTGTGGTGAAGGGCAAAAGAATGAGTATATTCATACATGTTTTATTCTCACACTAGGTTAAAAAAATTCAGTTGGGTTAATTTCAGCAGGGCGATTCTCCCTTAGACGTACACACAATTTCCTGACTTAAGTGCAGCCAAAATAATTTTTTTTATCTCTGTTCTGTATTTAAGACCTTTTTTTTTCATCTCCTAGGACCGGTAAAGAGCACAAAATGGAGCTGGATTCAGCAATGAAAAATCCTACTTCTTCCATCAAACGACGCAGGACCACACAGGTTATAAACATCACCATGACCAAGGTGGAGGAAAACTCACAGGCACACTGTTTGCATGTTTTGCATGTTCACGAAACAGAAAAATTTAGAAAAATCACTATTTAGTTCCACTTTCACTGTGGTTTCTAAATCACTCTCTCAAATATAAACAAAGTGATGATGAATTTTGAATTTTTTGCTACCTTGAAGGTTCAACTGGTTCTTAAAATGAATTTCTAATTTAGTTTATCACAATTGTTAGGAGCAATGCTCTCAGTGCACTCTAGCAGTGCAAAAAAACACATTCAAATGGATGAAAGGAAATGTTTTAACTTGCCTCTCCAAAACATCCCCTTTCCCAGTTCAGTCAACTGATTGTTGAACTCTGGTCTGTAGAAAACTCCAGGGGGTGGTGAAAATGATGAGACTTTCTACAGTTTGGCCTCAACTCGCTCCCATCCAAACCTCTCCAGCGCCCACGCTGCACATCCCGTGTCTAAGGAACTGTTTGACACACCTGCCAAAGCGACTGGCACTGACCAGCTCACTGGTTTTCTTGGTTACAGACGGAGCACAATCCATTCACAGCGTAAGTAGACATCTGGATGTACTGAAGGGTTTTACAGAGCATGACTGGGACCTACAAGGGGGAATAAACTCACAGGGTTGTTTATGCATCACAGCTGTGATTGTGAAACAATCAGAAAAACATGGATGCTAGTTTTACTTTTACTTTTTACTTCTGACACCACAGCGCTATCTTACCCATCTTTCCCTTATATTAGGGAACCATAAAGATTTTTCAAAGGTGTGTATGTAAGTTTTTTTGTATCTGCATCTGTTGGTCTGCAGCCGCAAGTATGTTCTGCATCGAGGCTGAGAACGAGCCAGATGATGCACCTGAGGACTGGATGAGAGTTGTCGAGCTCCAGGCCAGGAACAAGGCCTGCCTCCCTCATCTGAAGAGCAGCTACCCCGTGGAGTCTGACGTTAGTAGAGAGGGACACTTGCACACACAAACTCAACACAACATGCATGAAGTTGCACATACACATAAATATCTCTGAAACAGGTAGTCAAAATAGTAACAATCGAGGAAATGTGATGCTCTAGGGATCCTTGTTCATGGCTTTTTTTTGTGCCTAATGCTAAAATTTTAATGATTGCAGGTATAAACAGTGATTTTAGATTTATGTTGAAGTGTCTGCACTTGTTTGTTTCTTTCCTTTTTTTAAAAAAAATCCCTCTCTGTGTGCTCCTTTAGACTGGACACGGCAGTGCATTTGTTTTCACAGACGAAGAACTACGAATGGGTGACCCGTCTGACACAATCCGTCGTGCGTCCACGATGCCCGGCCAGCTGCAAGACTCTCTAGCCTCCCATCGGCTTTCTCTAATGATGGGACACTCAGGAGCAGCAGCAGCCACTCGTTCTCATCGTCTGTCCTTGATGCCAGGCATGCTGCCATCAAAAGCTGTCAGCTCCTCTCAGCTTAGAAGCCCAAAAGGCGCAAAGCGTTCTTTATCTACACTGTCTGTTCATCAGACCTCACCTGAGGTTGGTTTGCATTATCATACAAATGAAAATAAGTTGCATCGTGCCAGAATATAAGTGCTTTACATGCAACAGTTTTGTGCATATTTAACCCTTTTTGACCTTTATTTTCCTCAATACATTTTGCTTCGGTTTGCAGAATAATTTCTTGAGAATTTTAGTGTTCAAAATAAAGCTTTCTGACTCTCATTGTCACTTACTTTTGACAGTCAAGTTTATGTCTGTCAGCTGATGTATCAAATTTTTGAGCATCACTCAAAACTCCAAGTGCTCAGGCTTTTCAAGTGGTTACTTATTTCACTGGTAATTTGAAAGCTTACTCTTTAGTAATGGTCATTAGATAGTCTATGTACAAAAATGTGATGTATTTTTATTTTTTAAATAAAAGTTAGACACAAATGTAACTTCCTAACACCCTCTATTTGACTTTCTCCCAATTTTTATTTCCCGGTCTCCATTTGACAGAAAAAGGTGAAGGCCAGCTGCTTCCCTCGTCCGCTCACTCCCAAAAACAGGAACGTGATGAGTGGATCCTCCAGCTCTCACCTTCAACCTGCCCTCAGTCCAGTGAGTGTAATATATCCACACAGACACACATCCCATAAGATTTAAAGGTTGTTTGAAAATTGACAAAAAAATGTTTTATTTATGTTGTCATGAATCATCATTCTATGTGTTGTGCATGCACACTTTCCTAACAGTTTTATTTGTATTGTTCTGTCAGGCTGAACGGAGGCAGTCTGAGATGTTCATTATTGATAACACCCCCAAGAAAAACAGCTACCTAAAGAAAGGGCTGAACAAACTACGAAACTCCACTCGCAAATCTCCTGGCAAAAGTTTAAGGAAGTCACCTGCGCAGACATCTGCACACAAGTACCAGGAAAACACACCCTCAGAATATTATCGCACTGGAGTGGGACGCACAGGCAGACTTGGCAGCTTAAAGTCATCACAGAGGGGGACCAAAGGACAAAAGCAGTCTCCACGAGCCACCAGCAGGACTGCAAAGTCTCCTGGACTGATGGCTAGTGCTCGCAAGGTAAATGCACACAAATTCTTTAAGGGCTGTACAGAACACCCTTAATCATTCTCTTTCCCATTTATATGGGGCTGCGCAATAAAATACTTTACTATAACATACATCACATTTTAACATGACAAAACTATGATGAAACACAGCTGCAAAATATAATTGCAGAGTGGAATCAGCACATGTCTACTTGTCTTTGAAACACAACACTAGACACTGGCAACACTGATTTCAGCTTTCAAAAGCTTTTAATCAAATGTTAGTTCAAATTTGAGTTAAAATGTGTTTCTCTGTGAGCTTTGGTTAAATCATACTTTTTTCTTTATCCCGCAGATAAACAAGATGAAGTTTTGAAGACATTTTCATAAGAGCAGCATAGAGCTGTACATTTAAGTCTTTGGATTTAATCCTCTTTCTTTTTTTTTTTTTATTCCCACCTTTTTACAATTTGAATCAAATTCAGTCTTGTCCTTTAGGACTTTTTTTTAAATCTTGTCTTTATTTCGTTAATCTTCTTGTATTATATTTACTTGTTTGTCAATAAAATATTTCAAATGAAACACTGTAAGAAAGTTGTCTAGTTGAGTTCTTAACCTGTTGTGCATGGATGGGTTTCACCTTATTGTTAAGGACAGGTTTAAGTTTGAAGAAATATCTCTCCTTTGAAGAAATATCTGGGAATCTGAACATTCAGAAAACACTTCTGACACTGACCACAAAGTGCTCTATCCCACAGGTAATTTATTATTTTT
>JAPZDY010000024.1:11015606-11035408 GCA_029783645.1 Ctenochaetus hawaiiensis
TTTTAAAACCATAAAGATAACTCTTTATGACTTGTGTATAAAATGTTGCAAAAAGGCTTTAATGAAGGATTAGAGCATGTGGGGATGTACCTGGCTCCCGAGCTCCTCTGATCCTGCCAATGACGTTGTAGATCCTGGTTACCTGGTTGTTAGTGTGGATGTTCATACGCACCTTCCTGAAACAGACAAAGTGTGGATGAGAGGAAACACAAGTTAAAGAAAGAAATACAGAGACAAGTGAAGTAACAGTGGATAAAAAATAATAATATAGTTACTTCTTACAGGGAATCATTAATAAGGAGAATTTGGGTATAGAAAGCAAGCAAAAAGTTATAAGATTCACTTAGATAATATGTTTTCCTACTGTTTTCATAATGCACAGCAGCCTCAGAAACACATACCTTGTATTTCATGCATTGAAAGAGAAAGAGAAAAGAGTAAAGGAGTGTAGAGGACAAAGATCTAACCCTCTCAAATGTCAGTAGAAGTCCTTTACAACAACGTAAGAGAATAACAAATCTATATTTGCTGTTGTTGTTGCTGTTGACTTTGTTGCTCCAGAAATCTCAAAAACATTTACCACCCCTCAAAATGACCCAATTACTTTTGCTGTAAACTGATACAAACTACATGCTTAATTTGTGCAGCTTGTATGTGTGTGGGTGTGAATGTGTCACACACAGGAGGTACAAGGGCCTCCATTGTGCTCCAGTTGGCTACTTGCCACGGGGTCATTAAAGCTGAGCAGGAGGAAAAAAGAGCAACAAAAGAGGACAATTCAAACACTAAATGCAGAGCGAAGACAGCAGGAGAGGAGAGACCATCAACTGGAGTGGAAAGAGCTCAACAAGGCACTTACTGGCTCTTGAAGTCATCTGTAAAGCCTGGACCAATCCTGTAGGAGACATTCAGAGCTCCTTTCCAATTGTTGGGTGGAATTTCTCCTCCCATGTTCCTGTAAAATGGGAAATAATTCGCACATTCTGCTACAAGTACAAATCAGCTGCTCATTTCATTCAGAGACCTTATTTGGCCTTAATTCAAGATTCAGACTTAGTTTCTTTTAGTCATTCTACAGTGGCTCTTAAGATGTCAGTGTCTGTCAGTCAGTCCACCACTTTAGTCCAGACCGAGATGACTAAACAACTATAGAACAGAATTAAAAACTCATTTTTCCACATGTTGAATGTTGTAACTCCCCTTCTTTTTTCATCTGGCGCCATCATCAGGTCAGTTTGTTAATATGCCAAATATTTGACCTTATGACACACCTTCATCCTTAGCTGTACTTTGTGCTCTGTTTTATCTTACAAAATGTTTGCATGCTAACATGCTACACTAAGGTTTAAGCTTCCTAATTTTTAGCATGTTAATGATTTCATTGTGTACATTTTGAATTCAAATGTGGCTGCAGAATTGTTAAAAATGCATTGCTCCTGATAAAAATCAGAACAGAATAGAAAAACGTGAAATAAAGAAAAGAAAAGTGTTTTACTTCAACAGGTGAATTGCATCATGGAAGCCAATTGGATGCACAGGAATGTTTGGAAGTCCAACTCCATCCTCGAGGCTGAATCTGTAGGTATATTCTGTGAGAGAGTCAACAGCACAATGCTATGTAGACTCACACATCTGTACACACTCGTACAGACACTAACACAAATACAAACACACACACAGACTTACACACCTTTAGCGGGATACCCTGGTGTGAGTGGATCTCCTGCTCCATTCAGGTTGAGAACATTTCCTCTTTGAGCTCCTCCGCCAGGTAGGTTCCAGCCATCAGGGTAGGGCTGCGCACACACACATGCATACATTGATAGTTAGATACAAAAACACACACACACAGTTTCAGAGTTCACATGAACACTGGGATAATCTACCTGGACTCCTTCAGCCCAGTAATCTGCTGGGTCCGAGAACATGATAATCCCCTTTGCTCCAGCCAGGATGGCATTCTTTACCTGGTAGAGACAGAGTGTGAAAGTGTCTTTTTGATGGTGCAAAATATAACATTAAATAAAATTTCACAGTTTAATTAACTAATAATCACACACCACTTCTATAGGGCTAAACGAGCAGCAGAAAACTGACCTTCCAGTACAAAAGCCACAGGTGTAAACCCTCTAATTACAATATTAAGTGACTGAAAATTGTTTAACATTTGGTGTTAAGACTTAACTTTGAGTTATGAGCATGACTCTTCCTACCTTATTGCCTCTGAATACTCTCCCATATCTGACAATGACAATCTTCCCCGTAACATTGATGCCCATCTCCCTCTCCAGCTGGAAAAAGTCTTCTGTGCGACCGTAGTTCACGTACACCAAATCCCCCTGGAGACAGAGACGGAAAGAGACACCCATGTTGCCAACTTTAACCACTGCAGTGAAAAGGGTTTAATTATCACTGCCTTCTTGTTATTTGTATGTGTGTGTGTGTGCGTGTGTGTGTGTGGGTGTGTGCGTGTGTGTGTGTGTACCTCAGGTTGTCCTTGGGCAGAGAAGGCGCTGTACGGAGGCACAATGTTAGAAACATCTTCATAACCCTCGAGAACTGGCTCAGCCAAGGATGTGTTAAAAACCTGTGAAAGAAGATGTGAGGAAGTCAGACTTAATTAAAAAAATACTCCTGAGATAAACTTTCAGTCTCCAAAGTAAAAGCTTGGAAATGTAATACAACCAATCTCATCTCTCTTGGAAGTAGCAACAGTGGAATGTAATTAAATATACTCACTTACATAATAATTTAAGGTACCTAGGTAAGATATTCATATTTCTACTTCATTTTATAAGGAAAATTTGTACTTTTACTCCATTATTGTCTCTAAGTGATTAAAATAGTCAGACTTGGTATACACACTCATTTTCCTGGTTATGCTTACATAATTTTACTCAACCAGTCGGTAATGTTTGCAGTGCAGGACAATTTTACTTGCAAAGAGTTAATTTCACACCATAGTGGATTTGAATCCGTCCTCCTAGACGGCAAATAAGGGATAACACTATATATGCTTAAATGTTCACATATCTGGTTCCATGTGCCAAAACAAATCCTGTGAATTATTAGATAGCAGCTGAGCTGGGAGCTGTAAAATGGATTTACAGTACCTATACAATGCATGTAGTCTGACCTAATCATCCCATATGTGAGGCCATTTTCTCAGTATCTTTGTGCTGTTCAGTAAAAGGCAAAATGTATTACACAGAAAGCTTGAGTTTATATTCTTATTGTGTTAAAGTCCCTGAATGCATCACACTAACATGCAGCAATGTGGTTATGCATTCAACCCTGGTCTGTTTTCTCCTGTTCGCCCCTGTGCTGTATCATTATCTCTACTCATGAGACACACTGAGGTTTATCACGCAGCAAGGCTGTAAAAGGACCTTGGACTTGAATGAGCTGTCTTGCAGTCTTGTGGGAAAGACTGACAGCAGAAAAGTGGAGAACTGGTGACAGCGTTTTAAATGTGTCTGTGTGATCTCTTTGTTATCTCGGGGGTCTGGGCCGAGTCACTGTTATTGTTCATGTCCGTGAGAAAACTACCGTCCTTTGAAATTTTAATCACCAGAGGGTTGAGTGTGGAGAATGGACAGTGCTTGAAGTGCTAAAATTGGCCGGTAACACAAAAAAAGTTTGCAATAGTAAAACAAAAGCTTGAAAGTTGGTTTCTCACTGAGAACACAAGGCTTGCTAATAGTCATTTTAATTAATACCGCTGTGTAGAAACTGGGTCTCCACAGAGTATGACTGCAGCACTGAAATTACAATAGGTGGCAGCAAACAATAGTGGCAGTTTTGCATCAGAGATTAGGTGCACAAGATACATTCAGTTTTAACCCCTTATCCTTTTCAGCATTTGACTGAATGTGTGTGTGACTACACTTCAAGCACAATGTTTGTGTTATGACTTTAGTGTGCATGTACCATACCTCATTACCAAGCTGATCAACTATTGAGATGTAATTCGGCTTTGATGCGTTAGGATAGGACAACAGGACGTCATAGGGGACCATCTCCACTGAGTCCAGACCGAACTTGAGCCACTCATCCTTGATCTGCTCTGCATATCTCAGGTTCTGCTCTGTGCCAGCCAGGTGGGGCAGTCGGGTAAATTTCCTGTGAAGAGTACCTCAACTGTTAGTGAAAAGGGGATAAAAGCTGCTTAAATGCAGTGCAAAGCTGCTGTTTTTGATGTCTAGCTTCACTTAAACAAAGGTTGATCCATTTGTCCAACTCTGCTTTTTCTACTGTGAATTGTCTTCTGTGAAAAAAATCCCACAAGTCTTCATTCGCACTGGTTGTCCTGTGAGGGTTTAATGCTGAGTACATTTTTTATTCACCCGTTCAAATTGTTGGATGAATAAAAAAAAATTTGCATCAAGTCTGTAGCGTTCAACATGTAGCATTGAACGTGTGAGCTTCCAAATATGTAATGTTCAGCATATTAATGTAATGATATTACAAACTAACTTTTGCTACATTTTTATGATATTTGGTTTAGCAGTGTACTGTGGAGTCATGTTCAGTTAACAGCGTAACACCCATTTTTTTACTTTATCTCCCCATTTCAAGCTTTTGTATTTGTTGTCTTTTTCCTTGGTGTCTGACCCTCTCAGTCTCAAGTCAAATTGTGCAAAAGACCCTCTGATCTCCTAAAGGATGGCCCTTCAGAGTCACACTGCTTGCCTCTACGAAGTTACAGAACCAGCAGGGGGCGATAATGACAGCAGCAATTGGCAAGCGTAGCATAATGGGCGATGAAGTCATTCACAGGACTCTCATGGGGGACCAATTTTCTGATTACTGTAAAGCCAGTTGTTTTTTCAAGCCAAACAATTATCTTTTCCTAGATTAAACCAAGCACTTTTGGGCGATTTTATTCTGAAAGTCTGACCAGACATTGATGCTGGCTGGACAGTGAAATGAAAATGTGTTTTTATCATCACGGGCTGCGGGCCTTTTTTAACACTTTGACTAGATACCAGGTGAAACAAGCTGGTCTGACAGCATCATACTTGTGTTTCAGCATATTTAAGCTCTTTGTTGAGGCTGTAGGACGTTTGCACTACACTGAGGTATGTTTTTAAATTCTGTGAGCTCTTTGGGAACCACACATGAGTTCAAAACAAATGTCTGCGGATTCAAACAACATCTGGCTGTGCAACATTTTTTTAATAACTCAACTCTCCAGACCCATTGGATTTATGAGGTTAAGGTTAATGGGGGGTTTGCGAGTCGTTAGTCTTTCAGAGGCACAATGTCAATATTTGCTTTGCAAGTGAAAAGTTTGGCCTGTTTGTGGGATGCCTCTGAGCAGTCCTCTCCAACTTTCTCATTTTCCCATGAAAATAGAAGTTGTTTTTCTTTCCTGATGAAACTTTTAGGGGAAAAAAAAACACTGGATTACTTGAACTGATCTAGGAAAGATTTAGTGTGTTGGCAGTGACTTTTACCTGAGATTCTCCCTGATCTGTTCTGGCTGCATTTCATCCAGAAACTCCCTCAGATACTCGCTGGACGCACTGTTGTTTGCAATATTTAGATGTGTAGGTTTTGCAAACCAGCCTACAGCATACACACACACACACACACACACACACACGTGCACAGGACAGGACAGTTATGTAGTCAGTTCAACAACATTGTAAGCACCGTATGATTTTATGACGTGATTAAAATCACCTCTTTCAAGAACAAATTACAGTAATAAAGTCAGACAAAACAGGGAGAAAAAATATGTATTATCTGTCTCTTGCTGCCCAATTGTGTTGGATCTTAACAAAAGCTTCACGTTTAGTAAGAACTGATATTTTAAATGAAGTTGTATCATGCACAGCACGTGTTAACCTTCTGTGAACAGACAGTTGTGAAATGTGTCACAGTAGCGACAAACTGAAGCTCACACACACAGCAGCTCACCGCTAAGATTCACCTTAAACAGCACAGAGTAGATTTGATAGTTTATGAGAGCAATTCTGAAGAAAATAAACACAAAACAACTATTTCCTCCTTATGTTGTGCATCTATTTATACAATTTCAGTACTTGCCTTTACTTCCACTGAAACACTTTTAATAGTTACCAATCCCATTTTTTCATTGTTATAACACTTAAGTTAACACCACTTGTGGATTGCTCGTTTTGAATTTCTATCCAGTGTAAGTTTCTGTTGTCTTTTTCTTACCTATGACGAAGCCCAGAAAGAACAAAGCTGTGACAACCACAATCCACCAGATCCACCGAATCAACCTGCTCTCCTCTCTCATTTTCGAGCAGAAGTCCGACGCTGCAGAGCACGATTGCAGAGATAGAGAGTAATTTGTTTAAGTAGTGCACTGTTGGAGCATGGCAGAGGGAGATAGAGAGAGAGAGAGCGAGACGGAGAGACAGAGAAAGAGAGAGGAGGAGGGGAGGTGACGGTGCGGTGGCAAAGAAAGAGGCAGTTAGAGGGGAACACAATGAAGGAGCCAGTGATTAGTGCTATGCTTGGCCAATAGACTGATGACTGTGCACTGTGCACCTTGGTCCTTCCAGTGCTGACTCAGTGTTGCTCAACCTCAGACTTGAGGTCATACTTTGGTTAGAAAAGACCCTGAGGACAACTGAGCTCATCTGGAATAAGTGTCTTGTTGTTATCAGCTTAAAATCAAAAAATGAATGTGTCATCCTGAAAACATGATGTACATTTCCATAAGCTTCAGATCAATGACAAGGTAGAGCCAGGAGTTTTAGAAAATGGAGAGAATTAGATACAGTATTAACCAAACGGACAAAAAACAACTAACCAAGCAAGCAAACAAACAAACAAACAAAAAAGGAGCATAGTGATTAAAAGCCTGCTTCACTTTGCTTTAAGTTCAGAAATTCAAGTCACAATGCTCCTGTACATTGCTATAAATAGTTGGACATACTTTCCCACACTGTAGGACCTGGTCGTGTTTGACCCCTCATGGGTCTGTGAACAGCTGTGCAGGATGGAGGGCGGCTCTTTCATGCCGTGGGCTGGACCGTGAAGTGGGGAGGCGGCTCCCTGCCCCTCAGGAATGTGGGGAGGACGCAGACCACCGCTCTGCCTCATCCTCAACACACTGTTTATCTGGAGAGACGACTTTAATTAAACCAGCAGCCATCAGTCGGGAGCTCGTTAATTTGATTTAAGTTTAATTAGATTTGAACTGTGTTTTTTTTTTTTTTGCACAGTCTCATGACAGTAACTTGGGGCAATGACTAAATTGCAAAATATGACAACAAATTAATGTTCTGTAAATGAATAAAAGAGTCTGAATCTATTTTGTCATACATGTAAAATCCCAATCAGTCTCTGACTCAATTAAATTCCAAATGAATTTTGAAAATATCAGTAATAATTTTGAAGTTCACAGAACTTTTGCCCCCCAAAACATATATTTTTGTTTGAAACAAAATCTTGTGACAGATCCTCTTACATTCACTGCTTTAAAAAAGAAAATTACAATAAAGTTTCACATATCAAAAACAAAAAATATTTGCAGAAATGGGACAGTCCTGATCTGAGTCTGCTCTCTGGTGGATAACAAGAAGTATTACCAGTGAAAAAACACATGCTGCTCTCCACTTTAAAAGCTAAGTGCACTTTGCATCTTCACAAATCAAAAAGCATTCAATATTTTGGACACAAATTCACCCTGATGAAGAACATGAATGTTCATGATTCACAGATTCCCCTGAAGAAAACCCTGATGAGAATTAAAGGACGCAAATGAAGACCAGCGGCTCAGATGATGATCTTTTTTTTCTACGTACTTTGTGGTCTTTGTACATCACTACCTGAAAGATCCAACCTTCATTCCTTTGATCATAAGTTCAACAACAAGCCAAGAAACTATGACTAGATTGATCGTAAAAGTGAGATCATTTTATTAGTTGTGGTTTCTAAGGACAAGAGTTAAATTTTAAGCTCACTTTACAACTGTCTAAATTAAAACTGAATGCTGTTTCATTAAAATTATCTTTGTTTTCACCGCGAAAAAAAACAGAGATTGGAGTATGTATGTTAGTATCTATGGATGCAGGTGTCCACATACTTTTGGTCATGTAGGCCTTTTCGCACCAGATGTCTAGAATTATTTGAAATTATCCTTGTGTTTCTTCTATGCATATCTTTATTGTATTTGTATCCTCGTGATTCTTTTTCTCCTGAAAGTACATCTTCGGTTTCAAGGTAAATCTCTGGTCCATCACATAACTTCTCTACACAATTTAAGCTGCATTTCTTACTACACACACAGGGTGGCGCTGACAACCAAGACAGATGTCTTAAATAGCAGCACTTAAATTATCAACTGCCCCTGAAGCATTAATTACCTTTAAATGTCACATTCTAATAAGACATTATTTTTATGGGTTTACTAGTTGCAACTAATGGGTTTATTATTTTTTTCAATAAACCATTTACAAATGGTTTGAACAGCTTTGAAATAATTTTGGATCTGCAGGTTACAAAATGTCTATGGCAGGTGTTCACCTTTTTAATTCGTTGATGAAGCACTTATACAAGTTTTTCTTTTAAACATTACACATTTTATAGGTCTCTTCCTTCCAAATGATCAAATCTGGAATTGAACGTAACAATAAAATGTTGATAAATAGATTATGCTCTCAGTCCTTTGTTTCCTCTCACTGGAGATAAGAGATCAAAGATATTTTACGTCTTTATGATAAGTCGTCCACAACAATGATCTGAACTGACTTATTAAATAAATGAAAAATCTAATCTAATCTAATCTAATCACCAAATAAGTAATGATTTAATAAACATCATGTAATCCGTTAATTGCACAACTGTCATTCTGGCTTTTTGCTTACTTTAATGAAAGAGATTAAGAAAATTTTATGTAAATAGGAGCACCTCACTGGGAAATATTAAATAATGGCGCCCTCTATTGGCACCGATAAGTAGTGCGAAGCGGTGAAGCGGTTTTTATTGTTCTCCTCTGTTTGTTGTTCAACTTTATTCGCTCCAAAGTCATTATGACTCCAGATGTTTCTGCTGCTCACTGAACATCTGCCGTGAGGTAAACAGTGAAATGAGATGGGCAGACGGGGAGAGATGCGGTCGTGTTTCAGACGGAGAGCGGTGGGGGGATGAAAAGTCAAAATGCGCTCACAGCAGACAGAAGCGTAACGGAGGAGTGCAGGGAGGACGGAGCAGATACCGGCCGGTCTGCGGACGCTGCACACACAGGAGGGGAGACAGGCAGGCAGGCAGACAGGCAGACAGACAGAGGAAGGACGAGCCTTCACCTCTCTGTCACACCGACGCTTTGCTGAAAAGTTTGGGCAGCTGCGGAGCCCGTGAAGGCATCATGGTCGTGTCTGTGCGGAGCTGGGTCGCCAACGAGGGAGGAAAGCACTTGGTCCTGGTGGGAAAAAAACTTTACTTTTGTCAAGAGACTTTTTAAAAATACTGTTCGGCTCCACGCAAAACTGAGCCTGTCAATGGATTTGTTTGTTTTACCTGCAAATGAGCTGACAACTTGCAGATTTTTCTCTGTAACGTTACCCACCCCTGTCCTGAGGAAACATCACTAACACAGGCACAAAATGAATAGACTGGAGTCACTTTGTCAGTATTCAATAGAAAGTTTGTGCTGCATCCATACAGGCTACTCCAACCTCTCTGCGCTGAGGATTTAGATTTTGATTTAAGACCGAGTTTAAATCCTGACACATTACATGTACATGTGCGTACAGGGGCAGTTATTTACCAGTAAACCAGGAAAAACTTTAAAAATGCTGTTTTTATTTTGTTTTATTTCTTTTATATGTTGGTGCTAGTCTGATAATGAGCATAAGGCTGCATATTGATCTACAATGTGCATCCTGTGCGTGTGCAGATGCTTTGGCTGGGAGTGAACACCTGGCTCTTCCTGAAGACCTTCCTGCTGTACTCCACTGGACAACAGTATCACTACCTCTACAAGATGCTCGGGGTGAGACCTGACACATTTACACACTGTATTTATTCTTTTCCTACCATGTCGTCACACTAAATTCCCAGTTGAAATCAGTGGTACATACTGTTCTGCTCCCATGGCTGAATTCTTTAAGGTTATAAACTGTAATCTGAATGTAAAGGAAAGTACATGTTGTGGAAATGAAATGAACAAGAGTTCAGCGATTACTGAACTGACTGAAACATGACTGCTTTCAATTTCAATCAGAGAAACAAAAAATATAGCATTTTTATTTGTATCTTCCTCAACTGCTTTTTACGATTCTGCTTAAACTTTACATGAAACCGTAAATAACAAAATGAACTAAACAAAAGTTCCTGTAGGAGATTTTATTTGGACTTTCCCTTTATAAGAGAAGCTTGTAGTGTTTGATGTTCAATAGTCACATTGTGGCCAAGAGGAGCTCACTTCGACATCACCACCAACAAGCCTCTTAATACTCTATTCTACACATACAGTTTACAAGAGTGTGAGTATAAACACAGCAAGGCTGTAAAGATGGACTAAAGAGAAAGTTTTTTAGCATTCATTAGCATCATTTAGCATTTTCGGTGATGAAGTTTAATGTCCCAAGTAGCCTCTGAGGTCTCATCTAGCCTCTTGTTGAGTTTCTTGAGTTTCTAACCACAGACCTTATTATCAGGCATCTAACCAAACTCCCAATTCAAAAAACTCAGTGAAATGAGGAAACAGGAAGTACAACAGTGCTAACTCACTTCAGGGTTTTTGAGCTAGTTCCTGCACCACTCTATAGTGATTTATTACCTTTTTTCAACTGCAAAGTCTGTCCCAAAGCAAAATTTTGTCAACATCAGTTTTATCTAATGAGAAAGGTTAGTTTTTGGTCAGTTCATGCTGCTCCAGTTGTTTTTACTGTGGCAAAATGTGATTGTCAAACAGACAGGCCTTAAAAAAACGAGCAGTCCCGCTAACCATGACCTTTGCTGACCTCACAAAAAAATAAAAACACAGCGCCCTCCAGTATACTGAAAAAGTAAATGATTTAATTATTCTAATATCAAAAAGTTTATTCTTTTTTGTGGTATTAATAATTTAGAGGATGAAAGGTCAACACTTAGTGTAATAGTGCAACTCTGTGCTGTATCAACTTTTTCTTCCCACAACCATCACACAATGTGCCACATTTTATAGATATTAAATGTACAACCGTTTGATACTAAACCTGTCAGTGATGACATAAAATGGTCATTATCAGACCCATTAGTGTCAGAAATCTCTCTTTTTTAAACTAACTAACTACTGAGTAAAGTACTAGATGTCTCTCAGACTCATGTGAAGGGTGATGGTTTCTCATTTTCCTGGACTTCTCAAAGTTCCTGCACTCCTGTGACGGTGTTTTCTTCAATTTTGTTCGATTTTACGTCTAATTTTGAGTGCACAGACCCATGAGTGTATCCATGCTTCTTAGTTTTGATTGTATACAAAGAGATTAAATCAAATTGTCGACAAAAACTGTTATAAAACTCATGACATCGTGGTTCAGATGGAGGGACATAATGACCAGAAGCCTGTTGTGTCATTGAAAGCTACATTTCAGGAGTAAAAAATGCAGGATATCAGATTGATAATAAGGAGTGATAACTGTATTGTCATCAGAGACTAATCCTCAGAGAAGAAATATTCTATGTTCACTACATTTTTGCTGGTTGTATCCTGATATGTGATATGAAATTGCTTTAAAATTGGTCATGTGACACGTTCCAGTGTCTGTCCACATGACTCCAATCAGGCTGTTGGATATTTTGAGGAAACTTGCTGCTTTTGACTCCAGAAACTTCTATTCATATCACAGGAACAGACTCTGTGATGGATGGTCGCCTGTCACGTGCAGGTTTAATGAGCCTGAGTTGTGACTTTAAACTGTGTCGCAGCAGTTAGCCACGTGTGTGTGTGTGTGTGTGTGTGTGTGTGTGTGTGTGTGTGTTCACAAATTGGCCGCTCTGGGCCAACAGGGACATGAGCCCAGGCACCTGGTCACACACTTGGAATCGGCAATTTGATTTTAGTGATTGTGGACTCATGTGAGTGTTCGTCTAATTGTTGTCACAAGTTTAAGATGGTGTGTGTGCTTGTGTGTGTGTGTGCTTGTGTGTGTGTGTGTATGTGTGTTAGATGAGTATTTTTTGCCCATGAAATGCCACTGACATTGATGTTCAGTGACCTTTGTGAGGTTGGACACTGCCTTTTGCTCTCCATCAGCTATTTGCTCTCCCATGCTCAGGATCTGTGTTTGTATTTAAGGTAGTTGGCTGCTTTTCAGTTACTCTTAGGCCTTTGGTTATTTAAGCTAAACAGCCTTTTTGGTCAAACATAAATTTATCCCAGATGTGGTGGAATCAAGGACAAGGACATTGTTTGCACCGCTCCCAGTTTTATCTCTATTTTTAATCTTATGTGTGTTATTACTTAAAAAAAAATTGGTTGTCAGCATGATGATAACACTTCTGACTCATTATGTCTTAGTAGATACATGCAATCACTCAGCAGAAACCATGTGGGTGGATTTTTGTTGTAAAGACTATCTGAAGGTTTTTTATCACAGCAGCTAAGACAAAAAAATCAAGTAGTTTACATACAACATACCCATACAAATACATACCTAACTTATACAAGAAGTTAGCATGAACATGTTAAAAATAAAGCTAATTAAAACCTATTGAATCAGTGAAATCGACTGAAAGAGGGACGTTTGTCGTAGGAAACAAGGGGTAAAATAAGATGTGGCAGCAAACAGCATGTGTGAGCTTTTCATGCACGGCCTGTGCAGTGGGAGGCACAAGGGAGTGAGGGGCAAGTGTGGGCACGCCGCTGGCTTTGACTGAATGTCTTACCAGAGGGCTTAAGTTTATGTGTGTGTCTGCACGTGCTTGAGTGTGAGTGTGAGTGTGTGCATGTCCATTATGGAGATGTATGTAAAGGGCTTAAGGCTGCTGAAGGGAATTTAGATTTGACTTCAAAAAGCATCTTATCTCATTCACCTGTATGGTTCAGTGTGTGTGTTTATTTGAATATATGTGTGTGTGTGTGTGTGTGTGTGTTGGTTGTTAGGCTGTTGGTGGATCTACAAAAAGCAGGATACCAGATATCCTTCTTGTGGTTTTGCCATCAGCTGCTGTTCTGTGGGAAGCTGCACAGAGTGAATATGTGTGGGAAGTTTTGAATGGTGAAGGTATCTCACTTTAAGTCTCTAACCTTGTGTTAACCTTGGCTTGCTATATGTAGATTTTCACCTTAATTCTCATAAAACTTTTGGTACTTTACTATCTTTAAATCTAACTGTGACTTTATTGATGAAAGTATCTTTTAAATTGACAAATATCACATGGTTAATTGATGGTTTAATTGATGGCTTCAAAGGGGGGTCTCCCTATACTCACTACTGTACCTATTTTTTTCCAAATGAGATCCTATGGGGTCTCCAAAAAGGGGGTGGGACTTAAGCTCTATATAGCAAAGTAAATGTGTCTTTTAAATGGAGAAACATACAAAGACATTTGTTAACTTCAGCTGCCTTTCTTTGTGAAGTAACCAGCTAAATGCTGAAAAGCTTTTGGGGTGAAGTATCTCTTAAAATCACGCATGAATCACACATGACCTGCCTCTCTCTTTGTCTCTGTCTCTCTCTCTACCTTCATCTCTCACTAGTTGTTTCAGTTTCTTGGGGATAATCAGAAGAGACGGCACCAGCCGTGTTCACAGAGGCTGCCAAGAAAGTGAATAAATGCGCTGAGTGTACATGCAGTGTTTCCACATGAAAACAGCTTTGATTATTGAGCTGTAGCTTGAGATGCTTAAAAAGTCAGATTACATAGCAGACATCCCTCCCATGTCACTTCAGGCGAGCTGCACTCTTTGGCGTCTGGCGCTGCATCAGATAGACCGGATGGTCTGAGAAAATGTTTAGAAATAATTTGGACACTTTTGTCAAACACGACATATAGTTAGGACGAAGCTGCAATTAATATTAAATCACCGTTTCATGTTCCACCTGACACAAGTGCCACAAAGCTTGCTGGTGCATGAAATAGCAAATAAGTCTCAAGGAAAAGAGCTGCAGAACGACCAAGAGATAGAAAGAATAAACTGGGTAAGCAAATAACTCTTTAAAGATGAAAGTCTTCAGGTAATCAGTTTTTTTGCTTTGCAGTGTTGGTATAACCCATCATCGTTCTTTTGCAGATTACAGATAGATTATGATACTGAAGGATCATAAACCCAACTAAAGGAAATCAATGTACAACTGTTTTTGTACCTTGCTGGCAGTCAGTCAGCACAGTGTACCTTTAACAAAGATTAACCTACATCAGTGCAGATTTTTTTAAAGGATATTTTGAATGATGTTATAAACAATCAACAAAAAAGTCATTGTGTGATCACCCTAATGAACTAAATTATATTTTCCTATTTAAAGACAAAGCCTAAGAAGAGAAACACCTAAAGGAGAACGATTCTTAGCACTTAATACTGAGAAACACAACAGTGGCTTTTTCCAACTGGCCTAGCAGGGAAGTCATGCCTCAAGCTCTCATTGCACACACTGAATTGTCCAAATCCAAATAGGAACAGCTCAAAAGTGTGTATCTTAATCCTCCAGAGCCTTTACATTCGTCCACATTTTAACAACCTGCCTAACAATGTGTATGTGTGTGTGTGTCTTTTCCAGCTGGGGCTGTGCATCAGCAGGGCGTCTGCGTCCGTGTTGAACCTGAACTGCAGCCTGGTCCTGCTGCCCATGTGTCGCTCCCTGCTCACCCTTTTCAGAGGAACTCACACAGTAAGAAGGAGATAGAAGGGGGAAGGAAAGATAGAGGGAGTGGAGGAAGAACAGGGTGATCAATAGGGTTGGATTTGTTGGTGTTACTGCCATTATGATGTCATGGTCCCACTGGTGATCAACTGAAGCCTTGAATTTGCTATTTTAATTTGAAACAGTAAAGTGAAATAACATCAGATGTTATTCATTTTAGATTTTTTTAAATAAATGAACTCCCTGCCTTGCTAAACTTTTTTGCTGTTATCAGGTGTAAAGTTGCACAAACCTGTAACTGTGTACCTGTCTATATCTTAACTGTAAACTTACCCTTATTATTCAGATTTAATAGAAGACTGCAAGAGAGATCATTTATAATTTCTTTGCATTTTTTGTAAAAGTCCTCAACCTCACTGTCTACACACACTCATGCAGGTATCGAGCAGAACGACTCGCAGACTGCTGGACAAGAGCAAGACTTTTCATGTGGCCTGTGGTGTTGCCATCTGCATCTTTTCTGGTAAAGACCATCTCTTCTCACCACAGCTCATATGTCTTCTTGTATCATGCTGTGCGTGTCAGTGTGTGTGTCAAGTTTAGATAAATGGATTGCGGCTGGCTCAGCATTCCTGGCGTACCAGCTGTGATATCCGTCCAGCAGGTCATCTGTGTTTTGTGGTGTCTACTTGTGTGTGCGCGTCTGTGTGTTGTTGCTGTTGTGAGTCTGCTCTCATGACATCATGGGAGCTACTAGCAGATGTGTGTCCGCTATTTCCACTTTTTCATTCATGTCTCAGAGGCCTGGCTGCCTATCAGTCCAGTAACACGTGACTGTCTTTTTCTCATGAAAAAGATGACCCTGGTCCAAACCAGCCATGTACATGTCACCACATGCTGTTTGCTTCCTACACAATATACTAGTCATTGTATAGAGATCCTGTTCTGTTGTAAAGATCTATTGACTGGTAACAACGTCACATTTTATTGTCTAACAATGTTAACCAGATTTTTTGCCATTTTACTCTTTATCAGATGTAGCTTAATCAAAATCTTAAGCAACTTAAAGCAAATCTCCTCCACCAGACAGTGTGTAGAAAATTAGTATTTACTTGCATAAAGTATTGGGAATCTAGAGACAAATGAAACAGCACAGACCAGACATCCTGACTTTAAACCCTAATGTGAGTTAAACCTCCACAACATGAAACTGAACACTACATTTACTGTAATGCATCTCTCAAGTGTCTTTCATTAGATGCTGTTGAAGTGTAAAAGCCTGTTTCCTTTACAATCTGTCTGTCTAGTTTTTTGTTTCTGTGGTCTGAGAAATATTTACCTTTAACTTGTAAAATCAGTTGACTAACCAAAAAAAAACAACAATGATGAACTGGATTTGTGAAACCAGATATAAAAAAGAGTAAGCATGTTATTGCTACAACCTTTTTGTGAGCCTGTTCAGCATTTAGCAGAGTAGGCTGAATGCTAACATCAGCATGCTAACATGCTCACAGTGATATGCTAATATTTGGCATGCTGATGTTAGCATGTTTTCCCTGAGTTTAGTGTCTTTGCATGCTAACATTTGAGGCTTATGGGAATGACATGTGTGTGTGTGTGTGTGTGTGTGTGTGTGTGTGTGCGTGTGTGTTTTTGCCCTTTTATGCAACCTGAGATTTATCCTCTGGGCAGCACTGATATCTGTGTCAAACTTGGTGGCAACCAATCTAATAGTTGTAGACAGTTAACTTAAATTAATCCTCTGGGGACCATGACCGTCTGTTCAAAAAGTTTCATGTCTATCCAAGAGTTTTTGAGATTATTCAGTTTGGACCGGAGTGTTGGGTCAACTGACCAATCAGCATTGCTGTCCATTCATAAAGCCAATGGAGCGGCATAAATAAAAGGTCTTACAAGAGACCTGGCATCTGTTTTCCATTATTGCATCATTTGTAAAGTTAAGCCTCCTTTCATCAACCCACAACACTCAAACACACACGTACACAAACACACACACACACACACACACACATACACATACACACAAAGGCACATGCATCTCTACCCTTAAGGCAAAGCTCTCATGCTCTAATAGTGGGGCTCCAAAGTTCTTAGACAACAAATGACAATGAAGACATAGAGGCAGAAGGGGTCGAAGATAGACTGAGAGAAGAAAGAGAGAGAGGGGAGAAAGAGGGGGAGAGAGGGGGAGATGGGGGTGGGAAGCAGTGGGAGTGAGAAAGGATGTGAGCAGGAAAAAAAGGACCCTTGTGTCTCATGATTACGCCCTCTAATTCCATCAGCTGTCGAACGGCTGCATGGTTAGTCTATGATGTCAGAAGGAGTGTGTATATGTATGCATGTGTGTATGTGCCTGTGCCTGTGTGTGTGTGTGTGTGTGTGTGCACGCTAGTGAGTCAGGAAGATGTTTTGCTGAATTTCTGCTGAATAGACAAAGAGATGTTTGTGCGACTGCTGCCAGCAGTTCATTTCGACCGTTATGATTAAGTTTTTGGGCGTGCTTGAAGCAGAGGAGATGTTCTCTCTCTCTGCAGGGGTTTTTTACAAACCAGTGTTGCATAACCTCTTCTCTTCCTCTGTAGTTGTGCACGTGTCTGCCCACCTGGTGAATGTTGTCAACTTCAGTGTAAGCTACTCAGACGACTTTCCTGCTCTCAATTTGGCCCGCTACAGAGGAGAGGTGAGACAAAAAAGCGTGATGATGCATTCCTTGGCATCACATCATGTGTAACCTCAAACATCACAAGGACATGTCAAAACCCAAACCTTATCCTTAACTGTATGCTTGAAACATGTCTGACGGCATCCGTATAAAGGTGTCTTCACTAATATTCTGTATGACAGCATTTGATATTGGGGTGAAAAGTCAAGTGAGATGCAACTAGCTGTAAAAATGCTTATAACTGAAAATATAAGGCATTCACGGTGTTTCTCTCAGTTAAGCACAAGACACATGACATGAAAGAAGTTTGAAGAATGAAAAAACCTGAACTTAAACACCTCAGCACACCTGGCCAGTCTGCTTTAGGAGGGCATGTTTGTCAGATTGTTTATTTCAGAAAACAAAAATTATGCCTCATATTAATGCTAGAAGGGTGCAGAAGGAGGAAGGTTAAGACTAAACCCTAACCCCTGAGCATTTAGTCTGAAGCAGTCTTATGCCTTAAACCTGATGAACTCAAGCTTATAGGCCAAGTGTGTAGGATTTAGTGACATCTAGTGGAGCAGTTACAGTGACATCTGGTGGCTGTCAAACCCATGAAAACTGAAAAGAAAACCTTAAAGAGCTAATGTTTGGTTTGTCCATTCTGGGGTATTGTGGAAGCATGGCAGTACAACATGGTGGACTCATTCTAACTTAGTAAAAACACAGTGATTCTTATTTTCAGATGATTATAAACTTAAAATAAAAAAAATGTATGTACTTAATATTCTACATCTGACATATTCTACAAATAGATCCCCCTAAATCCCACTTACTGAACCTTAAAACCTTAAACTCTTCACCCTCAGTCATCCCTAAGAACACGTGAGGAAAGTTTCAAAACGTTCCAAAAATGCTCTTACTTTGAATTGGCAGCTGGTCAATCATGTGCAACGAAGATTAGTGTCCATTGAAGTAAATGAGGAAATTTGCAAAAATCACCTGCTAAAGTGATTGGTTAGAATGAAAGTCAGCAGAATATTATCTCTCTGTTGTTCGGATAACTGCCTGCAGCTGTGAGATCTGAAACTCAAATTAGTCCTTACAAAAATACACATAGGAAATTACTCACAAACATTTTGGTCTGTTTTGTGTTGTGTGTTTCCTTCCCAGGACCCCAAGCTCATCGTTTTGACCACAAGTAAGCAGGACAATTCTTTCCTATATAGTACTGTGTAAAAAACAGATGTGTTTGTATGTACTGTATGTGCATGCTGGTATGTTTTTGCATGTGTAGCAATGAAAATAGGAAACGTGTTATAGAAAGACTGCAGGAAGTCATGCTCTATTTGTTGTCTTTCTCTAGCTTTAATCATCTGCCCTCTTTTTGCTACGTCTCTAAAAAGTATGGTCCCCTGGCCGAGTCCGGCCCACTGGAGGGGTTCAATCCAGCCTGCAGGATGAATTTTGAAAGTGAAAAAATGCATAAAAGACACAAACTAGAAATTTTTGATAAAATGCTATAGCATTTTGGTGCACAGCAGAAAATGTTAACGCTATAGAAAATGCTACAGCATTTTATTAAAAATTTCTAGTTTGTGTCTTTTATGCATTTTTTCACATTTTTCACTTTCGTACAGACCCCGCGCCAGACCCGGCCTGCCTGACACCCCTGCTGTAAATGAAATTTATGTGGGAATATCACATGATCAGTCTTTTTCTTCTTGGCGTGCGTATGCGCGTGCATGCGTGTCTTCGTATGTGAGCATGTTTGCCTGTGCAGGTGAAGATGTATGATTGAAAAGAATATGACAAAATATGGAAATGTTTGCCTTTTAAACGATTTGACTGAAGGTGATATTTTGTTGTGAGCTGTCTGACACAATACATTTATTGAACTTTTCCCCTGTCCAGTAGAACGACAAACTAAATAAATGAATAAATCCTTGAATATTCACCATCTGTTTACATTTGTGCCATGTATAGCTAGGCGGGGCACCTGCACCACTGGTGCACAGCGCAACCAGTCTTTGAAAATCATGAGAGCAGACTCTCTGATTGGTTATTGCATTTTTTGCCAAAAAAACACCCATGACACACCCATGAATTAATGAGGTCATTGTGCACACCTGATAGGACTGCACACCTGATAGGACTATCACACGTGATATTGTTTGTGATCACGACAATGGCTTTGTGACATCGCCCTTGACATCACAATGGTGTGTGTGAAACCAATTGTGACATCACAATGAAGGGTGACGTCATTTCTGAAAGACAAAGACAATTACGTTGTCACAGGTGATGTCACACATTCTATTGTGATGTCACAAGTGATGTCACAAAGCCAATTATGATGTCACAAGTGA
>JAPZDY010000024.1:11061343-11073528 GCA_029783645.1 Ctenochaetus hawaiiensis
TGCCATGGAAATGTGACCCCAGATCATTCTTGCATTTCATCCATCCTATGCAGTTCTATTTAGAAGCTCAAGGACAGGATGTGATGTGACAGCAGACGAACTTGCTGTGTGTTGGAGTCTATTGTTGATGCCTGTGTGAGTGAAAAAATCCCCCCCCCAAAAAATGTGCTTGCAAGGATCTATTTTTATATGTTGCGGGTAATCCTGGGATAAACAAGTATGACAAGACACTACAGGTTGAAAGGTAAATAATTTTACAATAAATACCACTATGGCTATGAGAAAAAACTCATTTGGCTTAAGAGACTTCATGATGTGTGTTATAAAAATTCAAACATTTTTAAACAAAAATGAGAACATATTTGTAAATATTTCCAGACCAGAAAATCTAAACTGAAATAAAAATCTTCATGTGTATTCTGGCTCCTGTCTTTCTATAAGTATGAAAAAAAGAAAGCAAAATAACCCCAAATCTCCAAATTGAACAGTGCATGAGAAATGTTGTTTTTGCCCGACAACTCTGGCCTTAACAGTAAAATCTAAATCTATTATAAGATAATGTTCTGTATGATCTGATCCCTAAGATCATAACAAGTGTTAATTTAGGTTTAAAGCTGGGATGCCAGAGCAGATGAAGGATTACGCTGCATCTGAATTCAGAGGCTGGATCCTCCAAAGCTGCATTTTAACACCAAATGTGTCATCATGCAACAACAAAGCTGTCCCATCCAAAAATGTCAGCTACTTTCTCCTGAATCTACAGCACAAGTCCTCTGATTCATTGCATCCGTAAGTTTCCCATAATCCTTTGAAGGCCAGGTAATCATTAATTGAAATGTAAGTGATCGCAAACCGTGCAGTATGCAATCTATTTGTGTTTTTATACATAGATACACACAAAAAAAAATCACAGAAAGATTTAAATATTGGAAATCAGTCATAAATTCCAGTGCTTTGGTGGGCAGCCTGATTATGGTGTTTATGAAAAACTTAAAAGGCAAGCAGATTTTATGAAAGCCTATTTTTTGGATACATTTATAAATATTAGTGAACTGACATCATTTCACAAAGCTGGATATTATGTAGCAGTTTGTGAGTTGTGTTGTAACTTGCACTGCAAGCTCAGGCAGTGTGTTGCCAGGTTACTCATCTGATTTGACAGATGTGTACCACTTTGTTCGCTGGATGCTTGAATATGTGTCGCTATGAGCTTAAGACTGCTGCTGGAATGCAACATCAGTTCATGAAATTACACAGCTGAGGACATGCAGGTACAGTCTGCTCATCAGGTCCCCTGAAGCACCCAGGAGTGTGTCTTTCGTACCCTCCAGCTCTTGATTGGGAATATTTCTGATGTCCATCAGTTACAGGACATCATAATGCATGGTTATTTATCTATATATCCTGTTTCTCTTTCTAAAAACCAACCAACTTGATTTTTTATGTATAACAAAAATACACCTGATCCTATGATGCTTTTTTCTTTTGGTATTTTCATAGGCAGATTTATCCTGAAGTGGGTCCAGGAGCAAAAAGGGAGCTGTGGGGCCCTTATTGAGTCCCCAATATTCTCCAGCTTTGTTCAGTTACAAGTTGAAGGATGATTTATTTCAGAATATACAACAGCCAAACATGTCTCTTGGAAACTTTAAAAGGCTGGGTATAGGTCTAATACGGCAACACACATTAATTCTACCAGCAGACACATGCTTACACACACATTTGTGGAACTGAATGTGTGAGGGACAGTCTGTTTAGGTGTGCATGCGAACTCTTTGCTTGTTAGCCCATTTGTTTGTGTCATAACCAGCTCTGAAAAGTGAAACAGGGGGAGGTTGAGAGACAGAGGTCAGGGTTAGTAAGGCTATCACTGCATTAGCTAAAGCTGCATGTGTGTGTGTGAGGGACAGACAGTGTGAATTTACGTAGTTGTGCGTGTCTGTGCCTGTGTATGTCTATGCTCTTTTAATGGTCTACTAATCCCAAATGCATTTGGCTGGCAAATTAATCCAAGCCTCGTCATAGCCAAGCTCTAAAACCTCTTCTATCCCATCGTCCCCCTTCCCTGTCTCTCCTTTTTTTTCCTCTGGGGCTCTCCATCAGTATCTATCTTCAGATGGTATTTTGGAGGTATGTGTGATATCGAGAGAGGGAAAAACAGATACAGAGATGGAGAGATAGAGGGAGGGAGAGAGGGTGGGTGACCTGTGACGCGAACGGAGCCTCCTCATTGGAGCGCGTGGCGCGGCGGAGAGACAGGACAGGGGGTTTATTTGTTGCCATAGTGAAAAAGTAGATTACCCACCACCAGCGCGATGCCCTGATGGACGCGTGAGGGATGCTGTGTTTCTCTAGGAGCATTCACCTGTCCTGCAAGCAAAGGTATGCGACTCTTAACTTCTCTTGATATCTATTCGTGGAGGGAAATGGATGTAGTAACATGACGGAGTGAAGGCAAATTCTCATGTATTTTTTTCTCCTAAACCAGCCAAGTTCATCAGCATCTCAAAGTCACTGTTCAGCAAGGACACGCTTCTTCAGATAGCCCCTTTAGTATTTATTATAGTAAATTCATTACAAACATCACTTCTATAATATTCCCGTGAGACTCTGCCTTCAATAAGGTATATAGCGACCTAATAGCACAAATGATATTTTCAATTCCCCATCTCTTCTACTGCAAGATTTATGTAGCATTACATTAGTGGCATGGTTCTCCAAGTACGCTGCTTCAGTGTTTTTTTTTCTTGCAAGGAACTATTATTTAGTCCATATTCTGTCAGACGTGGTAAAGAGAGAGGTTTCCATCATATACCTTAAGATAACATGCATTGTAGCTTGTATTTTGATAGATTTCCGAATGGATAGAATAAATTATAAAAATAAAAATATTTTTAAATCAATCAAGCTATTAGCTTATACTTATATTTACTTCAAATTAAGTAAAAAAAAAAATCCTATGCTGCCACTAATGGGCAACACAAGTAGCCTTTCGTGCAAAACCAATAGCCCTGTCAGTGCCAGCGTTTTATGGCTTGAGACGTTTGCAAGAGGAGCAGGATGTTTCCATTAGATTTGTATTGATTTTTTATCTTTAATGATTTGATCTCCGTGGGTCTTGAAGTTGGACGTCAGGCGAAGCTTTATAGGTTAATGGCTCTTTACTCCTTTGACCGCTGTATGAAACTTCAGATGTTATTGATCTCATCCTCTGCATCGTTATCCCATGGCCACAGTGCCACCTCTGTCTATTTGATCAAAGGAAAGAGAGAGAGACGCACCCGTCCACCTTCATCCTACACGTTTAGGCGATAAATCACGGAGAACCAACAGGTACTGATATTATGGCCGATACTTGCAGCGGGCTACTTAAATTGAAAATAAAGGTATTTGTGAATGCAGGATTAAGTGTAAGGTAGAAGTAAAAGACAAGTGGACCAGCAGAGGACTACAGACAACTAGAGGGTGATGGAGACGAGAGAAAAAAAACGGTAGAGAGAAACATTTTTCAATCAAATCAATGAAGCTGCTTTGGCCATCACGCTTGTTCCCTCTAATGCCATACGGTTTATCCATGTAGGACACGCCTTGGTAGCCTGGTTGTTTTTAATACAAATTACCTCATTTGACCTGAAAACGCGAGTTCTAGGCAAGAAAACAGAAGAAAAAGTAAGAAGAAAGCGGTCCACTCTGGTTTTGTATCACAGAGGCGTTATCGGAGTTCGCCAAAGAGAAACATGCTGAAAATGACTTTGATAAATTAGGTACATTTTAGCAATTTAGCATAGCATGGCTTATCGCTATACGTAGCTTAGCAACAAAGCCCGGTCAAACCGCCGTTTAGCTTTGCTAGCAGGCTAAATGCTGCTGAAGTGTTTATGCTAATTGGCAAATGCGCATGATTTAAACTTTGGTAGCCGGAACTGAAAACTTTGACCAGTTTCACTCATTGTTCAAATCACAAACAACGAATAGACCGCGTTAATACTTAAACAGAGAAACCTAATTTCTCCGGGATGCGCAATATTATGATATGCAGAGAAATACAGGCTAACGTTAATGGCAGGACAGCTAACAATTAGCCTACCTTAAGAAAGCTAACTTAGATATAGACCTGTTGTCACAAACGTATTTTATTGCTCGCTTGTCTTTCCTTTCAAGCAAGGTCTTTCTAATTTGTCCCCGCTTCTGATCAAACCAGGTGGGCAGACGTAAGGTGAAGGACAGGACGGTAGGCGAGATAAAGAAGCAGAAAGAAATGTTCAACAAACAATCTGAATGGTCTGTAAACTCATGGATCATTGAGGTGGTATGGGATGGGTTGTGTTTGAAGGGAAAGCGCGGAGGAGAGGAGGAGCAGAGGATAGGAGAAGGGGTGGGATGAGGGAGAGAGGTGTTTGGAGAGAGGCTCAGGTGTGCGTGACTGGAAAACGGAGGAAGCTCGGACGCCGCACAGAAATCAGAGGATGCTCCGGTGTGTCTGACATTGGACTACACATGATCGGCTGTACCTTTTTCTCTGTGATTGTAACTTGCAACCTAATTATCAAGCGGGACCGTGCCAGTGACGTCGGAGAGAAATATAGATTCCTTTAAGGTAAGGCTCACTGCTAAGATTTCACAGAAAAATAGCCTGAATGAAAGATCACCGTAACACATTCAATATTTCTACAGAGACTTATCCTGTCTAGCTCCCTCTGTATTCTGCTCAGAGTGATTTTGTCGCACTTTTATCAACCTATTGCTCACGCAGTATCCTTAAAGGGACTTTGTTTCTAGTTACATTTGGATTAGTTGTCCTTCAGTATTGTTACAAGATTATATCCCGTAACAGTGTAACCTAGTTAAGGAGAACAGCCACTTGCACTGGTGTAAATAGCAGATCGGTCATGCCAATAAGACAGAGAGAGATTAAAACCCCGGTTTTAATCGGTTCATGCGATAGACATGTTCATTTCAGACGGTGTCTCTCTCATGCTTTGCACCGTTCACTAATAATAATAAAACCCTGCTCGCGTTTGATTCGGTGCAAATGACGGAATATCCCATTGCGGTTGACGGATGCAGCGCTGCGCCAGTCATTGTTGTTGTCTCTGGATTTGATTTCTCCTTGGAGAGAGGCAGTTTGACCAGACGCTGTGCGTCTATGTTAGTGATGAATTCAGGACATACAAAATACCACATCAGTCAATGAATCCTCTTATAGGGACGCAATAGGAACATCACCGAAACAACAAAAGATACCAAATCCGAAGTGGAATGAGGTCACGGAACACGTGCAATTGAGTAGACTATAGGCTGAAAGTCCCTGTTGAAACATTGCAGAATGAAGTGATGTAAGGTCAGAGCTTGTTCGGTTGAGTTATGCGGGCGTCGCTCTGTCACACCTTGTCTGACCTGCTGCTGCTGCAGCAGGTAAAGTCATTACTGTCTTGACACTCCCTGACGACAGAGACTATAACTGCATTTTTGAGAGCCAATTGGGAGATAGTCAACAACACTCAACAACACATTTAAAGTGACACACTTGTAAGCTATCTTATGTAGGTACTGGCTTTCTCACTAAAGTGAAATGGGGTCTCAGAGATTCGAATCGTGTTTGACATCCTCATGTCCTTTTCTGTCCGTTAAGGTCATTTAATATCATACCTTATCTATTGTAATACATATTTAATTAGATAGACTGACTTAGAAAAATGTAGTTGATGGAGAGGTCAGGAAAGATTTAACATGAGGTGTTACTTTCAATAGAAAAAACTGAAGCACAAATATGCATGTTGACAGCTCTTAGCTTTAATAATGTCATTCACCTAAACACACAGGGTAGCTTCCTGTGGCATTCAGATAATTCTGGAAACACTGCAGTAATTAGTGATGATAAAATAAATCTTTAAATCTTTTAAAACATGCTGAAACATTTTGTTTCCTGGGGCTCAGGTGCGATTAGGAGCACCCCTGTCCATTTGGGAATAAGAGACACATGGAGACACATTGTCACATGCCCACTCAGCAAAGACTTCCCTGAACAACTGAAGCTTCTCGAAATATCGCTGCTCCCTGAATTGTGCACACAACAGAAAAAGCAGAATGACCCATTTTAGTTGTCAGCAAATCATTTGAGAAACAATATGATATTTTCTGTTGAACATTCACACATTTTACTGCTGCGACCAGAAGGTGATATGTTTTATATTCAGCAATATAGGGACATGATCTATAATGTAAAAATGTGTAAAGTCCATTTTACATGTAAAAAGTCTTCTGCTGGTACTGCATTTATCCTTGCATTTTTTCTGGTACTGGTAATATATTACTGAGAGAGATATGCACATCAAGAGCATGAAGGATCTGCACTCTTAAAATTATGTGGGTGGAAGGCACTTTTAATGTGTAAATCATACACAATGCATTCTGCAAGAGCTTGTATGTGTCCCTGTGGGTGAATGCATGCAGTGAATAATTACAATTAATGTTCGTCCAGATGTATATTTTTCTTAGGATACTAATTTTTTCCTTATTTTATTAGTAAAAATATGTAGCTTTAAAATGTTTCAGTCAAAGTCAGGCTGCTCAGATGATGAGAGGAGAAACTACAGTCTCTTTTGAAATCTCCAGATGCTGCCCCTCATCATCATTAATAACAAACACAAATGTCTGTGTGTGATACGGAACTACATAGAGAAAATAAATGTGTTTGTGTACCAGGGATTCTCTTAGATAAATAATTATAATTGTTATTGTCCCTTCTTTATATGCAGTAAATTAAATGCTTTCGTAACACACCAAACAGTGTGTCAGCACTAATGAAATTCAATGAATTAAAAGAAGACATAGGGAGGGAGAATGTGTGTTTGTCTCTGCCTAAGTTGTGTGTTTATGTCTGTGTTAAGTTGATTTGGACGGTTTTATAATGCCCTTATGAGTAGTCTGGATAGAACTAGAGATATAAATACCTAATGGTGTGTGCAAAATGTTTGTTTAGGGAATGAGGATTGGATTTTCTTGGTCTTTCAGCCACAGTTAGTCCTAGGCAACAAGCGAGGGACACAGAGGGGGAGCGACAGCATGTATGAGAATGAGTGTGTCAGAGAGAGATACTGGAGAATTGCAAATGAAACATTGGCTTATCTTAGGGATGTAGAAGTTGTGGTGGAATGATTTTTGGTAAGTGGGAATGTGTGTACAAATGTGTGAGTACTTTTTACTTTATATTAATGTGCCAGCAGATAGAGAGGATGGGAAACAGAGACACAATTGTGTCACTGTGTGTGTGTGTGTGTGTGTGCGAAAGAGGGAACAGAGAATTTGTTCATTATTGGAGCAGCAGCAGTTAGTCCTGTTGCCATCCTGACACTGTCATGTTAATTATGTTCAGTGAGACTCTCTGTCCCTTGATGCCTTTTTTATCACTCACTCCTCTCTTCTTGTTTCTTTCTTATCCTCCCTTTCTATCTACCTCAACCTCTTTCTGCATATACTTTCCCCTTCTCTTTCTTTCACCACCTCTCTGCCTTTTTTGACCTGATGTGCTCTTCTTTCCTTTCCTCTTCTGTGTATCTCTCATATTCTCTCTCTCTATGTATTGAATAGATATTTCACCGCACACCATCTTCATTTCTCTCACCCCTTCCCCCACTTAGCAAACCTCCAACATCCCTGTCACAACCTTGATCCTGTTTTGCATAAGCAGTGGATGCTATCCTCTGCTGTTGAACCTGTCCCAGTTCCCCTGCTGTTTACGACCAATTAAATTGCTCCATTGCAGTGAAATTAAGTATTTGTATAACTCCAAGGCAAAGTAAATTGTAAGACCTTCCCATTAATGCAGAGGGATGGCTGCTTTAAAGTTTTTGATCAGGGGATGAAACTGATGTCCCTCCTTGTTTGGCTGACAGTTAAAAAACGTATTCGTGATGGACTTCTTGTAGCTAAATGTGTCTCGTGTGTCTGTTTGAATCATCCACTTAGTGGCTGACTTGCACACATTTTGCAAAGGAGATTCCTCACTGTTATCTAACCTCTGATTGTACTTTATTAAATGGATGCATTCTATAATTTATTTGTAAAAGGCACATGCAATTGTCCGTTGTCTTTGGAACAAAAGAAGAAACAAAATACCACTGAATGCCAAAGTTTTCGCCAAAGGATGTATGATAGGCTTAGTTTCAGTTGTGAAAACAATTGAAATTGTAATGAGAAAGATGCGCAGGGGCCCAATTTTGAGTGAACACCCAAAAGCCAGTATTAAACTGAAACCATTACAGCAGCAGGAGAAAAGGATATAACATACCAGTTCTAATTGGGTTAGAGTTGAGGGGCAGATACTTAAAGAATGGCATACGGTATGCTGATGGATTTTTTGGTACTCATCAGGCTTTTCAGCATTAGAGATAATCTTCAGGGACCAGAACGAAATTCAGGAAAATGGGACTGCCACAAATTTTATGTGACCTTGTTGGTATTGCAGTTTAAGGAGTGGGTGCTGTATAAGGCCTGCCAGACTACCAAAGACTCCCCACAGCAGCTGTTGCGGTTGTGTTATTGATATTATGGTGACACAGTGGTGACTCTGCACAGTCAGAGTGATTTATAACTCGTGGTCTAGTCATCACATTATGCTACATTAGCAGCAAACAGCAACAGCTCATTATGTGTTTCACTCTAATGGCCAGCGCAGTGGTCATTGTGTTGATATCACTTGCACAGTTTGCATCCCTGTTTTAATTTAATATGAAATATGCTGACATTTACATTTGCGGTGTAATGGGTGCACACAGACAGAGCATCAAGTAAGAGTGAGAGATATGAACTCAGGCTTTTATTTACAAAATTTTCCATACTTCTTGTACTTTTTTAAAAAAGAAGGCATAAGTAAAATTAGGTTGCAGAGGAAATAAAGGACCTTGTTTACATGTGTTAAAAATGGTTGTGTTTAACTGCTTATACACTTGCTTGTTCTTGAAAGATTTTATGAATGGACATTAGAATCCCACATTATAGCCTAGTATTCACTGTATTTCCACAATTTTTCATGTGTAAAATATAATACACTAAACTTAGCTAAACACTTACATTGAAATAGAAGTAGACTTCAAGTACAGACAAGTCTGTGTGACGAACCTGCTTGTGGAATCAAGAATTTCTAACAAAGTCTTCTCTGCTCACAGGTTTCTGTGAACATGTCTGTCTGTCACGTGTTACTGTGGAGACCAACTCTACCTTGTAATTGGGAGAACCTGAAGTTATGTCAGCCAATGAGACTTAGCCCAGGTTTTCTTTTGAATTTCCCAGGTTGCACTGCTGCACCTGTCTCAGCTGTTGCAGTGATGGTCGTGCTTTGAAATCTGACAGAAAGAAAGTCAAGTCAGAAGAAAGGAATAAATTAAAATCTTAAGTTGTCAAAAGCTCCTCTGTGCTGCAAGCTCTTGCCATGGCCAGGAGAAGTGATTCTTGGACAAGTAGTTTCCTGTGAAGGCTCCACACAACGAACCTGAGATCTGCCTCTCCTTTGTGACCTTAACGGACCAAGATGATGCTTTGTCTGCTGCTAGTTCTGTCCATTTGGGTGGGTCTTCATCAGGCTGACTCTGCCCAGTCCAACGAACGGCGAGTTGTAGCACACATACCTGGTGACATCATCATTGGAGCTTTGTTCTCCGTCCATCATCAGCCTCCTGCTGACAAGGTAATGTTATGATTTTTGTGTTTTTGCAAGTTTGCAGGATGGTGTGTGTTAAGTTACAGGAATTAAGTTGTTAAGATTTTTTACATTTACACATTTATCCACTCCCTCTCACTGTAATCCTGCCTGGATTTGAAAGAAGCACTCTGAATAAGTAAGACAAAGAATACATAAAGTTATAGATATTTTTTTGGCTGAATTCCTCATCTATTATACAGAGATTCATAATGCTGCTCTTGCCTATTAAGACCCAAAGAACACATTCAATTATGGAACGGGAAGCTTAACAAGTCCACAAATCTTCAACCTCCATCAGCTGCCCCAGGAACCCATGGTCACCCACTGACTTTGATGGTTTTCCATCTTATCATGGATAATTGCAAACAGGAAAAAAATGACTCTTCAAACATGGCAGCAATGCCACTATAAAACCAATATTAGTCCAACAGTGAAGATCCTTTGTGTTGAAAGTGTAATTTTAAAAATGTGTCTTACTGTTCTTTCAGTCTGTTAAAAAATTAAAATGTGACTGAATGATTAATGCCATTATCGATAATGAGAACATTAAGACAACATTGTTATCTAAATGTCACTTCAATTTGACTAGATTTGATTTCTTTTTCCATGTTGCACACTATGCACAGGTACATGAGCGGAAGTGTGGTGCGGTGCGAGAGCAGTATGGCATCCAGAGGGTGGAGGCCATGATGCACACACTGGACCGCATCAACACTGACCCTCACATCCTTCCCAACATCACCCTGGGCTGTGAGATCCGGGACTCCTGTTGGCATTCAGCTGTGGCTCTTGAGCAGAGCATCGAGTTTATACGGGATTCACTAGTCTCCTCTGACGAGGCTGAGGAGTGGGGTGGAGGGGGTACCTGGGGAGGGGGAGGAGGTGGAGGAACAACGGTGAAGTGTGCAGACCCCTCTGCCACTCCAATGCGGGGGAAGAAACCCATTGTGGGATTAATTGGACCAGGGTCAAGCTCAGTGGCCATCCAGGTTCAGAACCTTCTACAGCTGTTCAATATACCACAGATTGCCTACTCTGCCACCAGTATGGACCTCAGCGATAAGGTGAAGTTATACAGGTCAAATTGTTTAAATGGAGGCTTATAAATATTGAATGGAATCGATTAGAGAGAGATTGTATCATTGCTACTTTAATTCAAACTTTATTATGTAAAATTAGCCATTACATAGCTGAATGTTAGATGCGTTTATATAATGCTGCTTGTCACTGATTTTATTTCTAATGTTTCAGAGCCTTTATAAGTACTTTATGCGGGTGGTGCCTTCAGATGCCCAGCAAGCAAGAGCTATGGTCGACATTGTGAAGAGATACAACTGGAGCTATGTGTCTGCTATACACACTGAAGGTAAAAACACCTACTCAGTCTGTCTCTGACATTTAAACTCCTCTTCTAAGCTTAGACACAGACATGCAGACTCTTGTCTTTTCCTTTTTCTTGTTTTCTCTTCCTTTTTCTGCCTCTGCCTCATTGCACTGCATTCTTAGCTCCTCATAACATTTATTAACATAAATCTTATCCACAGTAACTCACAATAAATGTAACAGTAGTCAAGTTGGAAAGTTCTGATTGCTTTCAACTGGGCAGAAATTTGGGATGCTTTGCACAAAGGAACTTTTTGAGAAAATTGGAGGCAAGTAGAAAAGGCAGGAAAGTTGTCTTTAAACAATACATAAGTAATTTCTGTGCAAGGACAAGATGAAAGGAGGCGATAAGGGAGAGAGGAATGTATTTGACAAAATTCATCATAGCAACAGTGCGGCAGATAGGGTAGGGAAGAGTTTTTCAAAGAGATTAGTTTTTTTTAGCTTACTAAGGTAAATGTGATTAACATAGAAGTATTGTAGCTAAGCTGAAGCTAGATAGAAGCCAGGAAGTTAATGAAGCACTAGTGTCGAAAAACAGCAGTGTAGGTAATAAGGTTATTGCTGGAGGATAAGGGAACCAATGGGATCACAAGAACAGGTGGTTGCCACACTGCCAGAAATAAACGAGACAGACTATGCCAGTAAGCATAGTCTAAAGGAGATGGAGTGTCAGCAGAAATAGACCTCAGAGTATAAAGTACCTTTCAAAATAGATACCTTAATCATCAGTGAAGAATGACGAAGGTAGAAACCCATTGAGACCATGAGGAGGACTATGTGCTACAAATATTTCAAGAAGAAAAGAAAGGATTGATTTTCAAAAAATCTATGTGCCATCGTGATTTACTCTATAAAGTCAGTGAGTCACTCTGAAGATGGTAGTGTCTTGGGTCAGTAGGTTTAGTGGTGGAGATTGTGTGACAGCAACAGGAACTGGAGGACAATGCAGTAACTGTGTCTGTGTGTGTGGATGTGTCCACAGATAATGAGCTTGTTGAACCTGAGAGTGTGTGATAAAGAGCGATAAAAACACACACACACACACAAACATAAACACACACAATGAAGACTCTAGATCCTGGCCTCACAAAGGCATTGC
>JAPZDY010000024.1:11073628-11090795 GCA_029783645.1 Ctenochaetus hawaiiensis
GCATTGCAACATTTGAATTAAGATATAATTGTGACTTAATTCTGGCTATATTAATTTCCAACAATGTCAAAACCACAGAGAAATGTACGATTTTAGGTTGATGGTGCATTTTGTTTTGTAAATTTTGGATTAACACCAGTAAAGGAGTGAATAAAGGCAGGCAAACGTGACTTAACAGAATGCGAAATTAAATGTTAGTACACTACTTCGTCTGTCAGTCAGATAGCTTTTAATCATGATCCCACATTGCTTTACAACATCTTAGAGCTATGGCTTTCGCTTTTATTGTTTCAGTACAGAGACCTCTAGTGGCAGAAATCACATATTATGCGTTAAAATCTTGTGAAATTACACAAGGATTTACTTTTATCCTCCCACATGTAAATTCAAAGTGGTTACTTTGCAGATGTTAAGACAATTGCAGATCTGTCTGCACTGATTTAAGTGAAAGGTTACCCTACAGACAAATCCTGCCCTGCATATATGTAACAATTGTGTCAAAAATAACAGTTGTCTTATGCGTGACATTTAATTTGCTTTCACATGAGAGAGATCTCCTCATGAGTTTGTCTCTTTGTGTTTGTGCATGCACAAGCTTGCCGTTGTGCTTCTCTTAATCTTAGCAACAAACATGTAGTGTGTGTGCTTATAGATCTTTGTGTTTGAGAAAATGTTCATAGTTGTGTATGCGTGCAAAATGTGTGTTTGTCTGGAAAGTGTCAGTCTTTGTATTTCCTCAGTCAAGCAGGTTTGACCTTGGAGCTGGTCTTCAAGGTCGGCCTCTGCCTTCTCAAATACAATCACTCTCAAACAGTGAGAGACAGAGAGGGAGGGTGGCAGAGCGAGGACTGAAGAATTAGGAAGGAAAAGGAAGGAGAAAACAAGAGAGAGGGAAAGATAGGGAAGGCATTGAAGAGAGGAGAGAGAACAAGGAGAGGGTGTTGAGAGAGAGGAGAGAGGGCAGGGGGGAAAGGAAGCAAGGAAATGAAGAGTTTATTGTGAGGAAAGAGAAAGGAAAACGTGGGATGAAGCACAAGGGGGAAAAGAGAATGGGAAAAGCAATGTTAATGCTGCGTATGTGTGTGTGTGTAGGACTGTAGCATGCCTGGGAAAGATAAGAGAGTGTACAGGATCTGCAGATTCAGAGAGCGATGGGGGTGGAGAGGGTGGTGGTGGTGGTGGTAGTGGTGTTGGTGGTGAGGGGGTAAGTTTATAGGGACTCATTAATTCTCTGCATTAACATTTTGCATCTGGAGGCAAAGAGAGGCAGAGAAACTGATTCACAGGAATCTGAATAATACATGTAATATCAGCATAGTAATTACATTGAAGTAATGAAGTAATATTAGTGGAGGGGGAACACTGTGACTATTACTGTCTCATCAGTAGATATATGCCACACACCTGAATATATGTGTGTACTTTGTAGATTTTACAGCCATTTCTTTTTGGTGTGGGATACATAGAAGTCTTCTCCCTTGACTAAACATTATCTCTTCTTAATTGTGGCCATAAAACTAAATAGATACACAGCCTGATGATATTTTAGAGGATGGGCATGCTTGGATTCATGTCCAACAGGAGCATCTGATTTTATGAATAAGTGTAAGTGTAGAGTCCTCAAGCAGATGTCCTCAACTTTTTTAAACCTAACGCCCAGCAAGAAACATTGTTTTATAATCAGGCTAATACACTATGCATACATCTTCTACAGTGCTGATTTGAATGAATGGAAATGAGTCAACATGTAAATGCAGAAGTAATATAGTACTAGTTGGATAACAACTAGGTTCTGTAAACGAGACGGGAGATGTTGACAAGTGTCCTTTGTGACTACTGTCCTTTAACCCACCATCAAAATCTTCGTTTGTATGCATGCTCTGCTGTTGAGTTTAATGTGTGCATATTCCATGCAGTGCCTGACAGTCTGTTGTCAGTCTGATCATGAAACAGGCTAATAATAATTCAAACACATGGCTGTAATTGGGTTTCAGTGTTCAGTATGTATTCACTGATGAGAATCACCAATCTCCACCACACTGAGTTCAGTATTCCTTTGTTTCACTGTTTTCCGTCTCTCTCTCTTTTTTCTCTGTGTTGCTCTGTTTAGCCCAATTCATTACAGCTCAATGGGTTTTATTGACATGAAATTTGACATGTGTCACCCAAGCACGCTCCAACAGAAATTGATCAATCTCTCAATAAATCAAGCTGTCAGCCTCCCCTCCACCTCTTCAACTTTATTCTTGCTCCCTTTTTGTCTTTCTCACTTTCTCTCATCTCCTTCCCTTATTTGTTATTGGCTGTTGTGATCCTGACACCAGCGATTCTCTGTTCTCTCCACTGTCTTTGTTTTTTCTCCCTTTCTACTTTCATTAATTCTTCTTTTCCCTGTCACTGGAGAATGACTTGCCCTCTGTCTATTTAGCTGCAGTGGCCTTGGCAGGATGAAGAAGGATAAAAGTGGGATGGGTTGGGGAAGGCAGGGTAGAGAAAGGTATGGTGAATGAGGTAGAGGAGAAAGACAAAATCTGCACACATTCCTACATTTCATGTTTGGCAGTGTCGCCTTAGGGTAAAAATTCAAAGTGGGTCACGGGCCAGTTTGTGGTGGGTTCCCGTATAACAAGAGCAGTTCTGTGCTTTAATGAGCCTGGGTCACAGGAATACATCTACTCAAATTGGCTCGGCTAGATTTCAAAACTTGTGTTCTGGGAATCGATTTAATAGCTTCTGTTAAGTTAGATAGATGGTTTGCCAGCTTTAATGCTGCCCGGGCTTTATCCATGATATCTGTAAGGGAGTATTAAATACAGATTTCCTATTGGCACAGATGTTAGTAGAGTCATTAAAACAAGGGGAGGGGGTGAGCTGTTGCCATGATAAAACAGGTTAGAAGCTGATATCTGTGAAGAAGGGTTGTTTAATATATGAGGAAAAATGTGGGTTTTGGACACAGGTCATTGAAACTGACTAAGATTAAGAATATCTGCTTACATGTTTGAGTCAGAGAAAGGGAGATTTATGTACACAGACATGGTATATTTCTGGTTTTTAGAGTTTGCTCAGTAAAATAAAAGCATGGTCTCAAGTCAAGCTTGAGGGGATTCACCTGTGGAGATAAGCATTCTTATGGTTATAAAATTGATGATTTGTGTCCTTTTTTAGCCTGGAGCTGCTTCCAGAGAGAAAAATGTGATAACAGACATATAATCTTAAATTAATGAAAATATATTCAGCAGCTAATTTTCAGTAAAACTAAGAGTTCTAGTGGCATATGTATGGATAAACTGAATCATGATTCCCTTTTAGAGCTTATATAAGCTCCAGTGAGGCTGTTCATGTCTTGTCAGGCTAGAGAAGTGCAGACTAGACGTTTGTCTCACCCATAAGCTACAAAATAGATTTACATCACTTATTGAGTGAGTAATCACATTAACTGACTTTATTGAACAGAACATTCAGCCGTCATGTCCAGAGCAGGTCATTATTTTTTTTCTCCATGCAGCTGCAAACGACAGTTTATATGTACATTTTAAATGAATGTTAAGTAGAGCAGAAACAACTAATCGATTTGTTGATCAAGAGAAAATAAACCTTTGGCTATTCTCATAATTAATTTATTGTGAATTTAAGTTTTTCTGGCAAAAAGGACAAACATTTGTCAGCTCCATTGTGCATTCTTGGAATTACATAATAAAATGGATTGTTTGGAAAAATTAAAAACATCGAATCATCAGTCTTTTAGTATGTAGTATTAATATGGCTTTTTTTTACTGTTTATGAACATTTTTGAAACAAATGACTGTTAAATCAAGACAGGTTATTGGCAAATTAATTAAAATATTCATTACTTGGAGCCCTAATTTTGTACAATAACATTAAGAGATAAAACATGTCTTACCAGTATTTACAGTTCCTTAATAATTTCTCAGTAAAAAAAAGTCATATAGATTTAGTGATTCTGTGTTACCATGTGTTAATATATGCTTTTTTTGTATTGGTGTTTATGTGTGTGTTCTGTTAGCCATGTAGTTCTTTGATCTTGTGTAACTGTGTGTTTGACACAGTTCAAGTGTCAGTCTGCCTCAGGGTGCTACTGTGTCTGACATTTAACTGCACAATGTTGTAGCACTCCAGATGTGTTACTGGGTAGCAGTGACATGAGTGAAGATCGAGGAGAACTAAGATAGATGTAAACCAGAGGGATCGGGAGGGAGAGGAAGAGAGGCAGGAGGATGCTCTTTAATAATGTTTGAATTCTTACTGTTGTTTTTTGTTGGAGGAAGCTATGGGAGGAAATGAGGGTTAAAAAGAGAAAACAGTCAAGGAGGGGACTCAGAGGAGAGGGAGGGAATTTTTAATTGCATGAAATATACCTGATAAGAGTGACAAAATGATAAGATGGTAATTTAAAAGGATGGAGGAAAGGTAAGAAGGAGAGGAGATAGATGGAAAGCAGGGGAGAAAAGATACAGAACCACCTGTCTCTGTTTCTTAAATTTTACTTGCCTGATTAGTTGCTATGAGGAAACAGTAAAAGAAGCAAGTAGCTTGAGGGGGAGGAGAGGGAGCTCTACAGAGGGCAAGCAGAGGACCCTTCAGCTTTTGCATTTAATTGCGTGTTGTAAAGTATTGCAATATACCAGATGAATAACAAGAAGATGGGAACAGATCAAAGAAGAAGAGGGAAGAAGAGCATTAATTTGTGTGGCACATAGAGTGCAGTTTTTTCCCCCTTATTAACTGTCCATGTTCTTTGCATATTTTTACTGATGCAGCTGTTTGCTTGTCATTAAAACTTTAGATTTAAATAAATTATTTAAGAGAGACAGGATTTTGTAGAGGAAACCAGCAAGAGGTTAAACGAACAAAAGCACAGATGGGTAAAAAAGAGAAAAAAAACAAAAAACATGGGGAAGCAATGAAAGTGTGATGTCTGTGCTGGAGGTCCCAGTTGGTTTTCAGTGGGAGGGGATGAAAGAAAGGAAATCATCACTTGTTGGAAGGAAGTATGAGGTGCTTTCATTACATGCAATGGTCACAGTAGACTTACACAAGAGGAAATGGCTCTTAACTGAGCATAGGTAAAATATTTAAAGTTTGCCTATGTGTTTGTAATGATGAGTATAAAAATCAAAACAAAACAAAACAAAAAAAGCAAGATATTGGTTGAAACCAGAGGTAAACAGAGAGAGAAGCTAAAGTGAGTGGATGAAAGCTATGATTGAGGCAACAGAATAGGTTGTCAAGGTGATTTGCAGCAAGCAGGAGGTGCAAGCATCCACAGCGGAGCTGAACTAAATGGAGGGGGGGGTTCTTTTGTTTGCCTTTGAATGAAGTAGTTACTTTAATCCTGAGTGTATGGTATCTGCTCATTTTAATACTGCTTTGCTTTTGTATATTCTGTTTTATCAAACAGATAATAATTTGGTGATTTTCAATGACATCCCTGAAAAGCAAGTTTTGCAACCGGCTATTCTAACATTATAACAGTATGATGACATAGATACATGCTTTAGATATTAGGTCAACGTTCTTAGCAACAAATAGGTCTGTATGTCTTAATGTGTGTGTGGACGTCAGTGTTTCATTTGCGGTGCAGACTTTTATTGTGTTTTGTTTCAGCTGACAGTGTATATCTAAAACTGATGAATGCGTGTGCGTGGGTTGGTGGGTTCTGGTTTGGGAGGAATGGGAACATAAGTGTATTTGTGTGGGAGTGTACTGGTAATGTAAAGTAGCAATGAAACGGTGTACATGTGTTTGATAGATTGAGAGCCAGAAACAAAGAGATAAAGAGACACATGACAGGCTTACCGAGCGAAGGAGAGAGGGAGAGAAGTCTCACACATAAATCCCTGTTGAGACCAGAGTGAAGTAGGTTACAAGCTTTATCGATTTTGATGATGGTAACAGTATGAATGTGTGTGTGTGTGTGTGTGTGTGAGAGAGAGGGAATGTGTGCATGTGTGTATGTGTGAGCGTGCGAGTGGAAGGACGGTCTGTACCATCTGTCTCCCAGTCCTCTCACTGAGACACTAATTACAGGACTTTACACTTCGCTCCACCACACTCATCATTGGTCTGACTACACACACACACTCACACTGACACACGCTCACACAGACACTGAGATGCACCAGCGGTCAGGGATTGTGGGACCTCTTCTACTTTCAGTGTACATTTTGGTTCTCTGTCTGTGCCCTTTTCTCTCTGTGTGCACCCCTTTTCCCACCATAATTTGCCACCTCTCTTCTCTTTTGTCTACCCTTTTGTCACTCTGTTTTCACTGCTCTTTCTTATTTGACCTATTGTGCTTATCATCAGTTTAAGTAGAGCACAGATCAACTGTATCTGATTAAACCGCATGGTATTGCTGATTTCATAGTAAAAAGGAATACACATTAGAAGATATAACAAGCTCATTGAGTGAAATAAGAAAGAAGTATTGGTATAAATGGTAGGAATGAGAGATTTTTTTGATCTTTTCTTCAATCAACACATAGAAGGGAAAGAGATAAAAGGGAGAGGAAGAGAAATTATAGAGGGGAATCCTATCATATTCTCTGCCAGTGTGTACAACCCTTCATTAGCATAAATTTCAGGTCACCCACTTTCTTTGGCAACGAAACGGGTGCCACAGTGGGGAGACATTTTCTCTGACATAAATTTGAGCTTTTACGAGTAGTGCAGTAGTGGGAGAGTCACTGCAGTGGGCATGTTTTTAAGAATCAGTGGGGATCAGGTTTTTAAGTATCATATTTTCTTCAAAAAAATCATGGTCTCTAAAGAGTCATTAGACAATTCAGGATGACACATTTCTTCTTTCAGTTTGCACCAGTCGTGACCTAAATTGAATCAATAGTTATTGTCATTTTCTCTGTCTTTTTATATATGTGCAAACATTTATATATAACCATTAGAGCTGCTATGATAAAAGAATTTCACAAGATTATTGTGATCAAGAACTCCTAAAAAATTATGTCCCAATATCTGCCGAAAATTTGAAAAAAAAAAGATAGCAGTCAAATTAATCTTTCACTTTATTTTGTGTTTTTTGTATCTATTTGGCAGATAAATTGCACTCAAAATGCCAATGCAGGGAGTTGCAGAGAGAGTCTGTAATCATGACTGTACAAAGGTGTATAAAAAAACAATTACTTTAAATGATTTGATTTTGTATGGCAACCAGTGTTAAGGTGCATTTCTGCCACCTACTGTGGCAAAGGCAAAATGAATAGAAACAGAACTTATTTAACAGGTGCTGTATTATATGCATTATATCACAAATGTATTATAACCATTTCATTTCATTTCATTTTTAAATATCCCAGTTATTTTTTATTAATCCAGGATCACAACACTCTTGGTTATCATCTGTCATCTGCCTCTCATCTTCTTACCAAACAGTAGTTTGAGTTATTTAAAAACTAAACTGAATTTATTAAATATCTCTCAACCTAACCTTTTCTCTGGCTTTCCAGGTAACTATGGTGAGAGTGGGATGGAAGCATTCAAGGACATGGCTGCCAAGGAGGGCATCTGTATCGCCCACTCTGGTAGGTACTCAGGTCAAGTCAACTACAATTAACTAAGCAATAATAATCCCATGCTTACAGAAGTTTGTCACAATAAAGCTGTATTAGGTTTTGTTGGCATTTTTTTAAACGAGCAACAGTGATAACAGCACTCACTCAAACATCTAAATACCTCTTATGTTGAGTAAAACAAAGTCAAACAAAAATACACCGTTATGTCAGCGGTTAAAATGAAATTAAGAGCTGTCTCAATTTAAATGTATTTAATCAAAGAGGTTGGCTGATTGTTTTATCCCCTTGTGAAAACTTACATTTCACACTGGGGATGTCAGGTGGTTGACATAATGAAATTGTCAAAATGTGACACAAAGAAACCAAAAGAAACTCAACACTTGAAGTTAGATCCAGACACATCACAACCTTCACAGACCATGCTTTCATTTGTCTGACATGTTTTCCTCAGGCAAAATCTGGAGCAATGCTGGAGAGCAGAGCTTTGACCGGCTGCTGGAGAGACTGAGGGCTCACCTGCCCAAAGCCAGGGTGGTGGCATGTTTCTGTGAGGGCATGACTGTCCGTAACATTCTCATGGCCATGAGACGGCAGGAACAAGTGGGACAGTTCCTCCTCATTGGCAGGTCAGTGGAGCTTCATGGTTTTAGTTCTGCTGTGTTATATTCAGTGGTGGTGTGTTAGCATAAATAAGGAATAGTCAGGGTGTCCCTCAGAAAGCTGTGTTTATATTGTATATTGACATGCAGTTATAATTCAATCATGTAATCCATTGAAATTTGTGGGTTTGTGGCTTATCTTTTGAGAAGCTGCCATGTTGTCGATCTTTTTAACAAACAAATGTAAACTGTTAAAGTAAAACAAAATGGTCTTTAAACAGAAGTTTAATTTTTATTTTAGTTCATTATCAACCTAGTTATTAGACTGGTTATTTCATATTTGCAACTTAAATTCTTTTGGTATTAGTGGAGGAAGTGGAGGTGGAGGTGGCTTGCTTCTGCTGCAGAAGGATGCAGGAAGCCCTCACAAATAGACTACTAATCAGGGTTTAACATTACCACCAAGCAACAAGTGAAATTTATTCTTTGGCTTGAGAGTTAGAGTAATTTCTCACTCTTTCTTGATGAGTCTGCTTTGTTTTAGCTACTTTTTTCAAGAACAGTAATATAACCAGTAATTTTAAAACTAACTGCTATCCAGTGGAAAAGCTGGAGATGTTTGTTGGGCCTCCATAAAATGATGAAGCAGTAGTCCTCTGATCACAAACACAGAGAAACCTTCTAAATGGTATGAATAGATTGTACATCCTCACCTCACAGCAAGAGACATTGTTGCCATTTTTGCATTCACAAAAACAAACAGTGACCCATGCGCTATCAAATTTTAGTTGGATTTCACATCAAGCTTGCGTATCACTTAGATGAATAACTCCTACAATCCACTTGGAAAAATAAACTTCCAAATGGACTGATTTATCTACATCTGTGCATGTGTATATGTGGGTGTGTTTTTGGTTGCCATGCCAACAATGTAATAAAAAAAGGGGAACAATGATTTTAACACCTATGCCTGCCAATATGCAGAGAACAAAATAACTTAGTGTAGACTGGAAATATTATCATGTGATTAAAATTCAAATGCCACAAATTTAATTCTGTTCAATGTTATTCTACTCTTTCCCCAGTGATCTGCGCTGTGTAACTAAATCATAACAATTTTGTTATCATCGACATGCTCATCTTACACATCATCTTTATCTACATCATCATCCTCATCCTCATCATCATCATCATCATCATCCAGATGAGAGTGAGGTAAAGTCTCAAACCATATCAATTATCCAGTATATTCTATTTTATTAGTCTGCCATTAGAGTGACAGTAGAAAAGGAAGATCATGCAACATATGAAGGTCCTGTCCTCATGGAAAAAAAGGGAAAGATCGCTAAAGTAATAACTTTGATATACTGTCATGGGTTAAGATGTTTTTAAGTTAAGTCTTTTTATAATACAGAGTATTTGATGGGTAGTGCCATTCCAAATAATATTACATTGAAACCCATCTATTTTAAGTGCTGGCCTGAGGCTACAAAACTGAGGAAAATCCTGCACCCTCTCTCCACTCCTCAAACAATTATTGTGAATGTGCCCTTCAGCAAAACACTTAACCTCCAACTGGTCCAGTGGAGCTACTCAACAGTGGGTGATAGAAACATATAGAAGCTCCTAAATGTGAATGTGTAAAATTGGATAAAAGTCGGACTAGAAAAGAAAAATAATACTGTCTTATTTAGAGTTAGAGACATGCAAACTTCTCATGCAACACTGCAGAGATTGGGGATTTGTTTCTCAGCTTACCTGTAAGTCCAAGAGAGACTTTGTTCCTTCCAATATACACAATATGTGGCTTTTACAGGTTTTAATCTTGTCACTTGTTTCTCAGTTTTGTTTTGTTTTGTTGCACCTGCGTGGAGGAGAGAGGGATCAGGAGTATAGTAGGAACCTTATATGACACCCTTCTAGTAAAAGCTCATTGCTGTCAAGTAAAAAAAGGGGAGGTGGTGTAGTACATGGCTGTTTAACTCCTTCCCAGGAAAAAAACAATAAAACTCACGTTGGAGATGGCTGCAAGTAATAGAGAATTGAGCATTCCTAAGGGTCTCCCTCATTTCATACTGTATAGTTTTTTGTAGCACTGTAGTATGAAACAAAATGAAAAAGTGCATTTAAATCAATTAAAGCTTTAACATCACTTTTCACTCATGTAAAGGAAATAGTTTTCTAAGGCAAAATATAGACCTTATAATTGGTCTTATAATTGCTATTTTTTTGCAGTACATCTAGTAGTCCCCTGACTTTGGCCAGTCTGTTTTGATTAGGTCAGTTAATTGAATATCAACCTTCGTTAGCATCAGCATCATAAACGAACTGTAACTGTAAATTGAAGATGGTCACGAGTGAGTGCCCTGCTCACAGGAGGTCTATGGAAGAATCTCCTGATTAGCCCAGTTGGGCAGACACTCGTTTAACTCCGGGATAATTACATTACCGCAAGAGCACACAGACGATTACTCAGTTACGTAGGGCAGATATCTGTAGCCTTTAATGGAGTAGAACACTACAAGATCTTCAGATTGACTTGCCAGAGACTGCTTGAGATTGGCTGTGTGCCGGTTGCCGTACAATAATGTGGGATGAGTGTGTTATTCTTCCTGAATCATCCCTGCCTGTATTACCACCTCTAACATTGGCTGGATGTGATGTGTCAGTCTTGATATAAGTCTTGCAGCTTCTCATTTTTTGAATTGATCATGTCACTCCTCTTTTAACCATTATGTATATTTGATCTAGGTGCATCCTCTACCATCTCTAAGTAAACTTATTTTATTTATTTTATTGCATATATAATGTTAATAGTTAGCCTTTAGTAGGCTGAAGTAGGGGTTTGGCTGAGAGCCGAGGCGCCAATCTGAGTGACAGTTTGAAAAAAATAATGCTTTTAGTTATGTACCAGTCATCACACAAAAGAGAATTTGAAGTTTACCAGCTCAATACAAAACCTACAGTTCAACCAATGAATGAGTTCTTATCTCAACAAGTACTCCTCTTCTGGCTCCCATGGAGCAAACAAAAACACTCAGATTAAGAATCAGTTCAACAGTTGGCTAACGAAAATAAACCCAAAGGACACCTCTTGTGCCTAAAAGACAAGCTTAGTGATTTTACGGCAACTCTGGAGTTACCTCCTCTAGTCTGGCCAGTGCACTGCTGTTGGCTCCAGGGAACTGCTGGCCGGGGAGCTGAGAAGTTTGCTGATAACTCTAAAGAATTAGATTGTTATTTAGTGCAGCGAAATGTGACAACAGGAATAGTGCAAATGTTGGTCATTTTACATGGACTTGCTCTTTACAGTTTTTTAATTTTAAAAAGCCCCAGCAGGCATTGAGCGTGTTTCTAGTTTTAGATTTTTATCTTCTTCTAGAAATGATCCTAAAAACCCACATTAGGACCTGAAGCTAACTACCGCATCAAAAGAAAACTATGTCACTGCCTGTCTCCTTTTCTCTCTATCTCTTTCCCTCTCTATCTAATATACACTTACACACACACACACGCACATACACACACAAACACACACATAGTCTGGATTCGGAGCCTGAATGTATTGATTGCCTCTGTCCTATAATTCCTCATGGTGCCAGCAGGCTACAGACCCATTAATGAATAGCAGGGCTGAGATAAATATCTAGAGCCACATGGGACACACAAACACTCCCCTACACTTAGACATCTACGCATACACATGCACTTACCACCATAAATTTAAATGCTCTTGTGTCATTAGTTTTTCCCTAAATCCACTTAATAACCTCTTTTATCTGTCTTCAGTTGCTCAACAGCCTCTCCTCTCTTCAATTCATGTGATGTCTTATCAAAGACGGACACAAAAAATCTGTAAAATGTTACATTGTCTTCTCCCATATTTTGCAGCTATGCATAGGAACCATACCCAAAATACATATTTTACTTGTACAAACACAACAACAGTTTTTCTGATGATGCCTCCTCGGTACAGCTCTGTGGCAGACATGGACGATTACTGTCTGACTTGTTAGTCTTAAAAGGCTACACAAATCCTAAGTCTTCTAAATGACATAATACTGAAAGATTGCGTGGTTACACCAAATGCACAGATGCACTGACCTGCCTCTCTATAAATTTCAGTCCAGCCCACTGAGGACAGCCAATGATAATAGCTAAAGCTTATCATATGGTTAACTTCACAGCAACATCATCTCTGTATTTTATGGTATTTTATGGTCAGTCATCACCATTTTAAATAAGTGCCCCTTGTAAGCGCTGTCTGCCTTTAACCTGTTACTTTATGTTCACTCCATCACATCAGTACTCCATATAAATGGATGCATTTTCTCACTTGCTGCTGTACATTCTCTCTGTACTGTGCATGTCTTTGATGAGATGATGATGGAGTTTTGAACCTTACAGTCCAAGAAGTGCAGTAATATTTCCATGGCAGCAAATATATAAAACCTAGTCCTGATTCTCTGTGTTTTCACAATCAGATTTTTTATAGGTGCTGCTGAAATGACTCTATTGTTGAATGAACTGAAAGAGAATAGTTTGAATCAAAAGTCCAAAAGCAGAGTCTCTCCGGAGATCATCCAGCACAAGTCTGCACCCCTTCTGCCTGCTGTTGCCATGGAAATATCCCCTACCATATTTGGATGAATCCAGCATAGCGGCTGGGGTGATATGTGGCGCATGCGCATGCGTTTATGTGAATAGTTATGTGCATGTGTGGGTGCATCTATATATGTATATGAATGTCATGAAATGTATACTGTATGCCAGCTTTTTGGTCACATAGAAAGTGCCATTAGCCACATTCAGCACTGTTAGAAAAATGGTCAATAATGCTATTAGACATTTCAGAGCCTGAATGGCTGGTGTTCTACGATTGCGCTGCCTTATCATGTCCTATAACTGTCTTGTTTTGTCACATATCTCATTGTAACAGACTCAACCTCATGCTTAATGCTCCATTTCCTCCTTATCAGTTTGTCCCTTTCCCTCACATCCCTTTCACCCCCTGTCACTGTATACCTCTCTAAATCCAGCTGCTTGTGTTTTGCCAGAGTGTGAAGTATGAGAACAGAGACCTTGAACTGATCGTTTAACAGAGGTCAGACCCCTGCAGCGTCCCACTTCACACCGCAGCTGTCTGTTGAGGCCGTACCTCCATGTTGTTTGAAATTGAGACAAATTGAAAGAGAGTGGTTAATTTACATCTTGTGGCAAAATATCCGTGTGGCTCAAAATGTCTCAAGCAGCACATCTTTAAAATTGATTTGAAGTGGATTGTACATCTGCATAGTAGTGAGAAGAGATCAAAGCCCTGGTGAGGGCAGAACAGGGAAACAGGGTGGGGGGGGGGAGGAACGATGCAGAAGGGAAAGGAGTGGAAAAGAGAGGAGAAGACTATTGAAAGGAGGAGAGACAAGCAGTGTAGGGCAGAGCAGAGTGGAAAGGTGCAGTGTGTGTGTGTGTGGTGAGTTGGGTTGGGGGGGCTTTCAAATATCATGGTAATGAAAGATTTCTTGTCAGACATGAAAAGCAAATCCCACTCAGTAGGAGAGTAATTTGCACATCACCGCTGGGTTTGGGACGTATCTGCACTTGCAAATGCATACACACACACGCACACACACACACACGCACGCACACACACACAACGACACACAGAGGTTTGTACACACACGCACACATGCTGCACATGCACAAACATAGTCTTTTCCAGTGTGTGAGTTAACATGCAGCTGTGTAGTGCTTGCTAGTGTCATGTTAATTTACCCTTGATTAAAACAAGAGCTGCTTCGTGCCGTTTAATTGGTGAAACGATTGAAATTAATTCTGCTCTTTCTTTTCATAGCTTTGCAATAAAAGACTGCTGGTAATTAAACACAGGGGAATATGGAGGGAAGAATGATGGATGGATACAAAGGAAGGGATACAGAGGAGATTAAGAGAAATTTGGTTTTCCTGTATATGTGCATGTGATTATTCACTGTCTGTTTATTTGCCTACATATATATATATACATACATAGTTTGTGCATTATAGTTCAGTCAAATGAAAGACATTTTCCATGTTTGCGCATGTGTGTGTGCGAGTGTCTGACTGTGCCCATTAGAGCGCAGTGGGCAGGGGCTCTCCCCATGGTGCTGTCTCATTGTGTGATCAATAGATGGTGTGTGGCTTTGTGGCTTCTCTTGGGAGGCACACTGGGCAACACACTGAAACACACATACTGCATGTTCCCAACACTGTCTCTGAAATGTCAGTAAACAGTTCAAATCTGTTTAAACTGAGGGACCCCTACTAACATCTTCCTGAGAGGATTTCTCTTCTTTAGGGCAGTGTGATATCTCTGGTGAGTTCTCAGACTCTACTGTTTTGATTTTGCATAAAATACTGATGTCGGATCTAAAGAGAGCCAGAGTCCTGATGTCACATCAAGGCAATGCAACCTTTCACAAAAAAAAAAAAAAAGATAAATACCATTCTGATCACAGACATACTGCTCAGTATGAACAGTGTGTGCTTTGCTTAGATTACTATGTTTGACTCCAGCGTACAAATTATTGCACTGATTGTCCATATGGAGGTGTTTTGAAGTCAAATTCTCACACTTCAATCATACACTCCACCAGTCTGATTCAGCCCAATGTTGACGGGATGATTCTGCTTGACTCATTGTTAGAACTTGAACAGTTTATGTCTATTTTTTTTATATTGTTTTCACAAAATCTCAGACCAAGTGAATTCAACCAGGAAAGTTGCCAAACATTAACAAAACCCTCCCCCCTACCATACCATTCCCTTTCTTACCTTATAGTAAGAAACACTCAAAACTCTGCAGTTTTTGACAAACAAGCAAGGAGGGACCACTTTTCATTAGACTGATATTTCATATATATTTAAAACCGTTTTTGTCATTGTTATTGACACTCTGTTGTTGCATCAACCCTTTGTCTGTGAGTTTGACAAAGGAATGAATTTATGAAGCAAAATGCCTTGGATCTCTTTCTTGCTTCATGTCAAAAGTGCCAGCCATCAAAGAAACCTGTCAGCTGGTTTATGTCTTAACATTTTAAAACGCAATGAAGCTCTACCTTGACTTTCATTTTCTGTTGTCAGTTTAGGTGAAGGTGGAGGCCTCAGACAATTGATCAAAAGGCTGCTGAACTGAAACCCTCCAATATCAAAGAAATTTTTATTCAACTCACAGGTCTCCTTCCCTCTCTTTCTCTATTTGCCAGGTAGTTTGTGTCTTTCACCCCTCTGTCTCTTTATTGTCCTGCTACTCTTTCTGTCTGTCTTTGAGGGTCTCCCTTTTTTCCTCCTTTTTTGGTTTTTATGTTTAACTTTAGAAGAAGATCTGTTCAAGAATGTTTGTTAGTGAAAAGACTTTTAGTGATATCCATGACAACACCTTTCTCATTGCTCAAAGCTTTTAAACAGCTTTGAAAATAGACTAGCTTTGAGTTCAGACATCTTTACAGCTGACAGTGTCTTTTTTATATTGAGGACTTTAGAAAGAGAGCGTGCAGAGCTGCTCCAATACTCAGGTGTAAATAATACTTTTTTAGTGATACATAACTGTTTTCTGTACTGATATATTTGCTAAATAAATGAAAGACGTAAATACAAATGATACCAAAACAACAGCAAAATTTAAAAATGGGCTCTTTCTTTACTGACATTTAGGCCTCACACTACTTCAACAATAAGGAGAGTAACTCAAGAAAACCACCAAATATCTTAACAATTTAAAAAACAGCAGTGTGTCTTTTCTCAAGTTGCAACTGCAGAAGTACATATTGTGCCTCATATGTCTCTGTTCTTTCCTGATGGTGTAGCATCATTCAGGTTTTTTAGAAGAAGTTGCATTACGGTTGAGAAGTTTTGGTCCCCCCCCCTCTCTTTTAGGATTTACTGAGCTTGCCCACTTTTCAAACTGTGCTCCTACTCATTTAGTGAAAAGCAAATGTCATGATAACATTAGATAAATATTAAGAAATATCACAGATTTTGAATTAATGTAATGGTTTTGAGAAGTTTTATTGAAGATCATAGAGTGATCAAGCCTGCTTATAAAAACCTTTTAAAAAAAAGCAGATTTTTTTTTTCTCTTGATTTGTAAGATTCAAGCCACAGCTTACAGAACATCTTGCGGAAGTGGCATTTCAATGGAGCTGCCTATGCTGTTAATTGAGTATTTCTGGTTGAAATAGCATTAAGCAATAAGAACTGACTTCACATTTCTCTCAGTCATATGACCTAAAAAGACTGATAATAGCAATTCATTTTGGTTCCATATTAGTCATCCTTTTGAGTACATCAGCATGTGATTGGCTGCTTTGAAAATCTTTCAAAAATCAAATCATCAGGCAGTTCTCCTTCTGCACATCCTCCTCATCTTGTTTCCTTCTGTTCCCACTGTAAGAGACAGGCTGATTAATGACTGCGAGTAATCTCTCTGCAGTTAGAAGGAAGGAAAACACTGAGAGATTCAGGAACAAAAAAGAACGGACTGGAATTTCTAATGGTATTCCAACTCTCAGAGTCTCTTGATAGGGAATTAAGAGGTTTTCCATATGTAGGGCAAACCTTTGGGCATTTATTCACACACACATACACACACACACACACACACACAACATACATACATACACACCCTCACACATGCTGAGCCAGCATAATGTAGACACTGATTTGTTTTTGCACAAAATCACTCATAGACAGAAAACTATACTGCTACTGTATACACACCTGTGTTACTTTGCAAATTGCACATGTGTCTGCATATACACGCACACTTTGGCATGGGCTGACACACAAACACACCTACAAACACCATTTCATCCTCTTATTGCTCTCCCAGGGAATGGCCTTATCCTCTTACAGTACTCCAATGGGAAAGTGCTGGGAATTAGAGAGGATAGGAGGGGGAGAGAGACAGACAGACAGACAGAAAAAAGACAGACAGGAGAAAAAGGGAGGTAGAAGGTTATCCAGAGTAAATAAATTGCC
>JAPZDY010000024.1:11096898-11109603 GCA_029783645.1 Ctenochaetus hawaiiensis
AACACATATAATTCTACTTCTCTGTTTGTTTCTTCTCAACCTCCTTGCAATGTGCAGCAGTAGCAGGTCATCAACATCAATTTTCCTGGAGTGCTTAGTGTATGCTCTGCACTGTTGTATAGAAGGTATCCTTCATTAGCATGGATGCTCACATTGTTGTCGTTATAGTTATGGTTCTTGGTGTGGACATACACACATCATTCAACAGAAGAGGAATTTTTTGTTGAACCAGTGTATGCGACTGTATGTTTATTTTCTCTAAATATTCGTGTGTGTATGTGTGTGTCTTTGTTACTCTCACAGTTAATGGGTTCAGACAAAGACCCCAGCTGGAGGGGAATAATGGCTGTTATCTACACTCTGCTATTTTTCTTCTCTTGTACCCTCCTCCTATTTCATTTTCCACCCATGCCATCTCTCGTTAAGTTATTTTCACTCTTCATTTCCCTTTACACTACTAATTTTAGCCTTTTCTCTTTATTAATATTTCATCAGTGGCTGTGTAGGTAGAGTGAAGACAGGTGCAATTCAAATGAAAATACAAATGGACAATTGTAAGTTGTTCATGTTCAATTTGCTCCAAAGTCACAACATAATTTATATTAAAATTGAAGCCTTATTTAAAGCTCTCAGTAGGTCTGAAAATGTCCTCTGTTATTAAAATGGAAAATTCAGGGTCCACTTCATAGTAAGTGTTCATGCTGTCTATGATACGGTCCTGTGAAATTGTAAAATACAGTGAATGAAAATGCAAAACAGATTATGATTAGTATACCAATTTTTGTCATTACAGGTATACCTATACTGTGAGGGGAAAATTTGCTTCTACCCTGTATATTATTTCCTGTTTTTGTGGTGGAGAGGTGTAGGCAGTGGCATGTTTGTGTGATCATTTATCTAAGATCTGAAATATACATGCAAATGTAACCTTTTCCAAGGGGTTACTGCTCTCAGTGTCAACAAAGTCATTTATTTACAAAGTCAAAAACAGCAAGACAGTGCAAACTTTCTATTTGCACAGGACTATAATGCCATGCTTTGTGAGCACAATGAGAGACATAAAATATTTTTGATTTAGTAGGTAAAGCAGGAAAAGTTTTGTCCTTAGTTCCCACAAGGACAAGCAGATTTTAATATACACACCCATAGGACTGAAAATTGTATAGTGTCTTATGAAGAAAGTGTCCAATTATTGGATTATAATGTTGGTAAAATTGTGTATTTATTTATCATTCTGTCCTTTTCTTTCCTCTTTCTGATATTTCTTTGTCAGAACCACGGCTAAGTACAACTGCAGTATATTCTGGCCTCCATCATTATTGACTCTGTACTTCCATTTTTTTTTTAAGCAAATTTGTTCAGTATTGAAAAACTTACTGAAGTTGATATGTGTGTCTCCACCTGTGCTTCAGACCATATATGCCATGTGGAGTTAACATAAAGTTTTAAACCTAGTGATGTTTTTGCAGAAACTCCTGTTACAAAACAATTCTTCCCTGTTGCTTTTGACATGATTTTCAAGAAGAACATTTTCTCTATTGCATGACAAAAGAAAAGATGCTGTGAGAGATTTGAACTGTCATTTTTTTCCATAAGGAAAGAGCCTTTGTGAATTGTTGGCACTTTTTCTTCTGCAGTATACAATTCAGGTAACTGTCTGCAATGAGGACACTGAACTGCTGTGTCTCAGCCTGAGGCCATTCTGTCTGCCTCGGGAGTTTGAAAATTTTCTAATATGGTTATCAGTTTATGTTCCCCCTGAAGATAGCACACCCGTAGCTGCTTTCCTGCCTTTGGACTACGTGCAGGAACAGTTGCAACACATCCTCAATGCTCCTAAAACAAGCTAGGCACTAACATATATAACTAACATATATATATATATATATATATATATATATAACTAACATGAACCAAGAAAAATTATGGTCTGTTTGAACTAACTACAGCATACAAACTGAACAGGTTTTACAAAAGGCTTGATACACATGACATCTTGGCTTAGTGCAGTGTTTTGGAAAACATTTCCAATGATGTAGTTGATGTGCTCGTAATAGATTCCAAAGAGGATGAGATTGATTTTTAAAAGCCACTGTTAATAAGGCAACTGGACCAGGTGGCATTTCTGCATTTGTATTCAAATATGTGCAGAAGATTTAACACTTGCCTTGTGGACCATTCTCCTGAGGTCTGTGGACTTTTGTTTGTTGTCTTTACCAACAATATGGTAAAAAGGGCAGTCATCACACCTGCCTGCAGAAAAACCTGTTCTGAAGAATGTAATGAATTCTGACAGGTTGTTTCGATCCCTGTGGTGATGAATTATATAGAGGAAGGATTTGTGGTGAGCATGCTGCGGTCTGAGGTAGACCCACAGTCACTCACATATTAGTTAGCATACAAACCCCACAAAGACACTGCCATCAATAAAATAGTGTGCATAGTATATCAATAGTATCAATAGTAGTGCTATCACAAGTACAGTGCATATGGTTACTAAAATACTCGAGAATCCCAAGATATATATGACAGACCATTGTTTGTTGATTAAAGGTCTGCATCTAATATTTTGCAGCTGCAAGTATAACTCAACACAGCACATCAGCTCAGTGTCAACCCATCATTAAAAGGCGCCAATAATTACTTACCCACCACATCCAGCATGTCAGACTGAACAGAACTGTCTAAGCCCATGCCCATCAGTACAGTAGTGCCCCAGAGGTGTGTTAGCTTACCCATACTGTTCACTCTCTACACAAATTAATGCAAAATTGATACTGAAGACCAATATATCGTTAAATTTTCTGACAAGGCTGCTGTTTCCTGGGCTCATGCTATCTAACTTTAATGTCCTGGTGCAGAAGTCCCAACTTATGTTCTGCACCTGATTATTTGCTTCGCCCCTCGAGCAGAATGTTGAAGATAAGCTGATGCCACTGATTCAAACATTCTTTTTTCCCCTGCCCATCAAAACCTGTAACACCACCTGGAATATATAGCTGTCCTTTTATGTAAAGTCGCTTTTACTGTACTGTACTTTTTCTGAAGGAGATGGGTATGTTTAAGTGATAGATACATTTCTCTGGTGTTTTTACTGTTGTTTCATTGTGATTTATACACTGCAGACATTGTGGTGTAAATTCCATATTGGACACTAAAGTCTATTTTATCATGTCTTTCTCCTCCTTCAACCCTTTCCTAATACCTTATTTTTCTGAGCTCGACTTTAAACTAGTCCAGAATGATTGCAAGTGAATCGAGTTATATTGAACATGACTCTTTTGCCATGTGAGTAAAGTAAAAAGAGGGCATCAGTAATCCAGGAGTAAATGTTTTACTAGTTCCCCTCTGTGAATGATCTACTTTTCCCTACTTTTTTGCCTTGTCTCTGCCTGCCTGCTTGTCTCTGCAGTCTCTCTTGAATATTTTTGCCTCAGTACCTGCTGTTTCTTCCTTGTGTCTATGTGTTGCTCTGTCTTCTGCCTTGACAGTTTTGTTTCTATCCCCTTGTCACATATCAGATCAGCATTTGCTGTCTGAAGCCCAGAGGAAATCAGAAAAGTTGCCAAAATCTGAAATACACCCTGTATGCTTAAACTAGTCTGAACAAAAAGTGTGTGATGGTGTGTATATATGTGTGAGCGAAGGAAGAACAGGGAGTGTGTGCCTCCGTGTGTGTGGAAGTTGAGAAAGTGAGGGCATTTCCATGGCTTCTGCATCTTGTTTATCTCCAGTTTATCTCCAGTCACCTTTTATTCTAGTTTAAAAAAAGGTGACTGTCGCGGTTCCAGGTAATGGAGAGTGTTAGGATCTGTGGAAACATTCCACATGCTTTAAAAATATTAATATTTTGCATTCTTGCCTCTGTGAGACAGTCCTTGATGCATCTTTCTTTTTTTGAAGCAGTTAGATAACTGAATTTCAGTGATGATTGCAATATAATTATGGTCCTGTGACAGAGTGAGCAATAATCTGAATATGAGCAACAGAAAGAGAGAAAATGACTGATAGATGAATGGATAGATAGATATTTGCTGTATGAAGTGGAAGCAGTGGGTAGAGAGAAGAAAAGAGAGAGGATCCAGATGTGGGGAGAAAATAGAATCAGGAAAGAGATGAGAGGTAGGAGAAAAGTGAGTGTCTGAATGTCAGAAAAAATGGAGACAGAGGGTAATGAAGTGTGGCATCAGTAGATGAGTATAAGTGAACCTGGTGCCAAGGTAAACAAGCGTGGGCTGTTCTGCTGCGTGTGTGTGCGTGTTATTGAATGACGGCCGTGTAAAGTGGTCCGATCACTCACATAATTACACAGTTGGGTACACACATGGACACAGGCCTTGCATCTTTCTCTTTCTCTCTCTCTGTTTAGCGACAGTATGTCTGTGCATGAGACAGTTCTGACATTTAGCCTAATGAGTTTTGCTGTTGTCATGGTGAACTTTGACCTCACTTTGTCCGAGGCTCTTGAAAGATGTGGTGGAGTAGCTGAGTACTGGTTGGTTCTTTCTGTTCAATTTACAATTTGCATAAAAATGTTAGAGCATACTCTTCCTAAAGCCTCACTTTAAAACTCTCCATGAATGGATTATTGCATTATTTATACTTCTGTGTGTCACTACTACAATTTGTTCCAAGCTAAATAGACAATGAAAGATTTGAGGTATGACTTAGCCAAGTAGTTTTTATGTGAGTGTGTGTAATTTAATTTTACAATCATTTATCATCTTAAGGGTCAGAATGGCAGAAGCACTGCAACCTAACAATGTTTTATGCCCACTTAGTGTTTTGTCTCTGTTTAGTCATAAAAAAAAGGCTGCAATTCCGATCGCAAACCTTAAGTCTGCGGCCACTGTCAACCTGAATTTAAATCTGATGGCTTTACGCACTGAGACTGTACTGAAACAATTAGTTGATGTGTTTTTTAAAACTGTTAATCATCGAGTCTTAACAAACACATATTTGCATTATAGCTTTGTGAGGTGTCTTAGCATAGAGCAAGTGTTTCATTTCCACTGGGTAAAAACTACATCATTAAAATCCAGGGCACTGAGCAGATCTTTTTCATTATCCATCAGTGAGGAGGAGCAGACTGAGCTGACTCTATATCCTAACTTCTGAGCTCTCTCCCACACAAACTGTGACTACATAGGATTAGTAAAAAGCACCATACCAGTGTTTGGCATGCATTATCCTGTTTAAAATAGTCTGCTGCAGATTATTTTGTGTACTGACACAAATTGACACATGTTTTTGTGTTTTGGCTCTTTGGTAGCTTTCAACTTTAGTGTGGGCTTATGGAGGGCAGCGTTTTAAAGGCATTGAACTGTTGACTGTGTTTGTTTTATCAGACAGTGACCGTGTTTGTTTTATCATTTGTTTGTAGTTCTATTCTTTGTTTTTCGGGTTTGATATTTCTAAAGAGCAAAGCTTGTGCATCTACAGCTGCTGGGCTGCCAGCACTTAAGTTTTAAATGTTCACAGACATGCACAGCTGCTTACATCTCTTTTTCTTTTTTTTTTAACTGTGTCAGATCATAACCCGCTGTTCATGTGCTCTGTGTTCACTTTTCATACTTGTGTTGTCTGTCCAGCTAATCAGTGCTGTCAGGGTTGGTTGGAGCATTGCTAGTATATATGTGTGTGTGTGTGTGTTTGTTGTATGGTTGTAAGCAGCAGATGCTCATCTAGAATCTCTGCCAGGTTGCCATGGCAGCTAGTGAGTGGGTGGGTTAGGGTCGGGTGGCAGACATTAATTTCTAAAGTGACCCATTGGCAGCACAGCATCAGATCAGATTCAAATATTTTGCCAATACAAAATCTGCGACTATCTATTTTCCTGAGCTAAACTAATCTTTCTGCAGGGATCACAGGACAATCCAAATTTGTACCCTGATATAAAAGCAATGAAACTGAGTGCCTGTGCTTTTTACTCTCTCATCAAACATTGGCAAGCGTACATTTGCCACAGCATCTACAACTGTATCATGACAACATGCAGTATGAGCTCAAACGGAACAAACACACAAATATTCACTGATTAAATATCATCAACCCACTTTAATTTAGATGAAATGTCAGCTGGAATGGTCTCATTTAGCTCTAATGGTTTAATAATATACTAAGCTTTTGATGTTTTTATTTATTTATTTATTTTTTTACTGTAAGGAGCTCATAGTTTAATAGTTACAGAATTTAAAAATACACTGTCGACATGTTCATGTTTTGTTTGGAGACTAAAAATCTGATTTATAAACCTGATTAGACACTTTCTAAGCACAAGAGTTTGCCAATAACATGTTTTTTAAAAAAAGTATATACATCAATGGTCAAGGCTTCTAGTTAGATGACTTTTAATGGTGCATGGCCATATTTACATGCAGTGTAAACACAAGAGTAGTAAACTGAATAAACAGAGGCAAATAGAGGTACATCCACTGTAGATGCAAGGAACTGAAGCAAAGCCATGAATGCTTAAGTTGAAAATGTGACTAATTTGAATTAATTCAAAATTTATTGCTGAATGCACAAAGACAAAAGACAGAATGGAGTGTGTAAGATAATCAGAGAAAGCTTAGTTTCAGGGATGATTTGCACCAATAATCTACTCCAGCTGTCAGATTGATTCAAAATTCCCTTTGCTTTGTGTCTAAATGCAAAGGGGTTTGCCACAGTGCTCTACTTTTACTTTGCACTGCTTACATAGGCTACTGAAAGTAGGATCTGTTTTTAGCTCAGTTGTCATGTTTGTTTTATGCTGTGATTATAGCTAGTTGTACAATCAGATGCGACTATTCTTAGTGATACGTTAAACGTAGAACTCAGACAATATATTGGCAAATTAGACAGTTTTGGTGTTTGATTTAGGTATTTAGTGTTCTTGTAAACACACCCACCAAGAAGACAGTTGCAGGAATTCAAAGAGTCAGAAACTTCTGGCTTGAGATAAGTTTCATAACCAAGAAAGAACCAACTGAAAATTAATAATCACCCGCAAATGAGTCCCAGTTTCTATTTATACTTAGAGTGAACAGAATAGAGAGGCAATTGCCCCAGGCTTCAGTACGCAGAATGGATTGTAAAAGTTCTGCTCAAGGTAGAACATTGGCCTACAATGCTGGCATACTGTACTATTATGCAAATAGCATCCTTAATATTGGTAGAGACAGGCTGTCCAATGTTAATTGAATAGTGATTTGAAACACGTGTTTGTGAGAGAGAAAGAGAGACAGAGAGGGAGAGAGAGAGTGTGTGTGTGTGTGTGTGCATACACTTAAAATCCAGTGTGCTCTAATGAGACACAAAGTACAGACAGCAGGTTGAGCGTGGGCTGATAACCATGGCAACGGCCTTGGGCTCCTAGACAGAGACAAAGAGAGAGAGAGAAAGTGAGCCACGATGTCATTAAGAACAGTTATTTTGATCAAGAGAAGGGGAGTGATTGATCAACCTAATACATGATGACACACATCGACAGTCAGTGCCCCCCTCATGCACTCACTTAGATGCACACACAGATACACATTTTGAAATCTCATAAATTTATACATTTGCCCTGAAGACCTCTTCTTCTTGAGGCACCATCGCCCACACAGTAACTTGCTGTAAGTCTTAATCGGTAAACATCTTTGTGTATCGTTGTGTATGTTTGCGGATTTGGCTGAAAATCCATCGATACAGAACATACAACTCTATAGGCAGTAGGCTTATGAGCTCCATCAAATGCACAATATGCAGTGGGCCTGTCAGTGCACCTTTGGTGTTGGCCTTTGGGTGGCTGGAGGCAAGAAGTGCACCTGTAGTGCACTTAAAAATGGGGGTTGTACTCCCAACCATAATGCACAGAAACTTTATAATTGAATAGAGGGTCCAGTATCCTCAGAGGATATCACAGTAATATTCTTGTTCATGAAGTGCAGAGTTGCAGCTGAATATACTACAATTTATTAGAAAACTCCACATACTTTAAGGGCATGCGATGTGCCTCTAAGTTGAATTAACATTTTGGGAGAAAGACTGGACTTGTACTTGGATTATAGAGATGCAGTTTTTTTCATCTGTCATAACTGGTTTGAGTTTGAAATGCTGTCATGGAAAAGTTCTAGCAGTGTGTTTTAGGTTAATGTCCTATAAAAGCTGGCATGATTTAAGCATGCTGGAGGAAGTAGGGTCATGACTGACGTCATACTTGGGGGGTGGTAGCTCTGACTCATTAGCTACCAGGAGTTTCAAATGTGTAACAGAGATTTTAGGGTTTGACTTGATTTTAGAAAAGAAGCAAGGAAAAGGCAAGACATTTTAAAGACAAAAAGAGATTGGGCACTACAGGCCTGCCAACCTTGGTTCTAAAGTTTATCACAAGCCCGGAATAGCATAGCTGCGCAACAAACACATTTGTAACTGCATTTGCAGTTTATTTGAACGTTTTTTTCAGGTACAGAAAAGACCTTTTGCAAGCATTGTGTTTATCCCTGACACCTAAATTGCAGTTTGCTGTTAGAAAGACAGTATCACTGAACCCCACTGTGCCTCCTACCTACGCTGACGCAAGGCAAGTCATGTCACCATGATACCAAGCTGGCACAAGTAAAACAGACAATATTGTCTTACATGTCAGGTCTCTTTTGTGTATTATATGCAGGTTGGCAAAGGTAATCATTGTTTTTATCTAGCTCATCAAAAATCCACATGATAGGATTAATCAAAACCAAGCTGCAACTTTAGGGTTGAAAAATTAAGCCAAAGTGGAAGTGCCATTAACTGCAGTTTCTTCAACGGGCACTTGAGGCTGACTCCAAAAGTGAGTCAATTCCCTTAAGACCTTCATATTCGAATGCCAGCATACAGCAGAAATAACCAAACCTTTTTGTGATTTTGTGTAGAAGTGCTTAGGAGCTTACGAAACACATTACTTCCCGAAGAGGCAGTTTGAAATTTGTTGATGAAACACTGCAGATTTTTCATCAGGGATAAGTGTCTTTGTGGCTTTCATTCAGAAATTTGATCACAGGCACTTAAGTATGAAGGACGAGGATGAACATGCTGAAGGTCACTGATTGGACTCAAAACATCCGCAGCCCGAGCAGAGTTGCGAAAGAAAATTACAGAGAATTTTCCAGCAAATATTTTTACTTTCAGGTGATGATTAATGCAAGCGTGGATGTAAATGTGTTGATATTCCCAGTGTTGCTTTTTCAACCACTAAAAAAAAAGAAGGACTTTGATAGATGGATGCAGGGGAATGTGAGAGATTTGGAGGATGGGTAAGAAAAAAGAGGATAGAAAAACAGAGCAAAGGGGCTCATGGGAAAGCTGAAGGTGTTAATGAGAGAGGGTGAAAGAGACAGAAGAAGAAAGAAAACTACGTGAGAGAAATGAAAAAAATCTATTCACCAGGATGAGAGTGCTGATTAAAGATTGATTGTTTACTTCTGAATGTTTTCAGTGCCTCTTCCTGTCAATCTCTTTGATTTAACTTTACTTTTTTCCTTTTCTTCTAGTCTTACTTTTTTTTCTTTCTCACTCCTCTGCACGCTTTGTATCATATTGTCAATAACAACCTGATAGCATCCTCCAGAGACACCAGAGACAGAAACAGTCAATGGCTTGAGCAGCAGTGTGAATCTGTAAAAGTTACAGTCTGTTCTCAGAACTACTTTAGGCTTTATTGATTTACTTTTTATCCATAAGACTTATTTGAAGGGAGATGGCTATAAGTCAAGGCAATATATAACAGAAAATTATGTGCTAAAAAAGAATATAATGTACTAAATTCAGTAATGCCATTAAAAATATTTCCAAGCAGCAGGAATAAGTTTGCAATGCCTTGTTATTTGTTTCTGCATTCAGTTTGTTTATTTGAAATGCTGTTAACTCTATAAAACCTGATTTAAATTCAGGTATCAGATAAACCAGATGTTTCTGATCTTCTTGGCTAGTGACCCCTCAAAATGAAGTGATGTCTGTCAGACCTATTTTGGTTGCATATGTCTGGATGACCAAGTCACCTGACTTGTAATTAAGTGTTTTTTCAAGGCCAAACAACTATACTTCATAAGATAATGAGACAATATTTAATGTTATCTTGTCATTCATTTGAATTTGATTCATTTATCATCTAGTTTCCTAAAATGTTTCATATCCCTCTAATTGAAACAAATCAGTAAAATCAGTTTTTTGCTGCAGTCAAATATGCTTTATAACAAGTCTTTGCCATCAAAGTAGCATTTATTGACTGATTTCTGTCAACAAGCCAAACTAGCACAGTGACACAAACACTGACCACCCACAGTACCCATATGACACTATACATCAACAGAAACACATACACACATTTATTTGGATGGTTACAGGCATTGACTGTCATGTAATGGATAGACATCTAAAAATGCTTTCAATGTGATTTATGACTGCAGCTCAGAGGCAGATGGTGACAAGAAGAATGACAGAGAGAACGAAATAGAAAAAGAGGGACAGTTAGAGAGGCACAAATGGTGGCAGACAGAGGAGGCACTTTCCGCACACGCACACACACATACACAAATATACGCACACAACACATTGGGTTTCCAATCAGACTGAGACTGGAAGGACTGCTAAAGGAGAAAATGAGTTTTGTTCTCTGGAGGCTTGGAAAGAAAGAGAGACACAAGAAGGAAGGAAAAGGAAGGAAGGAAAAATGGAAGGAAAGTAGATACCAAGAAAGAATGAAAGAGGGAAAGAAAGAAAGACAGAAAGAAAAATGATAAAGAATTTTACACTGAAAGAGCTGAGGATCACTGTCTTGCTTGAGGCCATGCTGGCTGTAGCTGTGGAAGGAGGAGAGAAGATTTGCCCTTCATATCCACTTCTCTCTCTTTCCCTTCCTCTTTTTATCTCTCCCTCACACACATCCAAACTTGCACACATTCACTGTGCCATCTGTGCTTCCTTGAGGAGCAGTAAACCCAAATTTCTTCCCTCAAAACTGCAAACTACAGCAATATGTCTCCATAGTTGATCTGTGTGTATTGTGAGGTAGTTATGTTGGTCTTGCTGGTGTCTGACAGGGCATGACTGCTGATCTGCAGCCAAAATACTCCATTTGACCTAGATCATCTCGGCATTCGGCTGGTGTATGTGTGTCTGTGTGTAGTGTTTATGCTTACTCGTCAGTGATCTGATGAATTTATGGACGTTGCCCATAATGATGTAAGAGATCCCTCCCACATGTCCTGTGACTCTCTGCTAATCATTCTGTTTGTGTTCTCCCTTATTCCCTATCTCTGCTTCTTCCTCTTCCTTTCCTTCTCCTTGAATTTTTTTTCTCATTCTCCTTTTTTGTCCTTCTTTCATAGTAAACTGAAACACACCAAGTCATTGTCTTCATCCATTAGTGTGTATATGCGGGTGTATGTGTGTGAAATAGAGCTTATTTGTTATGGTGACATATGGCGACCCAAAACATTTAATTTCATACAACAACAGGCATGTCTAATGATCAGCGCACATATGCGTGCACTGTCACACACACACACACACACACACACACACACATAGATAACACCCAGAGTTGTGTTTGTAACTTCAGCTCGATGGAAAACTTCACACTTGGCCTCTAAAACTTGACACATTTGTTTTTGCATCTCAGCACATTATAATTTGCATGCACTGCACATGCTCATGTAATCAGGTTGATTATTTCAATTACCAGTATAAAGTCACATAGGGGCCGGCCTTATTACAGTCAACAACCCCTGCATGAATAAACTCTCCTGCTATAGAGCAGACAGCACACCTGTAATGTGTTATACATATTGCAGTTTTTCTTATAGAAACGGACTCTGAAAACAATGCCATACCAGAGACCTCACAAGGTGTAAGAGTAGGCTACTGGTGGACTTAATTGAGAAGTCCAAATGGCTATTGAGTCAGTCAGATCATTTTAGCCTTCAGTTATGATAGTAGAGTCAAATATAACAAAGAAAATTTGCCCTCATAGCTCCACCTTCCAAAAAATCCCCTCTAAAGTGCAGCAAATGTCCAGTTAAATTCTCTGAATAACCTCTGAAGCCCAGTCCACAGATGTTTTAGTTTAGCCATTAAACATAAAAACATTCCCCCCACAAATCTAGAAGAAACAGTGCAAAGTTTGTTGTGATTGTGTAACAGTGGAGAGTTATTTTCATTTTAATGATAGTGTCTGGAGTTTGCTAAGCTTTTCTCCTCTTTTTTCTGCGTTTTCTCTTTGCAGTGATGGATGGGCGGACAGGTATGATGTAACAGATGGCTATGTTAAGGAAGCTGCCGGTGGTATTACCATCAAGCTTCAGTCAGCTGATGTGAAGTGGTTCGATGATTACTACCTGAAACTTCGCCCTGAGAACAACCACAGGAACCCCTGGTTCCCAGAGTTCTGGCAGCATCGTTTCCACTGTCGACTTAAAGGCCATCCACAGGAAAGCAGCAAATACAACCGCACCTGCAGCAGTGAGTATAGAACTAAAATAAAAATATGAGGTCAACTAAAGTAGAATATTTTATAGTTTTGCATCATTTTATCTCAGAACGGTGTGATTATAAGTGTTCGGATATTTTAAAATTTTTAACCCTCCGAAAGGGCTTTGTCAGGCAGCACACCAGGCATGACTCATGTTTGTCACTTCTTCAGTTATTTTATTTTGAATTGTCACAACAACAACCACAGGTGACCACAGGTCATAAACCTGA
>JAPZDY010000024.1:11112465-11127161 GCA_029783645.1 Ctenochaetus hawaiiensis
AGAGAAACGGAGAAACGATTCCTGTGTTTCACCCTCCCCTTCCCTCCTCTTCCCTCCTCTTCCCTCCTTTCCACACCCTCTTTCTCTCCCTTTTAATTTGTTACCAACATGGTCACCAATGTTTTAATTATTCTGAACCAAGAGCAGCTTTCAATGCAAATACATTTCAGTTGCAATGAAAATTCTTTACCCTCCATTGCGTTTCAAGCGGTTGGATATTGCCTTGTTATGCTTTCAGCTGCTCATTATACTGCTTTCTAGCTCCTCACTGAGCATAATGATTAAAACATGAATCGAGGCCTCCTGAAAATTCAGATTGAGCCTCACTTTCAGACACAGAAACATTCCTGAACTAAAACAGGGATGATCCAGCAAGAAAGTTGACAGTAGAAACAGAGGGAGACATAGAATTGAAAGTGTGCTTGGCATTTCCCATGTATTACTTTGTGTAGTTCATGAGTGTGAGAACGTCAGTGTGACTCATTTCATCAACAATAAGTGCTGTGTGTTCCCCAGCGGGGCTGTATGGAACAGTAATAATGAGGTGTAAACAAACTGCTTGCCCTGTTCCTCCAGCAGACATTTTGATCTCTCTCCCTCAGGCCAAAAAAAGGAAAGAAAGGGTGTGAGAGAGGAAGATAAGGAGAGATAAAGAGGCAGAGGAGGTAGAGGAGATAGAACAAGGTCTCAGCTGACAGGGACAAAGGTGCAGTGAGCATGAAAACCATAGAAAGCAGTGGGAGATTTATTGGAGAGAACAACAGAGGAAAAATGAGAAGTAGGAAGAGAGAAAAAAGTGACTTAAAAAGCATAAAAAGAGAGAAAAAGTAAGCCTAAAAGACAGGGAGAGATGAATTGTGGCTCTGACAGAGGGAACAGCAAGGGGGAGTGAAAGGAGTAGAAAAAAGGAGGATTAGCTTTGGGATTTGAGCCTCTTCACTGATCGGTAACGTTCCACAGTCTGAGTCTGAGAATGTTTAAAGTAGTTTGCCTCAAAACTTTATATTGACTGAGTCCCCCCCCCAAACATTCACCCTCCTCTTATTGCACCAGTTTGGCTTAAGGTCAAACACAACACGATTTCCTGCAGATTCTTTGAACTGTTAAAGAATTAAAAAGAAGATGAAGCCAGTGCTTTGTAGCTGCTCTTTGAAAACCAATGATAAAACCACTGATCTAGGATTTATTTTGCCCCATACATACACATGTATGTGGTCAGGGTAATACATTTTCACAGGTGTGTGGCTCCTACCCCCCATTTGGCTTCTGAAATCTCTATTGTTTCTGATGTTTCTGAAATGCTAAAGTAACAAATGGTGACTACCTCGTGTAGGTTGAACAGTGCAAGTAATTCCCAAGATGTATTGTAGAATTTTCCATGTCTCACAAAGAAGAATATGATTTACAAACAGTAGATGTTGTTCAGCCTTAATAGAGATGGCACTTGCAAGTGAGTCACATCCTCTGCAGAAAGCTTTGGCCTGACTTATTTTCTGACTGTTTGCTATTGTCCCCTCAGCTCCCATTCAGCAATTAGTCTGATGTTTATGCCCCTCAACATAACCACACCACTGATGTGATAATCTGAGCTGACTGTGTTGAAGACAAAGTCATTAAATTACCTAAGTCTTTTTTAATGACTGCTCTGTCTCTCCCTCTCACCCTGTGATTTGCAGCACTTTATGAACCAGTTTGTGTGTATGTGTGTGTGTTTGTGTTGGCAAGAGAGAGAGACACAGTAACAACAAGAGAGGAAAAAAAGAGAGAAAGATGGAGAGAGTGAAGATGTATAGGGAGAGACAGAGTCCACTTACTTGCCTGCCTACACCAACCAGCCGGATATTTTAGCAAAGAATCAAGAAAAATCGTAATTAGAACTGTCCCTTTAATTAATGATACTTTATCTCCTTGCCTAGGAGCAAGACAGAGATGGAAGGAGGAAGGGATGGAGAGAATTAGTGAGAAAGGTGGGAGGGGTGAGAATAAAGAGAGATGAAGGAGATATTTGGGGAAAAGAGAGACAGAGTGATGGATTACACAGAAAAAAGAGTGACAGGAAACTGATACAAAGATTAAATTACAAGGGGACAAGGAGAAAGGGAGAACTGAGAAAAAGATGGAGGGATGAGAAAGACAAAAAACTATGTGTTGCATGGTTGAAAGGTATCCTGTGAGGTACAAGTAGTAAGTTGGTAGAAAAAAGAGTGATGTGAAAGAAAAAGTGAACTCTTTTTTCTTGTTTTGAATAACAAAGAGGCATGCAGAGAAATGAGCAGAACATCAGTATTTTGATGTTGGATTATTGCATTTGTTTGCAAATTTACAATAATTAGATGTTGTCAGATTTTCATGCACATGCACAAATATCTCTATGATTAACTAGTATTTCATAATGTCTTTTAATCTTTGTTTTAATAATGTTGCACAGACTTAATCAATAACCTTCCCATGGCAAAATACTTAGATAAGATAAAGATCCAGTCTTCGGCATGAATAGTAAATTATTATTAAGACCTTCTCACCTGGACATCTCAAGTTTTTGGTCACAGGAACTAGTATTGTATGCTCATGCTCAACCTGCCTCAGATGTGGCACAAAGAGTGATGTATAATGGTATGAAAGAAATAAAAGGAAAATGAAAGATGGATAATGTAAACAAAATGGATCAGCATAGAGTGAAATGTTCTGCAAAAGAATGGGAGTCTAGGGTTCACTCTCTATTATCCAGTTTCTGGGCTTCACACACGCAGAGTGAAAATGGAAGTCCTTGATTCATTGTTTATCAAAAAATGTGTCTGCACATACTTTTATCTACAGGCTGTGACTCAATCCCAGTGGAGTACCTTCGGTGGGGAGACCCTGAACCCATCGCTGCTGTGGTCTTTGCCTGTCTTGGTCAAATGGCCACGTTCTTTGTCACTGCAGTCTTTATCAGGTAACAAATCTGACGTACTTAAACGTACTTAACAATTTTATACATTTGTATTCTTTTTTAAATATTTTTTTTATGGACAGGTATTTGAATTCCTACATGTACACTCTGTGTATCTGTGTGTATGTCTTGCCTTGCATGTCTGTGTTTCTGCACATCATTGTTTGCCTTATGTGGCTGTTTTCAAGGTTCCGGGACACCCCAGTTGTGAAATCTTCCAGTAGGGAGCTGTGCTACATTATACTGGCAGGGATCTGCCTGGGGTACCTGTGTACCTTCAGCCTCATAGCCAAACCCCACGTCATCCACTGCTACCTCCAGCGACTGGGAATAGGCCTGTCACCTGCCATGAGCTACTCCGCACTTGTCACCAAGGTGAGAACTGAGTTAAGGATTCGTCAAAGAAGTATTAGATGTAGGATGCAGCAATGCCAGGAGATCTAGCCCAACCTACCCTGGTCATCAGTGGTTTGTGGGGAGTAACTTCAGAAACACCTCAGATGCTGGAGAGTCAGCAGTAAGTCTATGGATACACATGTGGGCAGAAGCAGAACTTTGGACCTAATCATGGAGATAAACAGGGGCTTGATACAGCAGATAGTTATCTTTTCTCTGCTCTTAATGGTTAGAGTAAGGTGATATTGGTAGCATAACATTAGAGAGAGGCAAAGGTCTACCCTATCACCGTCTGTGGGGTTTTGGAAATGAGGGCTGAACAAGCAGTGAGATAGGATTAAATGATGGCAGGGAACTGCGATTGCCTCCCAATAAGAGATGACCTTGAGCTTATCACACTAGATGTGGACTCTTGAGTGCAATATTCTTTTTCCTGTCAAAGTGCTTCTCACTTATATGTCTGCACAAGGACAGTTGCATCAGTGTAGAAAAACGGAAAGTTTATGTCTAGACTATAGACAGTATCCTCATTAGTTCTTTAAAAGGTCCTGACAGTGTTTGCGATCTGACCGCAGACAAACCGCATCGCTCGGATCCTGGCAGGCAGTAAGAAGAAGATCTGTACTAAGAAACCTCGCTTCATGTCTGCCTGTGCTCAGCTCATCATTGCCTTCCTCCTCATACTGCTGCAGCTGGGCATCATCGTGGCTCTCTTCCTCATGGAGCCACCTGAGGTAACTTGTTTGTGTGTGTGTGCATGTGCATGTCTCCATCTCTCTTCACCATTGTGCTGAAGAGATGGACACATAACCAGGTTGATAAACATAAATGGACACAAAAAAATGAAGAGCTGAACTGGAAGAATTTTTTGTAGAATGATGCTTTTAATCTCCAAGAGCTTTTAATCTCCAAGAGATCCGCCACCCGCTCACACTAGAAGATAATCAGGCCCGAACATCAGGCCTGATCTTGGTCCCGGACCCGATGTTCGGGCCCGATTGTCGGGAAGTCCGAATTACATTAAAATCGGCCCGAGAATCCTGTAGTGTGAGCCAGGCTTTAGGTTGGCAGTGTAATGAATGGCAGTGTATTTAATTCTGCTGTTGTTACATATATCAAAACAAATTTCCAGATTTCTGAAAGAAGAAAAGATGCATGTAGCAAACAGAAAATATATATATTTATATTTTTTTAATCACACTTTTATAATTTACTCGTCCTGTTTCCTCTTCTGTATATGTAGGTGATCCATGACTACCCGAGCATTCACCAGGTCAACCTCATTTGTAACACCACTAATCTGGCAGTGGTTGCCCCTCTGGGGTACAATTGTCTGCTCATCCTTAGCTGCACCTTCTATGCCTTCAAGGTACTGGTTGAAATTTTTTTCCACTATTTCACACACTTCCAACTAAAAATCAACAGGCTTGTTATGACTGTGATCACACTTGAAGTAGCAAAGAAATTGTTTATTTGTTGGTTTAAGGAAACTTTGCCAATTTCTGACCACATTTGTATCACTACAATGAATGTTCTGCCTGCACCCTGAGCTCCCTGCTCATTTGCAGGCAAAAGTCAGCGCTGATTAAACAACTGTTTGTGTTGCTGTTCTACAAACTTTTAACAGCAGTAAATGAAATTCTGTTACACCAAACACATTTTAAAGACAGTGTTTGATTATTTGTGGCCTGCAACCATCCATTTTCTGTAGAGCGTGAAAGCAGAATGTTAAAGAGTCAAAAAACAGAAATACACTGCACGTCAAGCAAATAAATTGAATGTGTATGAACACGGCAGCAGTGAAAACCAATACAGCTTTGTTGGTGCATGTTTTTGACTCTATTTTTCACCTAATTGCACATAATGGTTAAGCTAGCACAGTGTATTTCTTTGTTTTGTTTTCATTTTTTAAGGTAGAATACACAGAAGGATTCAGCAACAGTGAAGAAATGTATCAGTATTCTCTTACACTCTTTTTTTTCTGACTCTCTCTCTCTCCAAGACCCGAAACGTCCCTGCTAATTTCAATGAGGCTAAATACATTGCCTTTACCATGTACACCACCTGTATTATCTGGCTGGCGTTTGTTCCCATCTACTTTGGTTCCAACTACAAAATAATCACCATGTGCTTCAGTGTCAGCCTCAGTGCCACTGTAGCGCTGTGCTGCATGTTCGTACCCAAGGTAAGTCCACAGTTTGTATTTCCTGTTTACTGCTTTGATCCATATTTTTCTTCATTTTTCAGTCTCTCTTTGCATTAAGCTTCTAAAATAAATTTTTCTGATTGCTTGTCACATACAAGTTATATTTCAATCAGGAGATACTGTAAGGTGAATGTAAGAGAATGAAAAAAAATCTAAATTATACTAAATTTATTTGCAAAAAGATTAGAATTTGGCATTTAGAGTCCAACAGTAAGTGGATCACCTTGGGAAGTGGCCCTATGAATGTGTGTCCAATATGAATACACCCCCCATGATCATGCATAATGCTTTCTCTTATAAGAACTAGATTCAAGATTTCCAGTTCAATCAATAAACAAACAAACAATCAGTGTACTTTTCAGTTTTTATAAGAGCTTTAGATTTAAATGTGAGAGATGACAGCCTTCAACACTCCTCACAAAAAATTTATTAAAAAACAGTCTTGTGTTGACAGAAAGCATTGAATTATTTCCAAAAAAAGGCCAGAATGTTAGTGTTTTTTCATCCCGTGTATTTTTATGGTTTTCTGCATTTAAACTTTTTTTGGTATTTTTAATTTACATATATTACCCTAACATACTATATATATTTCATATCAGGTGTACATCATTCTAGCCAAACCAGAGCGTAACGTGCGCAGTGCCTTTACCACAAGCACAGTGGTGCGCATGCATGTGGGTGATGGAAAGTCCTCCTCAGCCGCCAGCCGTTCTTCTAGTCTGGTTAACCTGTGGAAACGCAGAGGCTCTACTGGAGAGACACTCAGGTACACCTGTGTGTGTGTCTGTGAGGATGTGTGTATGGACTAGCAGCTTCTTGTCCAGGTTAATGCCAGGTTACTCCTCAGTTACAGTCCAAGGCACCATTTCTGCTATGGTCCCACTCTGAGACTATTTACGTTGTGAGTGTGTGTGTGTTGGAGTTCTCAGAGAGATTGATTCTTTGAACTCCCCTGAGTCGGCTCGACTGTTCTTCTGACCCTAACATGAACTGCAGACAATTGCGTAATGGAGACATGGCAAGGGGGGGGGGGCTGAAATGAGGGAGAGCAGGAAGAAATTTGGAAAAAGGAGTCTGAATACAGACGTATGAGAGAGGAAAGTTATAGACAAAGAGATGAAAAACAGAGGTGCTGGAAGAAAAAGACAAGAAAAAGGCTAATGAAGTGGTGTGAAAAAGAGACATAATAACTTTAACACTCATCTTTAAGCCTTCCACAAGCCATCTACAGTCAAAATAAACCGATCAAAGGACACAAAAGGAGTGACGCACAGCCACTTGCCCGGAATGAAAAGGGGAGAAAAACGACCAGAACACATTTTCGTTTGTCAGCAGCTTCAGCTCACCCAGCTTTGCAAGCAAGATTTCAATCACACTCTTGTGAGAAATGTCAGGAGTGTTTCCATCTTTGTTCCTTTTATTCCCCTCTTCCCCTCTCCATCTCTTTTGGTCCTGTCTTCCTCTGTGGGAGGTGGTAATTGGCAGGGCTGTCTATCTGCTCGGTGCAGGGCTGAGAGCTTTTACCTTTGAGATGCTGTCATTGTGTTGTCTGAACAGATGCTGACAGACATGAAACCAGCAGACCAGGGGAGAAAAGGGAGAAAATTTTAAAAGAAAAATTTGATTGATGTTTGAGCTAAATGTTTGAACTACTAAAGACTGCATGGTTTACTTTATACAGACATCAGAGCTTGATACGATACGAGTAAGATAAGATTAATCAAACACTCTTAGCATGTCCAACGCGTGTTTCAGATAGGAGAATTTCTGTTTGGTCCAACCTTACTCCAAAGCCTTCGATAAGAGACTCGTCCTATGGGATCGAATGAGTAGATCTGAGCACTGTGTCTGTGTATGAGCAGGTAATCATGTGCATATATACTTGTATGTGTGCATGTGTTTGTGTGTGTGTGTGTCAGTGTGAGTATCACAGAATCTATGTACATGTGTCTGTGTGGGTCTCCAGGGTGATTTGTGGTCTTTTCACCCTCAGTCACAGTGGCGGCAGGTTTAATCAGAAGTTCCACTATAGATTAATCTTGCTAATTAACCTGACAAAAGGATGAGAAGAAGAAATGGGAAGAAAGGGCAGGGGACAGTACTGTGAATGATGTGAAGGAGAGAAAGTGGAAAGAAGGTAAAATAGAGGGTGAAAAAGAGGAAGAAAGAACCTGACCAAGAAAAATGAAGAACATACTGTCAGAAAAAATAGGACAGTGAATTAATTGTAATGAAATTACTCCAAATATAAAGCCAGTCTAATTTTCAGAGGTTGAGTCAAGGCTCCATTTGAATATGTTTGTATCTGTTAAATGGCATTACTCATCCAGGATGGTAATATGTAGCTAATATAGAGCAGGCACAATTACAGCAGTGCTTCACTGTTTTGGCTCATAATGTTAATTGACTACTAATGTGTGTTTCAATTCTCCTCCACAAAGTAACTTTGTCTGTCCTTTGCAACATCTGTCATGTATAAAAGTTTTATTTATACAAACTTAAACAAGCAGCAAACATGTTGCTATCAAAATGAAACTTGAAACGATAATAAACAGCCATTTTTTGGGAAAAAAAACCAACAAAAAAACAAGTTTGAAGCATGCAAGTAGTTCTGGATGACAATAAATTAACTACTATATTAAACTCACATTTACATTTGAACCACCATATAATGTGATGCAAAATTAGGACTGCAAACACATCCACTGAAAAGAATATTGATCAAAAACTACTGTACGTTTTTTTTGACAAAGTGTAATTATTGTTTTGGTTGTAAAAATGACAACATTTAGCTACCAGCTAGAAAGTTAAGTTGGAATAAGTTGAATAAACATGTTGAGAATATAATTCTAAGCACTACTGCTCTAAATCTACTGTAAGCAAAACATTACACAAGCCAGAAATATCAAAATTTTACTAAACTGAGACAGAAACAAAAGTATTTGTGCCTCCTTGTTTACATAATACATCTTTAATGAGAAATCAGTTGTTTTCCTCCACATCAAACTGACAAAAAAAAACAATAAACTGAGAATTAACTGAATGGTTTAAATCTACATCCAAGCACTAAAAACAAAACCCTTTCTTTTCTCTCTTTCCTTCCACTTCCTTCCTGTCCTCCAGCTCAAATGGTAAATCAGTGTCTTGGGCACAGACGGAGCGTAACGCTTCACGCGGCAACCACCTGTGGCAGCGACTGTCCTTCCACATCAAGAAGAAAGAGAACAATCAGACTGCCGTCATCAAGCCCTTCTCCAAGACTTCTGAGGAACGTTACTGTGGAGGAGGTGACCTGCCCCCACACGTCCCTTTGCCCTCCCTCCCATCCATGTCCTCCCTGCCCAGTCATCCCGACTCTGTCACAGACAAGACGCTGTATGAACTCTCTGAAGCAGAGGAACGCTATTCTATCACCTACCGGCCACAGACGCCTTCACCAATCAGCACAGTCAGCCAAAGGCTAGCAGTAGGTTATGGGGAGGAGCCTCAGATGACTAGTATTCCAAAGTACCCGAGCAGTGTCTGCAGTGGCGGCAGCGGCAGCAGTTGCGGTCCCTCTGGCAGCGGCTCTGTGGTCGCCGGGAGTGACGGTCGTTTGGTTGCTGTGGATGATCACCCTGGACAGCCCCAGAGTTCCCTGATGGATCAGATCAGCTGTGTGGTAAACCGCTTCACAGCCAACATCACAGAGCTCAACAGCATGATGTTGTCACCCTCTCCAACGCACTCTCACACCACGCACAAACACACGTCTCCTTCCTCTCACCCCACCGACCCATACCTGTTGCCCCGTGAAATCCAGATGCCCCAGACCCTAACCACCTACGCTGACGTCCAACCCCTCCCACCAGTTGAGTCCAGCTTGGGGGGTCGGGGTGGCTGTCTGGCTCACCCTATTCCTCATTCACCTTACCCCCTGCCCCCTCCTCACCCCCAGACCTCCCCCTCCCTCTCCCCCATGCGAGGAGGACTGATCACCTGCCTCACCGACTCCCCTCTGAGGAGGGCGGAGTTGGAAGAGGAGCTCATTGCCTTGACTCCGCCCTCACCTTTCCGCGATTCCCTGGCATCTAGTAGCGGCTCACCTATCTCAGAGACAGGTCTGTGTCTCCCCCCAGTCCCCTCCCATCCTCCCCCTTCCCCGCCTTCGCCCAGGTACAGCAGACTGACACTCAGAAACTACAGTCAAAGTTCATCCTCACTGTGAGGCAGAGATGACAACTAAAGAAAACACAGAAGTGAAGAGGAGCACCCGAAAACAAAGTCTAACATGAGGAAAAGGTATGGAAAGACTAAAATCCACTCGTCCCAGCGTGGAATAAAAACCAGAGGTTAAGGAGTCATGGATGGCGCGTTGGTGAAGACACCAAGCTGCAACAGTCTGTGTTTGTGTTTACATGTTTGCAGTGAGATGCAAGCATAAGAGGCTTGCACAAGTTGTATTTTCTCACAAGTGGTGCGTGGAGAGCCACAAAAATGGCCACTATGACTCTGCAGTGTTTTAGTGTCTGTAAAGCCAGACGTTATTCTCGGAGGTCCAGAGCTACGTGTTGGTTGGGTAGTGGCCTTAAGGTAACATGGCTATCAACTAATTAGAGACTGTGAATGTGTTTATGTGTGTGTGCAGGCATGTGTTGGTATGTTTGTGTGTGTGTGTGTGTGTGTTTTTGTGCTTGATTGTGTTTTTGCTGTATCTTAGTTAATGAGAGGTAATGGCTAGATGACTGCGAAGACTATTGATGAATTATGACTCCTAAAGCCTGTACGGACTAAACAGAGGCTATCAAGGGCACATTTGTATTTGCTCATACACACCCAGGCACACACACCCACTCATATCAACAGACACAAACAAATACAATATAAGGGGAAAAACGCTGTAAATATATGAGTGGTTTTGGATGTTTCTGTGGAGACAAAATCCATCATGCTTCAGACAACAGTTATCGTACCGGTCAGTATGTTATTTTGAAGAATTTTGTCACAAAAGCATATTTTTTAAATTTATTCAACTCTATCGGTTCCCTGAATGCAGCCATCTTTTCTTCAGTCCCTCTTTCTCTTGCTGCTTTCTCTCAACCTGCCAGTATTTAAGTATTTTTTACTCCCTTAGTTTGTTTTCATCAAAAGTTTGAATGTATGTTTTCTACATTATTCCTGAAGTAGTAGGGACCAAACCTTTTGTACCTCTCTGTCTGTGATTTGAGAAAGAGGGAGAGGAGGGAGCGACAAGATCAGGCCTTGTTTTACTATAAACATCTTGGTTATTAAATCCTGCTCTCATTGTGGCTTATTGGCATAAAATCTAACCTCAAAGCTTATCTTTAGAGTGTGACATTTAACAGCATTATGTAAGGCTTAGCTGGATCCCAGTCATGACATTTTCTCTTTACAATGTGTCAGCAGGACAGAAGTGTCACTCTGTTCCATCAAAGACGGTGCTTTGAATGGGATTAATTGGAATCACAATCTTCTCTCAGGTTAGTGGGCACAGACTGATAAATTCAAGCTGGGAGGGAGCTTCCCCCCCCCCTGCTCAGCTTCAACCTGAGTCATCTGTCACACAGATGTTAAGACCTTTGTGAACCTCTCCAGTCCCATCAGACAAAGAGCTGCAGAACAGCAAAAAAAGGTTTATTATATTGGATGGGAAGATATGAGTGACATTGATTGCACCTAAAGAAAGCAAAGCAGTGTAGTGCCAGAATGCCTGAACTGATCTGGTCAATTCTACTTTTTGGACAAAACGAAATGTTTTGACATCCTCATATTCTGACGATAAATGTCCATATTGCAAAACCCAAAAGTGCAATTTGGCGATTTAAGATTTAAGATTTTAAATTGAGCATTGTACTTGCTTGTGCGCAACACAATGCTTGATCAGGGTTTAAGAGTACCCAGAGAGGTAGTGAGATACAAAATGTGCTGATGAACGTGTTCTCTAAGATGCTTTTGAGAAATGGGGCCTTGGCTCTGTGTCAGCTCCCTCCAAAGAGGAAAACATTCAGCAAAGTCAAGAAAAAAGCAGGAGTCAGAAGGATGTGATACACAACATGAACATTTTAGACATTGTACACGATAAATGTGCAGCAAAGACATTAATGATTAACGATTTGTCTGACTTAACTGAGGTTACTTTGGCTGTTAAAATCACAGCAAAAATCAGTGCTTCAGAAATGTTGCCTGCATTCAGTTGTCCATCACCATCTCCACATTTTCTGCAGCACATGCATTCGTCTGCTGCGACAGCTGACCGATGCAGATGCAGTCCTTGATCTGATTTCTCCACGAGAGTGTAGTATTTCTGCTCTACAGTAGCCAGCAAGAACAAACTCACACAAAGTGATTCTGTAAATACTAAGGGCATGCAAAGACAGTTCTGTTTTGTTTTAAAAGAAAGTAATTTTATTTACATATCAACAAAGGTTAAAAAAAGAAAAAAAGATGTTTTTTGAACTAAGTTATAACAGCATAAAGTACCAATATGTGTGACGACTACAGAAACTGTGTTACTGCTCTGAATGTGTGAGTGACCATTCCTATTCAAATGTCTTGTAACTCAACAATATAATAATAATAATGAATATAAATATTATCTGATTATTGTGCCAAAGGGGTTTGGGAGGGTCTAGCTTACTAGCTTAGGGGTAAAAAAAAATGGTTTTATTAAAAAAAAGAAAAAAATGTAAATGTAAAACTGTTTCTATTGTTTTGGATATTTTCTATATAAATACTCAACATTTTCCAGTGTAAAAGCAATATTATCCATATGTACAAGGTGTCCATCTGAGAGGTTTCTTAAATCATAAACAGTCTTTTAGATTGTTGTTCTTCTTCATCTGTCTGTAATTTGTGGTCTGCAGTCCAGAAAAGAATATAGTGGGTTGATTATTTTATTAATTTTTTTTGCATTTTCTCTCTATCTTGATTTAATAAGAAGAACACTTTTACTAATTTGTCATGACAAAGTAGGTGTGAATCCTCAATTTTGCTGTGTTATAGTCTTACTGTTAAGATGGGTCCAAGTCAATGTTTTACAAGTCACAAGACAGTCTTAAGTTCTTACCCTCGAGTCCTTGGTCAGGTGCAAAGTCATGATAGACAAGAATCAAGTCTCAAGTCAAGTCCAACTTTGAGTTTCAAGTCCTTAACAAGTCTTCATGCTCACTTTGACAAATGCAAGGATATTTTAACAACAGAGCCTTGACAAAGAAACAATTTTTGTGCAACTTAAGATGTCAGCAGAAGTTGAAAGTTGTTCTCGACTTGCATCATTTACTCACTGCAGTTTGTTTTGGATTGACAGCCACATTGGTTTTGTTTGTAAACAATTGATCTTTGGTATAGTTCTTCTCCATGTGGATGTTGTTGGATTAGTCCAAGCACTGTATATTTGAGTAATTCAAGAAATGAATTGTGGCACACTATATCTGTGAAGATTCTCATTCATCCAGGTCATGATTATCTTGAACAGTCAAAAAGCAAGTCAACTGGACTGTGTTGAGTTTTTTTTGGGAAGACGTTTCGCTCCTCATCCAAGAAGCTTCTTCAGTTGTGGCACACTGTTTGAATTATAGATTTTAATCTTCGGGACTTTTGCTAACCTTGAAAAAGATATCAAGTGTTTTTGAGTCGAAAAGCTCAAGTTTAAGAAAATTTACAAGTCCAAGTGAAGTTACAAGTCTTTTTAGACTTTGTCAAGTTGACCTTTAGTTGCACTTTTTCCACCATGTTAGTATTCAAAGTTCAGTCTCTGATCCAGTCTGTCCAATCCAATGATGACCTCATATATGTATGTCTCTGAAGCTCAGAGCATGACAAATATCCTATTCAGTCCCAAATGAAAGGAACAAAAATGTGGGCATGCACAGTCAACATCTGAGATAATTTCACAGAACATTTTCTTTATGATAGGAATAGAAATTTATAGAGAAAGGAGCATGAAGCACGAACTGTTGATCCAAACTGTTGACAGGGTTGGTTACGGTCTAAAAATGCCATCTGTGCATCATTACCTCTACATTTACTTGTCTAATCTAAAAAACGTGGGCCCTGACCTGTTGTCAAGAAAAAAGAGTCAATGCTATTGTTGAGATGTTACTAAAGAGTAGTGCTGCTGTCACTGATAGTGTTTAAAACATGCTGAGAGAGCAAAAAGGAGCTTGCTTCAGCACGTTATCAGCCCCCTGGGTGAAGCTTGACAGTTGTATGCTACCTCTGCAGAAAAAGACAAGATCAATGCGTACTTCTACTGCTTTCTTATTCTCTTTAAGGGCTCAGTTTTTTGATCTCGTCTTGTATAAAAAAAATTACAAATGACCAATAGTAAGTAGTATTAGGCTTGTTCTTAAATTATAATATCAGAGAATCATGACCTAATAAAAAGAAAGCAGATATCGATTTGTAAGCTTAACATGAACTCATTGAATTGAGAAACAAAGATGAATCTGTCATATGTTGTAGGATTTTATCAAATTATGAGTTAATGCTCTCTTGCATTTAAAACCAATAGCTTTAGTTGTTTGATTTTCATTCCTGAAGAGCATTTTCTAAGGTGATTACACAAAACTTGCCCTTTTATGGATCTGAAAGTCAAGCCCAAGTACAGTATGTTTTAGTTTTTGTAAAAACCTGAGAGCTTTCTGCACTAATATCATTGTTACACATTTTAACCCTCCCTCAAGGATCAAAAAAGCTCCCACTCATAAAAATCTGGGGTGATCTCCATTCTAGATATTTTCCCTTGTATTTGAGCCAAAACATGATGAGGATGAGTCAAATCTTATGCTCGCTAGGAAGATGATCTCCTGATGTCGACCCGAAAATGCTGCTGCCTGACTTATTTTTATAAATGCACTCTAAAGAATTGGATTGATAATCCCTGCGCTCAAAAACACTTTTAATCCAGACATGCTCATCTGCTGATCAGAGTTCAAAAGACACAAGGTCATTTATTTCATACCTTTTTATTGAAAATATAAAACCAACCAACAATCCTCAGAGTCGGTAATCATGGAGATTTTTTACATTTTTCCTCTGTGTTATTTATCAAATCATTTAAAACAAGCCTTGGTTTTAGGGTGGAATATAATTTAGTTTTAGATTGTAGAGATCGTAATCTGTAGGCAAATTTGAGATGTCTGATGAGGAACTAAATCTTTA
>JAPZDY010000024.1:11152971-11163493 GCA_029783645.1 Ctenochaetus hawaiiensis
TGTCGTTTTATGCTGTTTATTCAAAACATTACATGAACTACATTTTATCGACAGAGCTTTCATTCTTTCCTGTTAACGTCAAATCAAAGCCACTTACCTGTCAAAGAAAACACACTCTGTATAACTCAGCACCTGAGGCTTTTTAATCAAACATGTGCTTTTACAGTGTTTTTTTTCTGCAAGGGCATGTAAAGCAATGAGAATGAATCTATAAATAACGTTTAGTATTGACAAAGTAGACATACTTTATAAATACCAAATTATCTGTTGCTTTACATGATTGATCACTTGTCACTTTTTGTTTTTTCTCTGTATTTTGTGTTTGTTTTTAAAGGAGAAATGAGGTCATATCATGTCAACCTCCCTTTTCAGTTTGTGTTCACATCATGGCTGCTGGCTGGTGAACCATCCATCAACTCAGCTTAGCTGTTTAACTTAAGTAGTACATTAAAATTGTTGCATTAATCAATTTTCCCCTCTCTCCTTCCCCCATCGTTCATCCTGCCACCTCTCCCTCCATCTGCTCCTTCACCTTTTCCTCTCTTTTTCAGGAAAACATCAACATCGATGAAGCAGCTAACTGCTTGGTGAAACACATCATTGCCAGCGAGAAAGACATGCTCCAATCAGAAGTCCCCGACACCATCACCCCCCAGTTAGAGAAGGACAGGGGCGGGACATGCTCGTCCTGCTTCAGGTCCCAGTAACAGCTCCTGACAGTTGGATGTCCTTTTGTATCTCATTACAGCACAAAGTCGAGTTTGTCTGTGAACAGGAGGCGGAGGGAGGACGACTTTGGCTGTTTTTTAAGAGGCGTGTAAGGGTGCCAACTCTTTTTCCTGTCATGTAGCTCTGGTGGGTGGTGGGGGAGCAGCAGAGGGGGCTGTGGGTGTGGGGGGGAGCTGACAGAGAGGCATCTGGCTTAAGAGAAGGATGGACTGAAACAGAGACAGAGAGGGGAGAAAGGGAGAGATGGATGCAGCTGCGTGCGCTTGTCAGAGGCAAGGTCACCCTCTGGGTGAAATCAAGCCCTGACACTGCCTCTTCGGTTACCACGGAGACACAGTTAATGAACACATGCACAGAGAGATCGCAGCAAATCACAGTATATCAGTGCTGAAGGTCCATGGAGACGATCTGTACTTACAAACCATATAAGTCGCCTCTCTTTCTCCCACTTTCTCCTCCTCCTGTCTCGGTTCTTTTCATCTTTTCTTTTAGTCTTTTGCCCACTCGTTTTCCTCCCGCGTCTGAGTTTGTTTCTGTCTGTTTCTTCCTCCTCACCCCTTCCCGACAGCGTTTTGAGTCCTTCACAAGAAAAGCAGGAAAAAAAAGCACATTTATATCTCATAATTCAGTGGTTTTATATTAAATTTATATTTCACTGTTTAATATTTGTAATATTTGTAATTATGTGATAAATTCATATATGAGACAGATTATAGAACCAAAGATGTATCCAGTTTTCAACATGTTCATATGAATAAAACATAGCTTTACTGACTTTGCTTGGATGTATAATGCTCACAGGTTTTCAGCTACTGGAGGAATTCTGGGAAATTATATCATGTCACCAAACTGTAAAGATTAAATAATGTAACTAATAACAATGATAAAGGTGTGAATACTTCTGAAAAAAATCATCTATTTTTTTTTTCATCTGTTTTTTTCATGAAACAAGGTTTTTCCTTTTTCATTTTCAAAATCTTTAAGGTCCTTATAAACACAGTTTGAAATAAATCTATCCAGATGAAAACAGTAAACCCGACTGCAGAGCTGTCACAAGCTTGTCAAACCAACAGGTGACATGTTACCTAAACACTAAAGCCATACTGACCAATCAAAAGCCTGAAAAAAGCCATTTTAAGTAGCTCAATTAAATCCGCCAGTTCTTGTCTAAAACCTGCAGAGACACAAGTGTTGGATTATATACTGACCAACGTGCTTCTGTTTTGCATATGAAGTCCTTTTAGCTAAGTGAGCATCAGCACCATTTCCCCTTATGAAAATAAAGAAGAAAATGGTTCACTTTCTGACATCAAACAAAAGCAGAAACAGCGTACAACCCATGTTCATGAGCTGAAGCTGAAAGCTCCATTTTCTTCTCTATAAGACAACATGTCAAACTGAGTTTGTGAATATCTTTTAAAAATCTTTTGCCTGTGTGGACGAAAGACCAAAAACCATAGAAAAAGCTTTTAGTTATATAAAAAAAATAACCCACATATGAGTTGACAAGGCATGAAGGAGGTTTAAATCCAGCGCAGTTTTTATGGCAAGGAGTCCCAATAGGAAGGCTAATTAGGAAACAAAAGTAGAAATACTTGTAAGTGGATTATGGATGAGTGAGTGTGTAATCCAGTCTGTTATATTTCAACATTTACTTTATTCATTGGGCTAAACTAACTTTTCTAATGTAAAAAAGTCAGTTAACTTTGCGTTTATGTTTGAATGCTGAAATTGCTGTTATTTTACTATTACTGAAGATGGTTTTACTTTCTATCACATCTTTTATCACCAGACACATGGTGTGTCCACATAGTTTGTTTCTAGCCACATACACAAGTCTAACAACAGAAATTTTAATAGGACTCCAGAGCAGAAATGCCTAACTCATTAAAAGAGGTCCCTTGTGCCCTGAAAATCAAAGGTTTTTATAAATCTGTGGCCAGTTATTTGTTTTTGGTTTGCAAACACATCAGCCTTAATTGACACCTCCCTGCGATTTCTCTGACTGAATTACTAACAACCTTTAGCTGTTTTCAGGGCCACAAATGGGCAGAATGTGTTTTTTTTAACCTTGTTGGGAACTTAATTTTCTATTTCTGTTTATAACCAAAGCTACACGAAAAAAATCATATGAATAGTAGACTATTTTAGAGGGTGGTTGAGAAAAACAAACAGCTTTGACTCTGCAGATTCACTCAAAGCATCGCAAATTGATGCGCTTCAAACATCTGCCGGCACTGAATCGAAGCATTTATTTCCAATGCTATGTATCATTTCAGGCTTGTGGGCAAACATTCATTTCTCTTAGGAGAGAATTATTTTCTCCTGCTCTTTTTCTCACTTCATGGGTCACTCCTGCTAATAAGCCGAAAATCAGATTTTCATAGTGGAGAAAAAATCCAATTGCAGCATAATAATTCTTGTTTTTCCGCAGTGACACTCGTCTGACCTGACATGTGACTGCAGCCGACGTGGTCAAGGTCATGACATAATGTACCAACAATTTCTTAATAGAGGCAGAAGAGAGGGTTATTTGATAAAAGGTAGTTGACTTCTCTGACACACTGTATTTCTTTGTTACCTTTGTGAACATAAACAGTAAATCTCATTTTATTGACTAACTCCATTTTTTCTATAACATGATAAATAAAATCATGCAAAGAAAATCCCCGATTGAGCCACAAACATTTAGAGTCACCTACACATACTGTCTAAATCTTTTCACAGATTTTAAGTCAGCTTGATAATTAAGAAATGTTTTATTTTTACTGTACTGAAACATCGCTGTGCTGTTATCTCACCTTCTCCTCCTGCCTCAGACTGACACTCTGTCTAATTATCGGCCTCTGAAGATAACATTTTGCACCTTGTTTAACACTGTGGTTCCTTTTCAACCCATGGAGACAAAGACACAATCCATTGTTTGGCAAGGTCTCTGCAGGATATTGGTTTAGAGATGAGGGCGTGCACTGGAGAAAGACGGTGTCACTCTCTGATTATCAGTAATTGGATCTGATTTTTCAGCATTGATGTAACAATTTGTGAGAGAAAACAGAGGGCGGTGGGAGAAGCATGGGAGGTTAGTCGCAGCTATGTAGGAATTTTTTCCTCCACTGTGTGTCAGAAGACGACCCCCTCCTCTGTACTCCCACATAGGCATCCTCCTCACACACACACACGTGCACACACACGCACAAACACACAAACACAGATGATCAGACGATTTCACAGATTTATCTCTCACTCTGCGCTGGTCTCTAAGGCAACAAGCTGCCCAGAGTGATAATTTTGTTTCTCTTTGCTTACAGGCCTCATCTTTGATTCCTTTCCCATGTAACAGGGAAGAAAAACAGAGAGAGAGAGAGAGACTGAAGGAGAGAGAGGGAGAGGAACCATAACAAGGGACTGTAATCACAAGACTTCTCAGTCATACAGGATAAGGGGAAAATAAGCTGCACGTGACATCAGGATAGTTTAAGTCTCACACACACACACACACACACAAACAGAGTCACACATGGACATTTACACACCAACATACATGCACACAGCTTTATCTTTTAGCGTTGTGTTGTAAATTGTGTTTGTCGGGGTTCCACAAACTTTGCAAGAAGAAACACAGTCAGACAAAAAGCGCCTGGGCATCCGCTGTCAAACTCCAGCTGCTTGTTCTCAAATGACAGATAACTCTTTGAAGATAAAGGATATTCACTTTGCAGCAGTGATGCATGCAAGCATAATAATAATAATAAAATGTTCTGAGCGCAGCAATAAAACAGCCACAGTGAAAATAAAGCTACCGAGCTCAGTTGTAGTGCTACTATATGGTCGATAAACATTGAGGTGTTGGAAGTGGAGGCTGTGGCAGGCGTACTCTGGCAGTGAATTATACACACAGTAAAATGGAATCGATGGCAGGAGCCAGGGGAGGCCAGGGGATGAATGAAAATAGCGGCTGCGCCTCAAACTTTGATCGATAAGTGTGTGTGTGTGTGTGTGTGTGTGTGTGTGTGTGTGAGAGAGAGAGAAAGAGAGAGAGAGAGAGAGACCTTGCAGCAGCACAAGTCTCAGTGAGTTTTAAATGGAGTGCTATGTGGAATATCAAAGGCCTCCTCAGGATGAGTCATCATTAACAGCCGACTTTGCCAGAGAAAGAGAGAGAGAGAATCTGGTTCAAAAACCAGACCCAGGTCACACACACACACACACACACACACACACACACACATTTATAAAAAAACAATTGTACTATTGATTACACTTGAGGATTTGTTTGTATTTGTAGCAGATGTGACTCACTTGAGCACAAGACTTGATATTGTTTGGACATTTCTGCCACTTGCACTTTCAGATTTGACGCCAATTATAAGCTCGTTGTATAAATGGGAAGTTCTTATTTTAATGAGGCCATTCGTATGTTAATGTCAGTTGCTGTTTTAATAGCTAATTTCACATCTGCCCAAGGGACAACACTTGAAAATTAGGCTTTTGGCTAATAGTTGGGCATTTACAGCTGTGTTGATCTGTCTGTCCCTGAAAATAAATGGAAAAATTAACAAAACAGTTAGCTGATTTTCTCTTAGAAAATGATAATTGTTGTAGCAATTAGGCCCAGTATTTGAAGTGGTGATGTTGAAATGAATCAAGTATTTACGGAGGATGCTCGTGGAAGCACTCAGGCTGGAACAGTCATCCCCAACTCATCAAATATGGAAGCTTTATCTGGACACTAACTTTGTAATGCATTGTGTTCCCCTTTAGTGTTTGTGAGTGATGTGCAAAGTCTTCCAGCTAAAAAAGCTCTTCTAACACACGGTAAACCGTATAAAACAAGAACTGTATGGTTTAGGGAAAAGATTGCTGACTCCTTTATTCACTGGGGCTCAAACCCAAGTTTCCAGGCTGAAGGTTTGAGCCCAACCTCCACCCATCTTGGAATGTTTCTGCTCCTTTCTGTTGCACCAGGTCCAATATTACTGCAGATGGGTTTACATAGGAGTCAGTTGAAGCTCAGTGGGTCACAATTAGACACAAAAGGGGTTACTTGTGCCACCAGGAAGTCCTGACCAAGCTGCCATTTGTGACGAGCTGGAGAAAAAAGAGTTTCTGATGGACTGATGTAACTAAGTGACATGCTTACCTGTTGGTTTGCTCCACCTCAGCAACCTGCGACAATCTGCTGCACTGTCCCCTTATGTAACAGCTTGTGCCACAAGATCCAAGAAAGATGTCTGTTCTACTTACAATAAACTCACCAGGACATAAAGAAAAGGGCTTGTTAGGGAACTATACAAGAATCACATTTGTTTTTTTATTTAAAAAAAAACCAACTCTATATTCTATATGTTTCCTGCCATCTGAAGGCAAAATGTGTAAAAAAAACTGTTACAGATTCAAGTGTGTATCATATGGCCCCAAAAAACTCCATAATGTACCCCAAGTAGCTGCTGGCTGTGTGGAAAAACTGTTCAGAAGGCAAAGAACTGCCTGCAGTGTTTCTTATTTTTGTCTAAATCACAAAATAACAGTGCTGGGAGAGCCTGAGAGGAGACAGCTCCACACTGTCACTACACCACAAATAACAACTTTGTAACAGTCACACTAGGACTCAGCTGTAATTTTGTATTTTTCTTTAAAAACTTTGTAAGGTTTAGATCACTTTAGTGCTGATGAAAAACTACAAGTAGTGTAGTATTACTTTAACCTGATAAATATTACTGTCAGGCAAAGAAACATCTCATAGTCATCGGAAAAACACATTTTTGAACCTCTGAGAGAAGACAGCTCTTAAATCTTAAAACCATTCCCAGGCTTCAAGGCTGCTTGTGTTTTAGCAGTACACTGTATGAAGGCAAAGGAGATGAATGCCATCGTCTGTTATTGCAATAAAAGACTGAAAAATCCCTGAAGGATTCAGTGGATTGTTGGTAGTTTTCTTTCAAACAATGCTCGAGTTTGACTTTTATAATCTGCAAACAATAAAAACGATCATGAGTCCATCACCTCTCGGTTAACTGGATGCTATTAATCTGCATTTAGAAGCCTAAAATATGTATTCACATGTGTTCATATTTACAGTTTTTGAGCCGTGATGTCACATACACATAATAACACATGCTTGTTCCACCAACTCATTGGATCTCTGCCTAGTCTGAACTTGACATGGTCCAATAAGAGACAAACTTGGCCTGTTATCCACGCTGTCGCACAGATCACCAGTGGCTTCATAGATTGCTTTCTGTTTGAAGAGTCTCTCTGTGTATTAGGTGACACAGCGGCTCAGTGATTAGATCTGCCAACTAATGGCAAGAAAAAAACTTGGACACACACTGTGCTGAGTTTGCATTGTCTCACTTGTGCCCACTTAATGCTTCGGTTTCCCCCAAAGCCCGGTAAAATAAACTGAACTCATCAGGTAGAATGGAGACAAGACTTGCATGGAGACAAGGTGTGTATCTAAATCTGTGTTTATTGCTGCACAGTGTACTATTTTCTCATTTATTTCAGAAACACAAAATAACAGATTCAAAACCAGAATGATTATACAGCACCCATATTGAGTGCTTTTAAAGAGGCTATAATTATGTAAAAAACAAGAAAATTGTGTTTTAATATCTTCGTTGACAACATTTTCCATGTTATACTGTACAATAATGTGTTTTCTGTGTGTCTGGCAGAATTTATTGCCTGATCTGCTGTCGGTATATCACTGACAAGTAAACTGGACAAGTCTGCATCCCTGTCAGTCCCAGGATCAGCACCTTGGACAGCGTCTGGTACACAATTTGGTGCAGGATGTTTAAACAAAGGCTGTTTTATTTTCAGTACATTATGTGTTATACCTTATTGTGCTGTTAATTGCTGTTTTCATTTCCTAATTTTAGGCTCTCATTACATGATGCCACAGTTTTCTCTGCAGAGACAATGGGGTTATATTTGTGTCACATTATCATACAAATACACCCAATCATTGCAGTTAACCCTCTTTTTGGTGGAAAAAAGGAGGCAGGAAACGTCAGCATTGTTTGTGTCAGTATAGATTTAATGGTTTCCACTTTATAACGAGTGTCTCTCCTCTCAGGAAGTTGATTGCTGCTGCATTGTGTTTGCCCCTGAGATGAGTCTTTTAGCCAAGGCCGCTGCATTCATGTTTGATATGCGTGTGTGTGTGTGTGTGTGTGTGGACAGAATATTTGCTGGCACTCTTTGCCTTGGCTGAGAAAAGGCTATGTGAAATATTGGTCAGCAGTGCCCTTCTCCTCCATGCCAACTGTCTCTCCTCCAGTGGATGTGTACAGAACAGCATGTGGACAGAATATCCAAGTTACTGTGACCTTGTGTCCAGTGTTTTCCATCCTATTTAAAGCCTAGTAAATTCTGCTGCGTGTCAGTGTGTGCTTTGCGTTGTTGTCCACATGTGTGCTTTTTTTTTTTTTTTTACACATGTGCAAAAATAAATGTGCATGAATTTGTACTCTGTGAGTGCCTGTGGTTGTGTCTTTGGAGCCTTACAGCGCTATCTAGCAGTGCATAGACAGCACTGCACAAACTCTGAATATTAACTAGCAGCTCTCATTGCACTCTTTGATCGATTGTACGTCAGACGTCCATTGGAAACCATGTTAACAAGTCAAACTGGAAATAAACAAGGCAATGCTCTGCAAAGTTAAAAAACAATCACTGATATACTTAAAACTTTAGTACATCTGCTTTTCAAAACTGTTCGCATGAAACTTAAATGTAATCATACATAAACTTTAACCTCCTGAGACCCGAGCTTTTATTTGGCGAGCATTTTTTTTATCTTCTAGCTATTTGGGATTAGTAGGACCTAAGTTTTAAACCTAATAAGTGTAATAACTAAATATCCTCTTAAACTTCCTCATGTGGGGACAATGGGTAAAAGTTTTAAAAGATGAAGTAACATGGTGCAGAAAGGCAAAATTGTAATGTCCTCATATGAGTACGCAGGGTCTCAGGAGGTTAAACACTGGACCTTGATCTCTAATACTTTAAAAGTAATTCATAAAGGAAGGAAATGACTCTCTGGACATGAGGGTGGCAGACAGAGCACCGGAAAGCATGGATGTTGATGTGTGGATGGATGGATGGCTGGAGAGTGGGTGGATGGAGAGGAGGGAGGTGGGTGGATGAGAGGTATGTTGCCAGGCAGCGTGGGAGTTTGAGGGCATGTTCAAGAGTTGTGTCTATGAGCACATGTGTGTGTGTGTGTGTATGTGTGTGCCTGCTCTCTGTGTGGGTGAGCGAGCATGGGACCCAACAATCGCTCACGTAGAGGCAGTTGTCATGGCAACAGAGGATGTCGTCTCGTTCCGCAAGATCTCAGCTGTCCCAGAATCCAACAGCCCTCTCTCCTCTTCAGACCATCACTGTCTTTTTGGGTCAATTTCTCCCGTTCTCGAGTTTTCTTTGTACCAAAACGCCTGCTCAACCCCCCCTTCTAACTTCCTCGTGCTATTCTTTGGACCCCCACCTCCCCATCCAACCTCCCCCTCTCTCTACCTCTTGCCCCATTTCCCTGCATTCTCCCATCCCCAGGCCTCCCCCTCACCCTCTCTCTCTCACTCCTCCTCCCCTCCACTGCTGTAGAAGATATAAATAGAGGTAATAAATTGCAGTGAGGCTGCCAGGGTGTATATTTATGTGTATATATGTGTGTTTGGATTTTCGCTCTAATGACCTGTACAGACTCACTGGTGGGACATCCCTGCATCGGGAGCTGTAATTCACCATACCTCCCTTGCCATCCCTCTCTCTCTGCCTTAAACGGTGCACACATACAGCCCATTAATTCTCAGCACCACTGCTTTTAGCATCAAAACACAGAGGCGGGTTAACGCTGTCGGGACTGTGACCCTCAGGCATTTCTAATATCCCACTGGCTGTAGAGGTTGTTGCAAAACCAAATAAATAATCACAAAGATAAAAAAAACACCGGCAACCTTTTAAAAAACAAACTAAGCTTTGAAATGTTGCAGTTGTACACCCTAAATCTTGCTGATTCATATGTGTGGACCAGGGGGTAATAAATGAAAACAAATTCTTATGACAGAAAATGTTTGTTATAGGTCAAAACATGTTTGCGAGAGGGTACCAGCCATATTTTATTTTTTAATGAAAGATATGAAACTGTTTCCATGCTGGGAGTTAAGCCCGGGGTACCTGGGTAAAACTCAGAAATCATAAACCTCAGGGATTGTATGCAGTATGCTTTATGTCTTGACCCATCAATGAGGAGTGGGTTAAGTGATTTGTTTGACCAAGTTTTTAGCCACGATGTTTAAGGTATTGCGCTGTAATTGGCATTTAAATGTCACATATAGTACATTTTATGTTGCACTTCACTGATATTTGTAGTACTTCGTGAATCAAGAGAAAAATCACCACACAAAACTGCAGTTCCCCTCCGATGTAAAGAGCTTTACAGTGTCTCAGCTTATTGATTTAGTTTTGTTCATTTATTTCTGTCAGCTAGCTTAGTTTAGTTGACAGATCGACAGAAACACGACTCCAAATGACTGCTAATGTTGTTAATAATTTGCTAACATGTAAGCCATCTAAACTTTATAAAGGGATAAAATATTGGTGCTGTTTTACAGCATGTTACTCTGCCCCCAAGTGGCCAAAAAGGCTATTTTAACACTGTTTTATATTACATTTTAATAGCCTCTTTATGGTGATAACTAATTTTGCTTGTCAGTTGTCCATTTTGCCAGGCCTGTAGTTGTGTTATTGTGAATGCATGTGATGTGTTTTACACCAGCAGCACTAA
>JAPZDY010000024.1:11163593-11175714 GCA_029783645.1 Ctenochaetus hawaiiensis
CCAGCAGCACTAAGAACAGACTTGGGCATTATTATCGATGCTACACATCACATGCAAGGTCAAGGAATGTGACCTGCATCGGACAAAACATCTAATCTTTTTCCAAGGTTCAATCTGCAGCAGTCTGGCGCCATGTTTACATTTACATCCAGTCAGCTGACACTCTCATCCTGATCACACGCCAGTAGAAGTTATTGGACTTAAAACGAATGCTCACTTTTACTGTGTGATTAACAGAATGGAATGACTCAACATGATCACACGTATTAAAATAAAGTAATGCTTATGATACTTTGTGCACTGCAGTGCTTTCCTATCAGGGTGCTGATGACAAACAGAAGCTTTCGAAGAGTAATACATTCAGCACACAAGTTGGTTTGTACAATGTATATCTTTAATTCTACCTGTTTATTGCTACATAAGTGTTACTAAAACATCAAGCCTCACACATGCACTAAATAGATGGGGTGATTATCAATCAGCAGATGAATGATGACTGATGAATGTTAAATAGTATCATTTAAATAAGGCTCTCAAAGGCAGTATTCCATTATGATTAGGCTATGTAACTGTGTGTGTGCATGGACTTATTCATTAGCACCATCCATGCATTTAATATATTTTGCATTTATTTACTTGCTAAGAACTTTTGTTCAAAGGGACTTAACTTTTTTAACATTTAATAGGCCACTCCTCCACCACATGAGCTACTGGCACTGAAAAATTATATATGTGTAGTCAAAAATAAGTAAGAAACCAGCGTAAAGCCCATTTTTCATGCACAGAATCTGTGTGATTTGATAGATTTCTTTATGGAACATTTAAACATTGGTTCAATGTCTAAGGCAGCTTATCCATAGAAATTATCAGCATCTCTTTAACCATCTAAAATAGCTGTCTACACTGGCAAGAACATACTAAAATATCTTTAAAAGAAGTAAATATGGCATCACACCCAAATATTTCAATGTTTCTCAAAAATTAAACAAGCTTAATCTAATTCTTCTTTATAAATGTTTGCATTTTAAATCATGACATAAACCCGGTTAAACCCTGAAATTTTCTGAAAGCAAGATGACAATCTACCTCTGTTTGTCTCACCTTTACAACTCCATTCCCGTGTACCTTCCCTCTGCTCCTTGATCACGTCTCACTCTCTCACACACACACTCACATGCACACACACATACACGCTGAGACAGGCAACATACAATGTGATTTATAGCTGTATTAGCAGCAACCTCTATCCCTGTGAGAGGGAATGAGGGTAAAACAGGACAAACACATGAGGCCACCTGTGACCTGACAGCGTTCTCATCTGTCCTCATTTACAGAGAGGAAGGAGAGAAACGACACACAACACACAGGCACGAGAGGGAGAGGAGACAAACATAGAAAGTGTCAAAGAAGAGAACTTGTGTTGAGGTCTACTATAATGAACACCAGTGCTTATTTTTATCAGAAAGTCATGCAGGTGAAGATGATAAAAGAAGAAACAGGCTGTTTTTCTTATAACGTGATTTAAGATACCAAATTCACCTCTGGATATAAGATATCAAACACTTATTAGCTATGGTTAGTGGATGAGTGGATTTTTTGAAAGACACCTCAGAGGTTTAGTTTATTTATTAGCCATGCACATTATCTCTTTACCAGTTTTGAAAGAATTAAAACACTGTGGGCTTACGTTTATTTCTTGGTCAGTGATCCAATCTAGGAAGATAAAACAGGATGACGAGGGACTCCTTTTTTAGGAGATAGCACAAAGATGAGAACAAACTAACAACAACATTTTCCTGCCTTTGTTTTAGGTGTGTTGGTAGCATAACATCTGCATAGAGACCTGTACTAAAACCTAGACCTCTACCAACTAAACATGCAAGCAACTGCAGGCAATGTTAAGATGGACAAGTAAGAAGTCATATAACTCCCAGTGAAACCACAAATTATCATTTTAGTGTTTTGTGTGTCAAATGAGACACAAAAGGCAAACTAGTGAGCTTTAGAGAAGCTGGCAGGCTTTTGAACTTAAGACAGATTCAGGCTAGCTCTAATGTATGTCACTCTTAAAAGTTTAGGTAAATTAGTAAATCCTTCAAAAAAACAGTGCTCATAATTCATTTTGGGATCAGAGAACAAATTTAAAGAATCAACTTGTGCTTACAGTGCTTAGAGTTCTGTTACTCTTGGTAAAAAAACACCCAGTATACAAGCTCATAGAATAGATTATCTTCTCGCTTTTTGGTCGCTTGATGTACATACTGTAAGAAGATTGGGAAATGAGTGATGAACTGAAATAGTGAAAAGTTTGAGAGATGAGAATAAAAAACCCCTGAAGAATCGTGACAGGGAGGCCTGATGAGCAGACGAGGAAGAAATGATGATGATGATAGCTGGAAAAGAGAAAATCATTAGAGGAAGGTAGGATGAGCTCCGGGGGCCTCAGCATGCCTGTGCAGCCTCTCCACACATCTGTTTGTGCATCCCATGGGGGGGCACTGCTATCGCAGATGCAACAGGGCGTGTGTGTGCTCACCTCTCCCTTCCATACAAGAACATCTGTCTCCTCATACGGGCCATATGTCTCGTAACACAGGCCCTCACTCGTCTCCATCGCCCCATCTCACTTTCATGTCTTTCTCTCTTTCTGTCCCCACGTTGTTGTCTTTGATGGAGTGCCAGAGGCTGGCAGGCGCTCCTGCTGCACATCTTCATGGGCACACAGTCTCCTTCTGCAAGTGTCCTCTAGAAACATAACTCCCACCTACACACACACACACACACACACACACACACACACAGACGTACATGGAGGAGACATGGATTTGCTGTCATGAAATAGCAAAGCAGTGTATGCCCACGGCTGACATTACAAAGTTCAGATTTGTTTTATGGATCCTTCAGATCAGTAAGTAGCATTATGGCTTCAGCCACATATGAAGGAATAGGCATGAATATTGATGCACAGTGCAAATCATTATAGGCCTTCTGGTGCTCAGCTTTAGTCATTGTGATATAGGCCACAATGATTTTACCATTCCAAAAAGCATTAAGACCTTTAATCTTAAAGGAAAAATCCATGTTATGACTGTAATTTCTCATTCCTCTGGTTAAATACATGAATGTAGATGACATTTTGGGCTTTGCCTTTGGTTATAAATTGCTCATGGTGCCACACCCGCAACAATTTATAGGTAGATAGAAAAGGCTAGAAAGTTAACAAAGCTGCAGAAAGATAGAGTTTAATTGTAAATAACTATTATACACATACACTGAAGGAAATATAGTCACATAATATGTAAAAAGCAAAAAATAAACAACAATAAAGAATTGTTATGGCCTATAAGTCTTAGTCTATAGATATTCATCATTGAAAACACATTGAAGAACACCACAGATTGCAAATACTGAACTTTTAAAAACAACATATCCTGAAAAAGGGCATGAGTTTCTCATCTTGGTTTTCTACCCAGCAACAAAATGATGTCATATCGAGTCATTGAACCACTGATTTTTGTCACAAATTACAGCAGGCCCACATCCATGTTTTTAATTTATTCTTAAAGTTCTAAAGACAAAGTCAAATTCACACACTGTCAATAACAAATAACAATAAATCTCCCTAACTTCCAAGTTTTTAATTTTAGCAAACGGAGGGAAGACTTCACATCTTGTGGAGGCAAATGGTTGCACTACTGCACGGTTTACTCGACAGGCGGCGCAGTCCAACTGCAGACTTTTTGTGGTCAGTACAAGAAACGCACAGCACTGCAATATAATTACGGATGACGTTATTAGGGGCAGGGGTCAAGGATAACTACTCCACCTCGGAATAGGTTAAAAAAAAAAGGTTAATGCAGCACCTGGCCCGCACGCAAAGTGACGCACATGAGACACATCCTTCCTAAGATTTTGCACAGCTAACAGGTGCACATGTGGTTACGCGCACGTTTGCACGTTTGCACGGCCTTTCTGCCTTTTTACACACATAATACCACAGCACTGCGGTTGCTGAGCATTTATTTACCATACTTTAAGTGTAAGATTACAATCATCTCAGAGTGGATCCGTTTTATAACACGAAGCTTTGAGATAAACAGCAGTCGACGGTGGAGGACGCTGATCAAACAGGTGAGCACAGCAACAAACTGTGTGTGTTTGTGTGCGCGTGACAGTGTTAAAAATGAGACTTGGTGAGGCTATAAATATGCAAGGTGCTGTGATTTCTGCAGCTTAGCAGTGAATGTTGAACCGGCTGTGTCGTCCATATTTGTTAACCGTTTGCCTCTATTGTGTAAGTGAATGGGTTGTCTGCTAATTTATAGTTAAAAAAAGGTGTTTGAATATGTGAAGAAGCTCGTTTTTCGCACAAGTGTCTGCAGAAAAGAAACTGAACTTTTGGGTTTAAGGTTTGAATCTTAAAGTGTGTGGAAGTTTGGTGGTACAGTTTTTTTTAAAAACGCTTAAAAATGCTTTTTACTCTTCCTCTTGAGTTAGTGTGAGAGCCTTGCTGGACTCAAATGAGCTCTCCTGCTGCAAAGGTTGTTTGGATAAATTGCATCACGAAACTATAGGACTTAAAAGTGAAGCACAGATGTGCTTGAGCACGCACATCTCTTGCATGCGAGTATCTCATATATCGATATAAGCCATGTACCTGCCTAAAAAGGGATTTAGAACGGGACCCGCAGACAATTGGTCACACTGCACTGCCCAGCACACAGTCACACAGTCACACACACCTACACACACATCTAACCTGTCTATTCCTTCCCCTCATTCACATTTATAAATAATGCATGAAACCCCTGTGATTGGGGTTATTGAAAAAGGAGAGAGAGCTGTGTGTGTGTGTGTGTGTGTGTGCGTGCGTGCGTGCGTGTGTGTGTGTGTGTGTGCATGCGTGCTTGTGCCTGTTTAATAGAAAAATGCAGCAAGAAAAAAGTTTTTACCAAAACAAAACTTTCCCATGTTCAGAGACTCTTCTGTCTCATCTCATTCTCTCTTTTTCTCGCTTTCTCTCACACACACACACACAATCTATCTCTCCGTCACAGCTGCCCCTCTGCCCTGTCGCTCCACCTGTCTCCTGCTGCAATTTCCCTGTGGACCCAATCAGTGGTGAGCACTCGAAGACGGATTATGGCCTTAAGCAGCGCTCAATAGGAAGTCAAGAGGAGGAGAGGGATGGAGGGGGATAGAGAGGGAGGATGGAGAGGAGAGGAGGAGTGTTAGGATGAGGTGGAAGGAGAGGATGAGCACTTTGGGGATTACAAATGTGGAACAAGAGGTGGTGGGAGGTGACGGTAAAGGAGAGGACAGCGGTCTGCAGGAAGCAATGGAAAAAGGTGAAGAGATTTCATTGCACCCACAATATGACTGTACCTGCAAGACTTAACACTGACTTGCATCATGCAGCCATTTCGAAAATTTAAAGCACCGCAAGTATTATGTAAAAAATGAAGTTTTTCCTGAGGCCGACTGTGCTGCCAGTGAAATTAAAAAGGCTCAGGATCCCAAATTTACTCTTTTTAATCTGCCCATGACATTTTATATTATCATGTGTTCAAACTTTATTGGACTTAAGGGTGAAACTAGAGCAAAGCACCAAAAGTCTTATTTTGATCTTCTTACTTGAATCTTTCCCTCAGGAAAAATTCTGGACTGACGTTAAGTCTAAAAGAAAAGGTCAGATATATGAAATCATCCTCTGGGTTTGATGAATTCCAACCCCAAATTTAATGAAAATGTTGTCAACAAATAATGGGTCAGTTAAAAGAGATAAAATTTAATGGCGAGTCTTTTGATAACACTTTAAAAGCAAAATGTCAGACAATCTTAGGATTTGCTGCTTTTCTCTGTTTTACATCACTGCAATCTGGACATATTTAAGATTTGGATGGTTCCTCTCAGACTTAAGGGAATTACAACATGCATTTTTCTTTTTTTATGACATTTTCCAGACCAAACTTTAATGAAGAAAATAACCACCAGAGTGTTAGAGGGATAGAGAAATGATCGACAAACATTGCCATCTTTGCGCTGACTATAAGTTCAGAGACAAAACGAATATAAAAGAGAGATGAGAAGTGAAAAGAAAAGGAAATGTAGAAAAGCGGTGATATTGTGTGCCTGCTTGATATGTCAGCATGAGTTTTACGCATAACTTCGTGTTTGTGTTTGTGTGTGTGTATCCTGGTGTGAATCTCTGTGGACCAACTCAGGATGAGAGAGAGTGACTGTGGATTTTCTCGGAATTTAGTTTTGCTGACGTTAAAGATTTTTCTGACTTTTTGAATTTGCCATCGATTTTTGCACACCGCTTCCTGGACGTCGCTGTAAAACAAGACTGATCACCTGTACTAGTGTGAGTCAGTCCTCATGCAAGAAAGAGTGTGTGTGAGAGATGTGTATTCTCCTTCAGATGCATCAGTGTGCTTTTGTGCGTAGTTTTTTGTTCAACTGTCGGTCTGTCTGTCACTATGTACCTTAGCTTCTCCTGTTACGACGACGTCTCTCAGACTCGGCTGCATGGTTTCAATTATTGCAAATCCCTGTGTGGAGAACATACCAGTGATGAACCGATGTTCACACTATCTGCTTGCTCTGCAGGATCCTGCAAAAGACTCCCCTAAATTCCCCAGCTCAATCAAGGACTATCCAAGCACAGGGGGGAAAAGATAATATTTGCCCAACATTTGTTAGGTGAGGAATGAGGATGGAGTCTGCGGGGAAGAGGCAGAGCGGCCTTAAATGAAGCGTAACGTTATGTTGAATGGGACAACATGAAGTGGTGCAGCGATTTTGGCTCATCGATGCTCTCTGGGAAAAGAGAGCTAGAAGTGGAGCGAGATATTAAGTGCCAGTACCAGCAGTTAGTCTCAGTGTGCTGCTGTTGGACTGTCCAGAACATATCGATTGTTCTGACACATTGTGGTTTGTAAATGCAATTAGTGCCAGAACTCTCTGGGCTGGTGATTAACTCTGTAGTTGTTTAACGAGACCTGAGGCTTTACGCTTTGGACATTAGCATGAATCACTTGAAGAAAAACTTGCAGCGCTGCCCAGTGCCCACTGATCACCCTTTGGGTTGGGAGTCAGTTCAGACAGCAGGGAGGCTGCCTGCCAAGACTGAGCCTCAATCCTATAGTAATGAGCAATTTAATGTCTGATCCTATAAGAGCCATTCATCTAAGTTGATTCCTAGAAGCCGACGCTGTGGTGCTTTAAATCTGAAAGATGCTTACTTGTTTTTAATAACTAATGAAGGCCTGGATTATCAGATGTGGTGCGAGAGCAGAATAAACAAATAAAAAATGAGAAGAAAACAGAAACCTTTCCTCCCTAAAAACATAAAATCAGAGAGTTGTTGGCACACGGCCAGCTGTTATATCATGTAACTCAATATCCATACAGTAAGTTTATTGGTTTAATGATAATGTATGCTTTGACTGATTATTCTGCTCGTTCCCTAAAGCAATAACTGCGAGGTAATAAGTAACCACAGATGTAGCCATGTCAGCTTTTATTACTCTCTGAACCAGAGAGCTGTCAGCTTCAAGGGCATTTTATTTAGGTATTATCACATCATCATCATCGGGCCAGAGAAACGCTACCTGACTGAGAGGCAGAGCGGGGCAAGAGACTGGCAGATACAATACACCACTTGTGGTTTCATATCGTGCCAAGTTATTGAACGCTGTCTTCTTCTTCTTCAAAATACCTTGTCTGCTGCAGTCCTGAAGCCGGTTTGCCAAAGGTACAAATTTTACTGTCTGTGAATGTTTGTCAGTCTTCCAGCTCATGGGATATCGAGTCAAATTGAGTAAAAGATTTTGGAAATACTGATGTCAAGAGTCTGAAGTCCTCCAGTGCAGCAGCCTTGAGGAACTTTTAATTGGAAAGTCTTTAAATTTTTCTCTCTTCATTATTTCGCATGAGCAAAGTGTTAAAATACTTTTTTCTACTCCGTAAAAGCCTAGACCTTGTTTCAAGCCTCTCCCAACAATGCCATTAAATATATGTATTATTCTGGTGAAGAAATATGAAATTTCTGACCTAGGCCCTGAAAAATTCACCATGCATAATTTGTATTTAATCACAGAAATGAAACTCCTCCACATGTCCTTAAAACCATAGAAAAAATGGTAAGGATAGGACCTCAGAGCCTTTTCTGGTAAAAAGGCAGCAGGTCCTGCTGTGTGTTCTTGAAGATGCCCTTCATGTGAGGGGCTTTAACATTTCAGCTAACTGGAGGGGAAATTCAGCAGTGTTTAACCTTTTTGTGGGAGATTCTTAAACCTTATGAACAAATGTAGGTGGCTGGTTACATTTCATTCCTTAAATAGCACTCAAGTAAATGCATGAAGGCTTAATGTGCTTAATGTGCAGCCAACACGAGTGAGTCATACGTGCTTATGTGTCCCCAGAAATATGGAGGGGAGACAAGAGAATGACGACAGCACGCTGACTGGGGCTGCCAGTAAAACAAAGAGGACAAAACTGTAAAGGGATGCTCGTGTTTGTGTTTAAATTAGTCTGTTTTTTAAATTCTTATAAGCAAGGATATAAAAACTGTATGTTCTTTCTGCTTTGCGGCACGAGCAGTTAAACTGTCTTCACCTGCTCCATATTTCTGCACAGATTGCACCACAGTTTAAAAAACAATAGGAAATATTGATGGACTTTGTGTGAAAACTGGCTGATCTGTTTTGTTTTCCATTGTAGCTTAAATATAATTATATGTAAGCTGTATATTTATGGCATGAGATCACTTGAAGAGGCTGATGCAGGTCCAGCAGCTTTTGATGGAAATTAAATCCTTTCAGTGTTCACTTTAAAAAGCTCATGGTCTTAAGTCTTGAGTCCAGCATTGTTACCCCTGACATTAAACGCAGTGATCTCAGATTGAGTCACCTCAGGAGTCCTCAAAAGGTGACCTGCACTGAACGGTCAGAGTGGGATTTTCTTTCTAGGACAAACTATTCAATCAGTTTTATAAGTGGTTTAGCCTTGGAGACAGAGACCTTCTCCTTGGTGGCACCGCTGAAGAATGACAGCACACTGAAGCACTCACCTGCATTGTTATACTCGCTTGTTTTTACATCTCAACTGAGCCAGTGGTTTTCTCGCCTTGAACAGACTCTGCAGTTTGTCGAAGGACTATTCCAATAGATGTCCACTCAGACTGTGAAAAGTGCGAGTGGGGGTCATTTCACTTTCATACCTGCACTTTGAGAAAGTCTAAGCTTCTACAAAGGCTTTGGCTTGAATAGGACAGAAGGGATTGGATGTTTATCCCAGAGGGAAACATCTGTCACATTAATAAAAAAATACAACAGACACTATTCATTAATAGAATTTTATTTAATCATGACAGGGAGATGTCCAAAATTCCCTTTTTGCAGGTAATATATTATTATTTGCAGGTTTCACAGACATTTTTCAGACCTAAATTTTGAAGAAAACCTTTGGAAGACTAACTGATAGTAGAAATAATTGTTATTTGCAGCCTGCAGAGAGTAGACACAGATTATTCAATATTAATTTAGTTCAGTTAAATATAGGGTCTGATTGATATGGGATTTTTAAGCCCAATACCGATACTGATTTTAAAGTGAAAAAGTCACCTATTACCGATGCGAGCAACTGATATATTGAATTTTTGTGCTGGACTAAAAATAGACCTTTTCTATGTTCATTGTGCGCCAGTTTTGTACCAATATGACTATGTAAAGGTATTCAGAAGGCTAATTTCGTTAACAAGTAACTGACTTTATTTAAAAATACTCAACATTGTTATACATACATAAATAAATAAAAATAGCCATATAAAGTAAACATCAGCACTCACACTATGTTGCACCATTTTTAAATCACCATAGGCATTGTTTTCTGCATTTAATGTACTGTAAGATAAGTTTTATATCAGAGCATATCGGAAAACACGTACGCCAATACGATATATCTGTGATGGGCCCGTCAAAGGCCGACAGCGGTCCATAAATTGGTCAACCATTATATTGGTCTGGCACTAATTAAATACAACTTACAATATCTTTGCTCTTTGTAAGTCTGATTTGGAGCATTTTTAAAGACCCAAGTCAGCAGCATGCTGCAGCAGCATCTGTTCCTATATGTGTGATGGTTTCCCTCATGACCCTCTCCTCCATGAGAGGCGCTCTGCCTTCAGGATGGCTCTTTTCCCACTGCCACTACAAAACTGTTTAATTTATGGTCAACAACAAAACAACCAGCAGGTATGCAGCATTGCTTAAAGTGGAGTGCATATTTGGTGGCTCCCTTGAGCCTGAAAAGGAGAAAATGACTGAGTGTCCAATTAAAATGCTGAATGTTTTGACTACTTTGTACAAACAGACCGACACATACTGTACAAACACAATGTAACAAGGGTCTTGTTTGTGCAAAAACCACCTGAACACCTCATCTTTTAAACTGTACTTCTCAATCTCAAGGTAAACATAACGGCCTCCTTCTTTTGTATTTTGCTCAAACAAATACATCCTTTCTCCTTTTACTGCTCATTTGCGACAAACAAACCACAGCATTATCACTGCTGACAGTAAAAGAGGAGAATAGCGGCTACCTGGCCACAGCGGCCCAGCTGTGCTTGCTAATAGGAATGTTGCCAGCTGTGATATTTGCAGAAAAACTGTCTGTTGCAGCCAAAATACCACGACTTTGCTCAAACATCATCACAAGAAAGGGCACATTAAACTGCAACCAAACAGAGAGAGGAGGAGGGAAAAGCCCCAGTGTACCTAAACAGAGAGATGAGTGTTCCTGAGGGAACAATAATTAGATAGACTGCATAAATAGACTGTTTGAGAAGCTAATGTGATCACCTACTAGGAGCTGCTTTTTGTGACATTATTATTATTATTATTATTTATGTTTATTTTTCTATTCTTATAAGCTGAGCATCGGTAGCTTGAGTCTCTACTCTGCCATCAAAGGAGATCTCAGGCTTCCTTTGTCATCATTAAAAATAACCCCTGAGCAAACAGTATTCTCATTATGTGTGATGTACAGTAAACACATGATGCTGGAACTACTTAGTGCCACCTGAGGCCAAAGTTTAATGGTTGCTTAGAAAAGACGCACATGCACACACTCACTCACATGTACTGTTATAATTATGTGGTGTGTGTTTGTGTGTCTGTGCAGGCGAAGTGGCTTTAAAACAGCGCAATCCAGTGCAACACATGTATTTAAATGACTGAAAACAGTGTACAGGTTTTTATATGTTTTATATGTGTATACGCACTTTGTACAGATGTGCTTGTGCTTGTGTGTTCGTGTGTGTTCGTGTGTGTTCCTGTGGTGGGTGGTTGGGTTTGTAGCTAATATTGGTCTCATTAGGGATGAGATATATGATCTAGGCCTCACTAATAGATGATGATCGGCCTCATCAGTCACCGGCTCTTTTCCTCTGCTCCCGTCCTCGCTCTCTCTCTCGCTCTCTGTCATTTCCTCTTCCCCCATATGGTGCACTGCGTTTTATAACCATATGAGAGTCTTTAACTTAAAATTATATACTGTCACCCACTGCAATTTCAATCACTCAGAAAATAGTTCCTTTCGATTTGTCTCACTTGTTTCGATAGATCAAACTGCATCGATGGCTCAGTTTTCCAGCTACATTTGCTTGCAGCTGATGTTAGTCGTTAGCCATGCGCCATTTAACGTGCAGGGTTAGCGAACATTATTCTGCAAGTCATGCAGCAGATATTTAGCTCAGAGTGTTGCCTCTGCAACAGCCGGAAATTTTTAATGGCCCTGCTGGTTATTAAAAAGTCATAAAATGTTAATTTGAATGTAAAACCCTTGAGTAATCTGAATGTATGTTTTTTTTTTTTTGTGTGTCTCGGCTGATGTCACTGCAGACAGTTTGACTTGACATGGTAGTAAAAGCATAGATAAACTGTGCTTCTGCTCAGCGCAAGCTTACTGTACATAATGTTTCACATTTAAATGACTTAAAGCGACTATATATTTGTCTTGTTTAGTTGAATTGTGTACATATCAGTCCCTCCAGGATTTCACGGGCGTTTTTCAAGATTGTTGCGGCCTAAAATGCCTGAATTCGCGGCAGCTTTTC
>JAPZDY010000024.1:11175814-11191869 GCA_029783645.1 Ctenochaetus hawaiiensis
GCAGAATTCACGGAGATTGGTTGAATTCGCGTGATTTGGTGCGATCGCAACATCGCGAATTCCTGGAGGGACTGAAAATATGTTATCTCTCATGTTTCTAAAACTTTTTCAAAATCTGAAGAATAAGTAATTTTATTCGCAGTAATGCTGCATTTAATTTTGTCACCTTTTGCTAACTTTAGAGAGACACCAGAGAAAGAGAAGATAAAATGGCAAATGTGAAAAAAAAATTACGTTTAATGCCTCTTGAACATTTGTGTCTGAGTCACTCAGATTTTTATCTGCAGTGGTGGCCAGTTAGCAATGACACTGATGCTGAGTCAAATGTGAATCCAAATGTTTTAATCATTCTGATTGGGAGATCTCAGTGTTTTCGGGTGTAACCGCTTCTTGGTGTTGCTGATGGTCTCAAACACGTGACAGTCTGGTTGAGTTTGAGTGAAGTTTGACATTTAGTTGGTGCTCATCTCTAACCTCAGTTCATGTTGCTTGAGTATTCAGAATAAATCTCCACACTTCAGAAAATACAGCGTCAGTTCTGCTACCTGATGAGGTGAACATAACAAGGTAACATTATTTTTCAGCTTCACTTCAAGCGGTTTGGCCGTCCTTGTCTGCTGCATAAAAGAAACTGTGTAACTCTAAAACTCAACCAGTGAATCAGAGTCACTGTCACCTGGAAGCCAGTTGTTTTTTTTGTTGTCATTTTCAGCATTATTTAAACATAAAACAATAAAAATGTGAAAAAACCCAATACTTACATGGTAAGGATAGGACCCCACAAATTTAAACATTTTAAACATTTTATGTTTATTTTATGCACATTTTTATGTTTTGCATCCATATAGGAATATTAAAATACCAATATTGTTTCATTGCATGTTTTACAGGTAAATGCCACAGTGAAAACATCCATTGACATCCATTAACATCCTGTGAGTTATGATATAAACATACTCTAGGTCTAAACACAACCGGTATGGATACATATTCTCATAGCAAAGCTTAACTCTTGCACTAAATAGTCTTTTACAGAAGTTTAATACAAAAAAATGCCATTACTATTTTATGCTGTGTGTCTCTGAGGCACTTTTTGTTACATACTTATCAAAAAACAGCTCTTGGATGTGTGCCACAGTCATAAAAATAAGCCTCACAGATGTGCCAAATCTAAAACCTGTTTAACTTGTTTTTTATTGTTTAAGCATGAAAATATCACATGGGGTTACAATTAAGGATGAACCTATTTCAGTTCAATCCCTTTACAAAATCCCTGTTTAAAAGATATTTGGTTAACTCATTGAAGGTAAATTCCCAATTCAGCCTTTAATCAATTACTGTTCTGTGTTGTATTGTGATCACTATAGAAAATGTTTTGTATTGTTGTGGTCTGAATTATGTTCAGTATTCCTGTGTGCACTAAAAACAAGGAAGGACAACAAAGTAGATAAGATTGCGATAAATATCCAGTGTGACCTGTGTGTTCACTTTGGATATATTAGTTTGTGCTGAAAGAATGATTCTACTCAGAACCAAAAAATAAATCTGGCATTTTATTTTCGAGCAGGGCGCAGTTATTTACAAGAGCAGTCACATTTTTTATCGCTCCAGCAGTACATGAAGTTCCAGGTAACAGTTTTAGTACGTCATCAATAATCTTTGATGGACTCTGCTGAGCATTAATTCTTGGATGTTTTCACAAAGCACAAGTTCTTGGAAACAGGTCATATGTTTTTTCCTCATGTTGCTGATAAAACAAAGAAATATAGTTGTTATCATTTACCCCCCAGGCTTCTTTTTCCTCTGCTGCTCTCTGTCACTTTCCTGGTATTTTGCCTGCATTTCTGTTTCTTACCTAATGATTTTTGATTTGTTACTCTGTGTGTGTTTCTGTGTGTGTTTGCACAATATGTGTTTGCCACTTAGTTTCCATATTTTCTTGACAAGGATGCAGCTGAAGCGCGCTGGACCAGCTTTACTAAGCGGGGCACAGTGAGTCCTGGATCATCGGCTTTAGCTAATTGTCTCATTGTTATTCAGGCGTCCAATAAAGTTTAAAACTGATAGTATGAAGTCACTGACCCGTGTGTAAGGCAAGAATGCACATACACACAAACTAACCCTGTAAGAGATGGCACATCACACACCAATACAAGACAAAATCAGACACACAATGTACGTGAATGTAACAATGAAGGCACACAAGCAAACGCAGACACCAGAAACGCAGATCTGGTAACTGTTAAAATGTGCAAAATGTAGGCACTTTCAATTCTGGCACCATTAACAGCTCAAATTCTTGATTTATGTAGTGAAACAGCTACACAGCAGTCAACAACAGTCTTTATGTCAGGGACTTCAGTAATCCTGTGACTTTTCCTGTAGTGCCGCCAGCAGGTTAACTTTTGTGATTTAAAGTGAACTGTCTCGTCAACTATTGGATGAGTTGACATGAAATTTGTTCCAGATATTCATGTTCCCCTCAGGATAATTTGAAAAAAAAAAAGTGTGATCTTTTAACTTCTTCTCTAGCGCCACCATCAGGTCAAAAGTTGTACTTGTCCGATATTTGGTATAACTAATTTTACTCTAATCAACCTCCACTTTGTGTTTATTCTTAATTAGAAAATGTTAGCATGCTTAAACACTTATAAGACAGTGAACACGGTAGCATTATGCTTGTTAAACAGCATGTTAGCACACTGATATTAGCATTATGGCCAAAACACAGGCTTATAGAGCCACTAGCATCGCTAGGACTCACTTGCCACATATCAACATAGTATTTCTTTTTCTTCTATTTATTCCGACTGGTACTGTGTTTCAGCCATTTTAGCCTCCTCTGAGGCCATATGGTCATATGGTTGACTAGCAAACCCCTGAAAAAAACTGATTATTTTTTTTACTGTCAACTAACAAAGGTTACGACTTATAAGAATATATGTAGGCTGTTTATGGGATTCCTTTAATACAACTGTAATATAAACAGAATGAAGGAGACCAAAAGCATGTGAGGAGGAAATATGGAGAAACATATTTTTCAAATATTGAAAACAACAATAAATTAAAAATATAGCGTGTATGACAGTAATGAGCAGCAAAGAGAAAAACTGAATTGTTTTCCTTAAAACAACAGTCCAGCAGAGAAAACATGACATTGAGAAACTGACCTGCCAGAGCCAGATTCTTCTATGTTTTCTATTTCTGTACTCGCTGAGAAGTAGGAAAAAACTAATAGGAAACAAGCACAGACAGACTCCTCTGTTTGTATGAGTCATTTTCATTCATTTGGCCTGCCAAACCGGCTTTCTGATTGAGGAAAACAATGAAATCATTTATGTTCTGCTTGTTAGATGTCTTTCTCCATCTTTTTCCTTGACTTGTCTCCATAACCGCAACTCCATCACTCCAGTTTGTTTCTCATGTCTCCCTCCTTTTCTTTCTCTCTCCTTTTCTTTCCAACTCCCTCTGTTTCCTCTTAGTTTTTTTCTTTCACTCCATTTTGTTTTACAAAGAGGCTGCTGTCTGTGCACCTTTCCACCTCTCTCCCTGTCTGTGAGAGAGTGAGAAAGAGTGAGATGAGAGAGGATGTACTGAGCGGTTGACATTTCTAAAGCTGACAAATGTCCTGTTTAAATAACACGATTTCATTCCCCCTTTCTTCCACATGATACCACAGTCTTTTGTTCTAACCTTAAAGCCTTTCACAGTAAATTTTTTGTAATAAATTAAACCCCTGAGTTGACTTTATGTGCCTCCTGAGATCAATAGACATATTTATGGTCAGACATAAGTTCTTAGTATGTGTGATATGTTGTTATTTATCAAAAGACTTTGACGTGATAGTTTTCTTTGTGGTTTTTTACCAGCTATGAGAAATTTTATACCAGTGCTTTATGCAAAATAATATTACATAATAATAATAATAATAATAATAATAATATATTCAAATATGTGCATCTTTTAATGCTGTAGCTTGTTGATGTTGAGCAAATTCAACCTTATAGGGTTTGGTAGTGTAATGATTATGCAAAATAATCTTATGTATTCTTATGTATTTTAAAAAACTGCACTCATAGTCCCCTCACACTAGTGTTTTCGCTTGTTATTAATATGTGAAGTTTTGGCAGCATCATACAGCATCATCCATCTTCCATCTGACTGAGTGAGTATGCAGAGCCTTGCGTTTCCAAAGTGATGAGTAACTACAGCTGTCATATGTAATAGAATACAATGATAAAACCATATTTTAAAGTACTGAGGTACATCTGAAATGTTCCAGTAAAGTGGAAGTTTGAAGTAGGATCAACCACTGCAATCCAAAAAGTCAGACAATGCTTTTGTCTTTTAATTAGTAAACATTCTCAGATGAGATGACAGTAGAGATGCTGATCTCACTTAACATGGTGATATGTTGGATTCATGTGAACAAAATTGTCTGTTAATCAATTAATGTTTCTAAGATTCATGTATGATTTAATCCAAATGAGCATCAAGCTGGAATAAATGGAAAAATAACCCCAAAACACGAATCAAACAGTCAAGAGAAACAGCAGATGGTGACATGACATAAAGGGTGGTCTGGACAAAGAGTGACATCTAGTGGTGACAGAGGCACCTGGCATTGTGAGGACGTGTTGACAGAGATAACAGTTCACCCATTAACATCTAATTTTAATATTAAATGTGCAGAATTAATGAAATTCAATCCAGACTTAGTTTCTGAGGGACTGACAGAAATTACTTAATAAAGAATATGAAAGGATGCACATTTGGCTTCTTTTTCCAGGACCACATGAAACACAAACATGACAAGCATGCAGGACTTTGTTATCAAATACTACTTTGTATCCTTCTGGCAGCCATATGTGCGGATTATTCTTTGACAACAATGATGAGCATTTTCAAGTATTTGACCTGACCTTTAACATGCAATACATCTTTGTTTGGCCTAAATTCAGCTCAATCTTTCACATCCCCTGCCGTGAATAAAGAGCTCTCTGTTTCAACTCGATGGCAAATAATTCTCCAATCTCTCTTTTGGCCGGGTTTTTGGATTTCAGTCTCCACTCGTTAGCTTGTTTGGCCCTGAGAACCGGGATTTACAAATCCGTCTTGCACCAAATTGGTTCTCGGGCCAAGAAAGCTACGTCACCCAGAATCCCTAGTGGTGGCCATTACTCAAAACTATTCATACAATAGAGGCAGAGCAGAATGGGAAAGTGATTTCAGCAGAGCTGAGAGGGAACAGCTGCAGCGTTCTGCTGTTGGAGGATGACAGATTTCCTCTTCCCTCTTCCTCTCACTCAATCCCTCTCACTTACTCTGTTCTCTATTCTTGTCACTATATTTTCTTTCACTTCCTCTTTTTCTTTGTCTTGATTTTCTCTGTCTCATTGTCTTTATTTCAGTCTCCACTCCACTTTCTTTCACCCACTTTTTATGCCAAATCTCTTTCTTCCCATAAGACACTAAAATGTATGCACACACACATGCACAGATGTATACCCACAATTACACACAAGGGAACTCGGCTCTGCAAATGCATTCCCAGGAATATTAGACCAAGGAATTTTAATGGGGCCATTTCACATTTCAACTATGTAAAAAAGAAGAAAAAAGAAGAAATACTAACATGCTGTTCACTAACGGAGTGGAACAAAGTGTGTGTTACTGGGTGTGTGTGTGTATTTTTACAGTATGAACTAGTCATTTTCAAATGGTGCAAACATCCAGAGAAGATCAGAGTGAGAGTTTAAGGTTTGAGGTTGTTTTTAAAGATGGAAAGTTTTCTGTGTCTGACAAGTACCTGAAAAAACCACAGACACTTGAAAACCACAAGATGCAGAGCTGAAACGGTGTGTTGTGCACTTTGATACACACTCATGCATACGCATACACAGTCCTGTATGCAGAAACCACCATTTAGGGTATTCAGAGTATTGAACTTTCTAAACTCCTCCCATTTCTGTCTGTGCTTCTGGGAAAGTGCATGTCAGTTTGTGAACATGCAGTCTTGTGTTTGCTTTGTATGTCTGCATGTGCGTGCGTGTGTGTGTGTGTGTGTGTAAGAGGAACCACATCTGGAAACAATAGAGCAGTAGATGCTGTCACTTTCCCTTTACCTCAGGCTTTTGAGTGGATTCTTAAACAAACACTCAATTCACTCACAGTAAATTACAGGAAGGCAATCTGAGCTGCAGCCTTAGATATTTGGACTCTCGTTCACTCTCTCTTTTGCCGACAACACACACACACACACACATACACACACTCATAGTCACACACATACATACACAAGCATGCCCGGAATTAATCATTTCTTCCAGATGCAGTTTTACCCCTGCGCTGGTAAATTACAGCCTTGCGTGCATTAAGAGTAATTGTAAAACCAAATTACAACAAATTTTAGAGTGGGAGGAAGTGTGCAAGCTCTTGTGAGTGTGTTGTGTTTGTGTGCGTATGTGTGTGTGTAGTTGATGAGATGTGATTGATGGCACAGTAATGTTTACACAGTCTAATCACTGTGTTTCCACTGTGGGTTCAAAACAAATTAAGTGGTTACATGGAGCATTTCTTCACCTAACCTAAAGTAACTGTTACAAAGGGAACTTAAAATGTTCAAAGCAGAGTTGCTGCTGTATAGATGTGAGGAGTTCGTGAGGTTAAGAGGCTGCAAACAACTGTTCAAGGGTGTTGGTGGCTCATAGAGCACCGACACTTCATTTGTCTCATCAGACAAGAGGTGGCAGCATTGTTCTGTTCATTAAGTGAGCACAACTGAAAGGACACACACGGGAGTTCAACACCTTGTCCACACACAAGCAGGTACTTATTAATGTGTAGTTTTTCAAAGTTTTTCAGCCCTTCATCACACACAAACACTGTTTTAGGTCACTGAAAACTGATCCAGCCAGGGTGAAGATATTCAGTAACCCTGAAGTGTTGTCATGCAGGCAGATGAAACCTTGTTTCTTGCTTGAGATGACAGATTGTTTGCTGTTATTGCTTATGGTTGATGTAAGAGTGTGCAATAATTAAAAAACTAGTCAATGGTGTCTTTTGCGAGGTCTGTTAAGAATTGAAGAATCACTTTTGATGACCAGTTAGTCAGTGAACAAGCAGAAATATCAAACAATTTTAAGTATTGGCTGCTGTTTTTCATCTAATGTGAGTTACATCAATATACTTGTGTTAAAATGTTCAATGGACAAGACATTTAGATATGTTTCTGTAAGCTTCAGAAAATTTAAGCAAGTGTTTTTTTTTTTTTTTACTATTTACCAACATTGGATAAACCAAAGCAATTATTTATTGTGAGGAAATTGGTAGAATGATTGACAATGAAAATAACAATCATGCAACTATTTATATTGTATTTTTATGAAGCACACACGTGTACATGAACAAACACAAGTAAAACTGCATCAAAATACTGGAAACCAAAAAGTTTTTATTCAACATCTTCTGATACAAAAGTGTTTTTAAATAACAAACAAGTTTTAAAATTTTATATCACTTTTTTTACAGGATAAATTAACAGTTTCTTTATAATACACTGATGACATCATCAAGACAACAAGTTTTTCTACACAGAGGAACAGTCTCGAAGGCCACGCTCGTCTCCAACACTTATTCCTATCTGGGCTTCTCAAAAGCATTTTACAAATCTGTATTAGCAGTGGTTCTCAGTCTTCATTAGGCTGTGGCTCTCGCTCACCGTGTTTCAAGGCACAGCTATTCACTGATTGTTTGGAAATGTCACCTGAATTTCAGCGTGGTCAGACTAGAGGAGACGGCCAAGACATTAAGACAGTTTAAGAGGGAAACTGCATTAGCTCCGAAGGGGAGGTGGTCTGAGGTTAATTTAATTCACTTTAACTCAATGTAAAGTTTGTTTGACTTTGGAAATTCAATAAGTGTGCCAGGGTATGCTGGTTTGAGAAACGCCAGGACCAGAACTTTTAAAACTATTGCTGCATTCATTGAGGGGGGGGTTACATTTTTGGGGAAAAAGCAGCCCACGCAGTAAAAAAAAAAAGATTTTCTGTCCCAGGTGCTTTCTGGTTTCACTAACACACACAGCTCTTCTACATTGAAATTACCCAGAAATAAATGTTTCATTTCTCAAATGTAGAAGCGGTAAAGAGACACCCCCACAACACACACACACACAGCCACATGATTTTATACATTCAAAGACTCACTGAAACGCAAGAGCTTTGCTTGATAGATTGTCAGGCAAATACATGCTGCACTCAAGCAGCTGCAGGATTTTGGTGATTTTAGCAGTAAGACACGATAGACCAGGAATAACTCATCCAAATAAAAGCTTATAGCACATTTCATAAGCGGTTATCCCGAGAGAATTAAATAGTGGAAGATGCTTATTATCAACAAAATAAACAGCTGGAGATGTGGAACAGAAATCTCTTCTCTGTCTTCCTTGAAAATTCTGATATAAAATGAACTATTTATTTCTTTTCCAGGGATGATTTGATTGTCTGGGAAATGAGCCATGATGCTGCAGACGGGGTTAAAGAGAAACAGACAGGCAGCGGGCCAGTGGGAGCAACAGACAGACAGACAGAGAGACAGAAAGATCTGCAGGCCGAACAGACACTCCAATTAATTGAGACGATTTCATTGTGTTTCTATGATAAATTAACAAATTTCAGTAATTCATGAAGACACTTAGACAATCAGACTGAAGGGAGACGGATATTTTCTCTGACTTACTGGTGTTTCTGTTCCTCCTGATGGTCCTCAGAACTTGTTCGTATAAAAGCTGGTGGATGAGATTCATGGGAACTGATTCCTGTGTGTGTGTATACCTGCATATATATCACATATGTCTTTGACAGCTCTGTTCTTGCATAATGTGTCTTTTGGCAAGTGATTGTCTAATAACCTCTAATCTTTAACCCGCCTCGGGTCTGATGTTTATAAAAGAGGGCAGGGGGAATAACTTAATTTCCTGGATTTCATGGTAACTCGAGAGCGCATACAGTACAGAGTTTCCGAGAAGACTGCACACATCATTTAAAGTTAGCTGAGCTTCTCATAGACTACAGAGGTAAAATACACACAGGCCTACATTTCCCAGGTGCCTGACTGCTTCAGAAAAAGGCACAACCAGGGAACTCCCAGAATTCATTGCAGTATGACTTCAGTCACCTCAGACTTGACATAGATGTACAAGACATTTTAAAAAAATAATCTCTCATTATGTTGCTTTGTCTGACCTTGATATCACAATATTTGTAAGAAAAGTTATGAATTAAACACATTTTCTGCCACATACTGACAACTGACCGCACTCTCCCTGTTAAAGGCTCTCTGCATATTAAAGGGGAAATCCAACACATTTGATATCAATGTCTAATCAGTGTTATTGGTAAAAGTAGTCAATTGAAGCAAAACATACCTCTGTGTCTCCTATTTTGACTAAAAAAAAACTGTGTTCTCCTGCTGCTGTTTCTCCGACACCGGTGATGTTAATGTTAAGACAGAGATACAGGCAGTTTTAACACAGGTAGACAGGGGGCGTGCTGCTACTTAAAAACTAAATTTGTTTTCTTTGCTGCCCAGTCAATGAGGGCATCTGCGTTCCTGGTAAATCCTGTTTGCATTTAGGAAAATATTGCTTCAGCTGACCACATTTACCATCAAACCTCATTGACCCATACATTAAATATAGTGAAATTCCCCTTCAATATACTGTGTAATGATTTGTTACTAGTGCCGTCACTGCTGTCCCTGGTAATGAACCTGTGACAGACACGGACACTTCAAATGTTTTTTTTTACAATCATAGTGCATCATTAAAGCCCAGAGCTGGTTTCCCAAATAGTCTGAACAGTACAATCACCTGTGCTTTCATATTGTACAAAAGATGATCAATTACAAAAAAAGTGTAATCATGTTGTTCAAATGTAAACACATCACAGATTTAAGGCCATATTTTGTATGTTTCTATCTGATTGAGTTACTTTTGGTCTGGTGTTTGATTGATTTTTTGCATTTTCCTGTTTAGACAAAAAAAATAACATTTTGTCAGATGCTTTTGGGAAACGTCAACCTTTTTCCATGTATCTGCACCAGGACCATCCAGTGTAAAATTCAAATCCTTAAGACCCTAAAAATAAAAACGGCACAACTGTGACTGTTTCCAGCACATTCAGTCTCTTCTGCTGAGGACTCTGGAGAGGAAAGAGAGACTGAGAGGTAGACGTGGTGCTACACAGCTTATCGGTGTGTCCGGTCTGCATATTGATGCTTCTATTTGGTCTTTCCCGTCTCTCTTTCTCCTTCATTTTTTTTAACTTTCTCTAGCTCTCTGGGCAAAGGAAGTCTGACAGAGGTAGAGAGGCTACTGTTGCTACTTATTTATGACCCGATCCTCCAGTTTTCTTCTCCTTTAGAAGCTCCGGGTCAGTTAGAGAAGAGGTGAGTCATGCTTTTGGACTCTCCGCAAGCTTTTTTTGAAGCCATAACATCCAGCAGCTTCCTTGAAAAACCCCTGCTGTATTCCTTTGACACATTGCTCATCTCCTTCCCATCTCTCTTCTCTGCCCTCTCCATCTTCTGTTTGGCAGAGTGAGTGTTTGTCAGTGAGAGAGGAGCAGGTAGAAGTCCACCCATGTCCTTTCTCCTCACACCACTGTCTCGTTGCCCTTCCCTGGTTTGATCCAGCCCTCGCCTGGCGCCCTCTTGCCCCCCCGGCTCGCTCTGCTATCTCTAAGCAAACGGGCAGAGCAGCGCTGCCAGGTGTGAAGGGTTTTTGCCGACCAGATCCACATGCCGGATGTTATGCCAACAAGTAGAGACATGAAGATTCGAAGCATCTCTGATGCTACGTATGAGTCCCGGGGGCTTGCCCTGAACTCCCCCCAGTGAGAGAGCTGGTAGAGGTAACAGCCAATGACAGTGGAGGCTGGGACAGTGTAGAGAACAGAAAACACTCCGATCTTCACCATCAAGCGCTCCAGCTTGTCTGTTTTGGCACCATCTTTCTGCAGATTGGAGCGGATCTTGAAAAGAGCCACGAGACCAGCACAGATGAACAGAGTGCCTAAGGTTTAAAAAAGGAAAACAGCAAAATGTAAGAAAATATACTGGCGGGCGTGTAAGACAACAAAATAACTAAGGATATAAAAAAGGATTGTCTAATATAACAATAAACCAAGGTCTTACTATAGAAAGTAGAGATATAAGCACATTATTTTCAAAAAAAGATGTAAAAATGTCATATAAATGCTTGGACTGATTGCATTATCATGTTATATTTACCTATTAGAAGATATGTGGCCAGAGGTGCCACCACAAAGCCTGTGAGCGCCTCCTGCTGCTGGTTACCAACATAGCAGAGCCCCGTCAGGTCGTCTGCATCCACCAGTCTCATTATGAGGATGACGATGGTTTTAACGGCTGGGATGGCCCACGCTGCTATGTGGAAGTAGGAGCTGTGCATCTCAATGGCCTCGTGGCCCCACTTCAGCCCAGCCGCCAAGAACCAAGTGAGGGTCAGGATCACCCACCTGAAAGAGAGAGCAAGTGTTGACTTTTCTGTTAAAAAGAGGGCAGATTCATTAAATCCTTTTGTAATGAGCTCATCATAACATAACAGAGTATTAGGTTAAAGGGTCATATTTTAGGAGAAAGTGAGATCCTTGAGCTTTCCAGTCTGTCGCTCTTACAAAAAGGAAGAGTGAAGACAAACAGGATAAGGAAGAGAAAGAGTTTCCATTTCAACTGTACTGCAGCACGCACTCAAAAAGTGTCTTTTTTATTTTTTTTTAAATGCTGCCTTCGAATGTGAAAGTCAATCCATGTAGCACAAAGGTTATGAGACAGGATAGTCAGACTTTAAAGAAAACAGGATGCAAGTCTCGTGTTCCAATTGTTCCTCGTAAAGTCCATCCACAGCAGTCGATAACAATACAGAGAGATGAAGGATTGATATGGTGAAAAAGCGTGTGTGTGTCTGAGTTTGTTTACACTAACCAGAGTGAGGAAGCCATGCCGAAGAAGTAGAGCAGGAGGAAGACGATGGCGCAGCCGGTGCTCTTTAACCCTTCTTGGACTAGAATTGGTACGGCGGCAGCATCCAGGTCGCAGGAAACGCGTTCCCTTCCCAGAGTCAACCGCACCTGCAGGAAAGCACAGGAAAGGGACATTAGAAAGAAAAAGAAAACACATTTTACTAGTCAGTGAAAGAGGAACAATAACAACCAGACAGAAAATCTGACCTTTTTTATTTATCTAAACTGTACATGAATAATTCCTCTTCATTTAATTCAGTAAACTTTAATGTGACAATGCAATACTGAATCTTGCACTCACCAGATAGGCCACGCTGTACAGGTTACAGCACATTGACAGGAAGATGATGGGCCTCTCAGGGTAGGAGAAGCGCTGTGAATCCAACAGAAAGGTCAGGACGGTCAGGGTGGTCGACAGGAAGCACAGCACGGCCCACACTGCCATCCACGCGTCCGTGAAGACCTTGGCTCCTCGTCGATAGAGCCCACTGTCGTATCCACACTGGAGAGCGCAGCTCTCAGTCTGGTTTAACCAGGTGTACTGGTCAGGTGCAGATCCCAAGGCTTGACACTCCTGGTGGTTAGGATTGCGGAAAGGCGTGTTGGGCGATTCCTCGTCTCCTGGACCCTCCATGCACATGTGGTTGTGGTCGTTTTGAGGTGGGAAGAGACTGCAGTTTAACACCTGGAGAGGAGGCATGATGGGAAATTGCATCTTGGTTGCTTATTTAAGTGACAATACTTATATTTTGAATTCATTTACAGTAATTAATTTCCTTTTTTGCTTAAAAGAAAGTTTTTAAATCTTAATATTTAGTTTACATTTTATGTCTGTTATCATATTCAGGATCTTCGTGTGTGAATAAACTCACCTCTGGCCATATGAATCCAAACTCATGGAGCACTGGGAGACATTTCCTCTTGACAGACAGACACATGCTGCCACATGGACCAATGGGGATGGGAACCTTGTCTGTGCACATTGGCACATAGACTGAGCACAGGAAGAACTGGAGAAAAATGAAGGTAGAAGATTTCAAGTTGAACTTTTTTTGCACAGTTTTGTAAAAACAAATTTAAACAGTTTTTTTCACAGTCAGATTTCAGAGCACTACAGTAAAGAGTGACTACAGAGACAGTTGAAAGACTCGTAATGGTTTCAGAGTTGGACTGATGGTTCTGCAAATGTGTTGAATTGCTATACTCTGTGTGTGTGTTTAAAGTCAAATATTTTTCTGACGAGAAAAGAGGAGTGAAACAACTTCACCTTTGACTCAATAAGATTAATTATACATGAGTTATCCAATGTTATGTCATAGCACTGCTCTGTGAGCTTTGCTCCAGCTGAGTTAAAACTGTGAAGCTGAAGGTAAATCGTGTCAGTGGTTTCGTGCTTAGAGACGTGGAAACAGCGCTGTGACCTCCCTGAGGGCAAATCTTTCTATACATTAAAACAGGATTACAGCTGGTAGGAGGCTACACCCTGTACTCCCACACGAGGACCCTCCATCCACTTGCAAATACCACTTTCTATCCTGCTGTTCTTCTATGAATTTTACTTTCAGTGCATTGCATCATCTTTTCTAGAGGAGGATTTCTATTTTCACTTCTAATAAGAAACCCTGCAGCTCGAGTCAAAACACCGCGGCCAACACTAACCTGCTTCCAAGGTTACACATACAACTGTGTGTCTTTAAAAACAATCTGTGAACTTAACAACACTGAGGGCATGTGCCCTGTAATGCTCTATAATCCCCTTAATCCAAGGCTCAGTTTTCTCTGTCCCATGGCAATGGTTATGAAATAGATATCTAAGTCAGAGGCCTAAGGATAGTGAACAGTCAGAAGTCACATTTGAGGTGGTGGTGAAGAGAGGAAGGAGCAGTCTGGGGTTGGAAAAGGTTGCAATTTCAGGTGATTTCATGCCTTTATGATGAAATCTGTTTGGAGCCGGGGTGTAAAATTGTACCAGGCTCCTGATATGAAAATACACAGAAGCAGAAAGTGGAGTTCACTCGGCTACCTTCTGTTAAAGGAAACAAACATGCGCCCCAGGAGCTTGGACGGGAGATGATGGCCTACTTTTAATGCTAAAGCATGTTAGAGTGCAGGTTTTTGCTGCCATTTTTCATTTTAAAAAGACCCAAATATTTAATGGGCCATAATAAGAACAAAATGTTTTGGGCTTAGGAGTCTTGATCCAGTGATAGAGAAAACCCAGCTTGAAATCAGTCCTTGAACGGAGCCCAAATGAAACATGAATCCAAGAAGGGTGTCAAGGTTGAGAAATAAATACACAGAAACACTGAGCAATTCTTACTTTCTGTGAGAATTTACAAGCAAAGTAAACATGATATTTGTGCGTCAGTGCACAATTTGATATTGTGAAATATGTTTTTACATTTGCAAATAAACAGACTCTTCCTTTAATTTTGAGTCCAACACTGATACAACAACTCTTTCCTCTGATGCTGACAGTCCATGGGAAATACGGGATGTACAAATCAGTTATCCAAGTCAAAGGGAAGTCCCTTTAAACCCAATTTGTTACACTGTTCTCTGATCAGTATCTGGGTTGTAGTGCAGCTCACAGAGCAGACTTGCTGATCCAGAGCAAGTATTAAGTTTCTCACCACACATACGGAATATTTGAACCACACATACTGGAGTTGTCCCGAGTAATTTGCTGTTTAATTTGATGAAATAAGGAAATTAGGGAAAGTTACCATGTGTGGGTTTGAGCATGAGCGAAGGACATAATTTTATTTATCCTGAGCAAAACTTTCTGCAGCAAAGTAGTATAGAAAGCAACATTAAATCAGATGTGCTGTGATTTGTGATGTTGTGTAACCTGTTCTGGGTGTTTTCTCTGACTGTTTGTAACCTGAGTGCTGTCACTTTACTGCTAAAAGCTGCTCTGGTTACTAGTCAGGAAGCCTCCCATTAGAGCAAATGTTGGGGGATATGGTTTCCCTTTCCCCTTTACTCCCTCTTTAGCAATCGTGTGTGTGTGTGTCTGTGTGAGTGTGTGTGCATGAGGAGGGGAGGAGGGATGTATCAGCTAATATTTCAGGCCAATTTTCAGCTGGAGGGGAGCTCTTTGGTTTCATGCTGCAGTTGCTCCTTGTTCTGCCTAACTTTCTCACGCACACGTAAGCAAATTTCTCTTTAGCGGTGCATTTTTTGGATGCACAAAAATCTCACACATTTAGAAAGTTGTTAACACATCTTTCTTAAAAATAATCACATAGATGATGCTTTGGGAAATAGCTTGTTTTCCTGTCTGTGTATGCAGATGTCTCTGTTTCGTCAGCTGTGTGAGGAAGGGGATCTCTAATTAAAAGGATGTCAGGATGCATGCCACTGCAGGGACAGTACGCTTCATTCACTTAAACAAATTTGATCTGTGTTGTGTCACCAGTCTTCCCAATTAAAATCTAAAGTAAAATCTTAGAGACACGGAATAGGACCAATCTAATTTTTTCTGACATGGTGCATGAGGCAAACAAGCAGCATTTGTCTTAGGGACACTGAGGGCACCATTGTTAGCAAGAAGACAGTACAGTATATGGCAGTGAAGACTCAGCTGTTGCTCTAAGGGGCATGAACTCAGAATGTCAACAGACAGAGGGGGCATTTTTATTGAAATTAGCATGACAGCCTGGCACAACAGGAAGGGAAGGCAGGCAGGGACCCTCAACTTATTTTAACTCTATGGGGGTCAACCTATATTATGCTGCTCATTATCACTGGCACCAGCAGTCTGAGCAGTTCACTGAATAGGCAGCTATTGCTTGTAGCTCCCTGTCATGTGCTCTGGGACCACAGTCTGTTCCTCCTCACTCACTCTCAAACACACACACAAAAACACACACACGCCCATAAATATAGCTGACTATCTGAACTCAGTCATGCCTCAGTCCAGGATCAGTGTTCCTAAATTCGTGCATGTTACAGCTTCAGTGCGTGCTTCTCATAACACGCTGTCTACTATATTCTGATAGCAGTGTG
>JAPZDY010000024.1:11191915-11208489 GCA_029783645.1 Ctenochaetus hawaiiensis
CCCCTCACTCACTCTCAAACACACACACAAAAACACACACACGCCCATAAATATAGCTGATTATCTGAACTCAGTCATGCCTCAGTTCAGGATCAGTGTTCCTAAATTTGTGCATGTTACAGCTTTAGTGCGTGCTTCTCATGACACGCTGTCTACTCTATTCTGATAGCAGTGTGCATTGAGTGTGTCTCCCATCAGTCCAGTACCTTGAGTTGACTGGAGCAGCCGTACTGTATGAGCGGTGTGAACGTGGTCAGCTGCAGCTCCGCGTCCAACTGCAGCACGTTGCCGACCAGATTGGGCATCTTGGTGACGTTGTAACCGAGACCCTGGCACATGCTGATCCGGATCGGGTCGCAGGTCATTTCCTCCACATCGTCACCGAAAGCGTGCACCACGCAGAGCGGAGCGAGCAGCCCGGACAGGACGAGCAAGGCTGCCCCGCTGAGCGACACCATCATCCCGGGCATGGCCACCGCGACGCTGAGCGGCTGCACTCACAAAAATGTTGGCAAAATTAATATCCTCCTCAAAACACACAAAGTTAGGGTTTGGTCGCCCTGGAAACTGTGTGTTTATAGCGTGTTTATAGTCCAGCAGGAGCGGGGCGCGTGCAGCCCGTGCGTTATGGAGGCTATAATATCCAAACCGGAGCCATTCAATAAAATAAAATATCCATAAGGCAGCAATGAATCATTGTGGGACCTGTGGCTTCTCAAAAAGTCTTTAAAGTTAAAACAGCATGTGCATCTGAAGTTTTAAAAGATACATTATTGGATAAATCCCGGAGTCTTTCCTACGTTGTTCCCGTTAATAAGTCCGTGTGGAAAAGCGCAGCGCAGTGACGAGATGCAGCGGTCTGGTTTTGCGCCTACTGGCCGCAAGCTTCCAGCTCTAAACTTTATTGTGTCTGTGAGGAGAGACTATTTTGCCCGTCCAAAGGAGAACCGACCAATCCATGCGCCGGAGTTGGGTTTCCCTGACCAACCCCTGACCAGGAGGGCGGGGTCCAAGAGAAAAATAGAAGAGTGAGCCTCCTCTCCTCCCCTCTCCCCTTATCCCATCCCCTCCTCTCTCCTCGGCTTTTTCTCCTCTCCTGTCTCCTTGTTTTCTTTCACTACTTCATCCCATTCTCTTCCTTCCTCACCATGTGCTTCCTCTTGTCTTCTGTTTTCTCCACCAAATGAAATCATCAAGCACCTTTCAACTAATTATGACAATATTCACATCATGGCTTTATGCATTTATGTAGACTGATGTGGCTTACATGTATTTCTATTGGCTCTGTTTATAGAAATAAGCATCAGAAAGGAGCTTTTTTCAGTCTAAGTGTTTTTATTTCATATTTAAAGTTCCTAATGGTCTTTTTAAGCTTGTCTGGAACTTCACCACAGGTTTCACTCTCCTTCTCTAAAGGACCGTCAGCTTTAAGTGCTCATGACATTGTAATTGAAAGTAGGGCCTGAAGTGATGCTGAAGCATTGGAAATCTGTTTTGCATTGCAATGAATGCACATTCTGGACAGGTTTTGTTTGCTCGCGGCACCCTGGGAGAAGACTTCTCCTTTACAGCATGAAACTAACATTGAAGAGTGTTGTTTTGCCTTTTTCTGAGTTGTAAAAGTGGACTTGGGTGAGAAAGTGCTTGGATTTGGTGCAAATATTTCAGGAGGGTAGCTCAACAAATGCTTGATTTGTGTTTTCATCCAAGTGATTTGCACAATTCTGAGCGTGTTTATGCATCTGCCAGCTGCAATCAAACTCAAAAGGAGACCTCAGCGGACCCTTTTCAAGTACTACAAACACCTAAACACATATTCTTGTGTTGTTTCTCCCTGACTTTACCTGAAAAATATTCAAGCAATATTTGATTTCAGACCAAGCTAGAATTACATTTGATAAGAGACTCGCTTAAACGCTTTGAACGTGGAAACATCAGCAACAGTCTGGTTGGCTGGTCTCATTGTGCTGCTGTGTTTTCCCTCCTGGATTAAACTGTGATGTTAAAGTGAATCCAGTGTGACAATTGATTGGCAGCAGCAATGACCTCTGCACCCAGCACATCCCACCCCCATCACACACACACACACACACACACACACAGACACACACACAGATACATTCGCATACATACCATCCCCCTCAGCTGCTCTTTGGCTGAACCTGGGGTCGAGACCTGAAGTAATTAGCACTGAGCTGAAACAATAGAGTGTGCCCAGGAGCTGATGGTTATCAGGGGTGTGGTGTGTGTGTGTGAGTGTGTGTGTGTGTGTGTGTAAGTGAGAGAGTGTGTGCGCACATGCATGAAAAAGAAAGAAGTGAATGAATGTGAACATGAAACCGAACCAAAGCTCAGTTTCAAGCCAAGCACAAAGACCTTTGTTACTTTCTTTGGAGTCACAGCAGCAGCAGCAGCAGCACTTTATTAAGTTAATCAATCATAACAATTAATTTTAATAGCTGACACAGAAAGGAGTCAGGCCAGCAGAGAGAAAAAGGAGTGTTAGCCACCAGCATACTCCATTCCCTCTGTTTACTTTCACAGTGGAGTGTGAATAGCAGGGGTGAGCAGACAACGTGTTGGAATTGACAGACTAATGACCATCACACTAAGTGGATAATGACCACAGTTACTCTTTAAGTCATAAAACCACTGAGTTAATAATCAAACAGAGCTGCCTATTCGGATTGACATTTGACTGGAAAGCTACATGTGAGGTCACATGTCTTAAACGATATGAACAAAGAAGATGCGGTGCTTGAGACTTAAATGTTCCGCACATCTATGACTGTTTATATCAAACAATTTTAGTATTATGATTTTCATGAATCCACAGGGAGTGTGTTTTCTGCATATCCTACTTCTATGTACAAATCACTTTCAGACCAAACCAGCAATCAGCTGCAGGAAGAAATCAGATTGCCAATATTCGGGGTAGTGAAAGCAAAACATAAACATTTATGTATATTAGGTAATTGATGGTGACTGTATGGAAAACAGTCTCTGCAGGCGGCTGAGGTGAGCTCTGGACACAGTAAATATACAATCACAATGTATTAAAAAACATGATGTGGGTAGCAGGAATTGGAAGGTTTAGGAGGTTGTGTGAGTTTCAGCTGTGCATGTCAGCGATGGCAGCAACTGCAGTGACAATACATGCATGTGTACAGTTTTTCAAAACATTTCCCTCCAGTTCTATTTATAAGGCTGCGTCTTTGTTAGTTCATGGAGGTCTGACACTTCAGATAGTTAAATTAGATTCCAAAACTTACCGCAGGACATGCAGCGTGACGTTTGTGTGAGAGTTTGTTTTGTCCAGTGAGGCTGATTTCCACTGCTGTAGGCCAAGCAGGAATAGTCAGGGCTTTCTAATTATCTATGCCACACAGTTTCCTCAACACAACATTCATGTGATTCTATTTGGATGTTGATGCCAACAGAGTGGGCTCAATGGTGTGGTTTTCCTCCCCCAGCTACCCACTCTTGTTAACATTTTGATGGTTTAATGCTTAAGAGGTCTGCCTTTGGAGGGACATGTGCCCCTGCTGGCCTGGGATCAAACCCTCCCTACGGCTGTAACTTCCCTAATCCCCACTCTGCATCACTGCCACCTTTGTTACTTTTATGATAAGTAGATGTGTAAAATTATAGGTACTACATGAGGTAGACTGGCTGTGCAAATATAATGAGTGAAAGGCCATATTTATCCTTTAATTTGATCAAGTTCTTAAGCTATAAATGGGTGATTTTGAGAGAAAAGCCTATATTAAAGGAGATATTAATGTCTTGACATACTTTTAGGATTTAAAAGTCATCATTCAATCCTGCAATTAGACTTTGTTGGGGCTCCTTTAATAACAAACACACATATTCATGTCTGCTAAATAATAACACCTGCTGTCATCTGAAAAACACCCAGTCTCTGTTGGCGTAACCGCTGGTTTGGTGCTGAGGCATTGATTTCCGGTAAATTATAGTGTAGTCTCACTTGAGGAGACAGCTGTAATACTCAGTGATGCTAAAATCAGCCACGGTGCTGAAATGGGCAGGGACTGCATCTGTCTTTAATGATTTAATACCAGCTGTTCAACACTGATTTTTATTTTGCTCCGAGCTTTCTCTTGTTTTGGCAGTGCTCTTGCACATCTCCCATGTTCACTTAGTTTGACTCATTTGTTTAATGAAATAGACACATTTTGGCAAAAGGGGAAGAGAAGCTTTTGCAACTTAAAAAAACACACAAACTGATTAGAAACCATTCGCTCTGTATCATTTTAAACTATTTTACACCATTAAGTAAATTAACCATTTTTAAGAGTAGAGTAAAAGTGCAACTCTCAATTAAAATATGAATATCTAATACGCTGCTCCTCCTCATTTTTTAATGAAAATATCAGCGTGTTGAGTTTATCACGGCCCTGTTAAGGCCAACTCGGTCCTGCTGTGGGAATGTAACCATTCTAACCTTTCAGCTTGGCAGGCAGCGTGAAAAGCAGTACCCCGAGGACAGAAAGAGAGACACAAGTGTGTATCAGTCACCAGATAGCATCTTATGGCTCGATGCCCGATCCCTTAGTCCTTGAAGTGTGGTATTAATAGGCCTGCCAACTCCTTGGAATGGTGTTAGTGTGCATAACTGCGAATGTTCTGCATGCAGGTCGGGAGTTTGGGAGTGTGTGTGTCTGAAGCTGTGTGGCTCCACTTCCATGAATTTGGTATTTTTAAGCTTCTGTGTATGTAAATGCAGGTGTTTGGGACAGCATGCGTGGGAGTAGGGGCTTTTGTCATTGTAAGGTTGGGGGAGTTTAATAGAAAAGAGTAGGGGGGGTTCTCAGGTGATCTGTCCCCTTTGGGGCTGCAGCCTCATATTACCCTGCTGAAGAGTACCACCCACAGCTGCACACACTCTTTCTTCTACTCTCCTCCATCTCTTGCCTCCATCCCACTCTCTTTGTAAACCGATCAGGCATCCGCTACTCTTCTGTTTCTAACTTAGAGTCCAAATTGCAAACTGTGAGAGACAATGTTTTTGTACCAGCCAGTGTTTCTTTTCATGCGGGCACAAAGCGGTCCAATAGAAAAACAGTTTTTCTCCACTTACAGTCAAAAGTGTTTGTGAAATGTCATAGTCTCTGTGGTGTTACTCTGTGGGCCCTTTAACTTTCCAAGGAGCCTCAGCAGGTTGTCAATTATCCAGAACCTCAATTCTCAAGATGCTTTACAAGTCAACTTTACAAGCTGATAACAAGCCATTTGTTAAAGAGTGGATTAGATGACAATATACAACGCTTTAACATTTATTTTATGTTCCTTTATTATCATCCTTAATTCTGTTATATAAACAGCCCCCTTAATTATTTAACCAAAATAAGTTGCTGAATTAAAATAAACACAGCTGTCACAACCTCTTTTCCCAATAAAAAAAATAGGGATAGTGTTCATTGTAATAAAGCAATATGTCAACTAGTGCAACTGTATGGCTCTTTTATGTGTGCTGAATAGTATTTTTTCACATTTTATTATGCATTACCTGCATATTTAGATTTCAGGCCCTATGCTCTATCTAGGAATACCACAGAGAAATAACAAGAGAAGCCTTACAATGAAGTTTAGGCCTGGCTCTGATTGTGTTTTGCTTTTGTCTTCTATTCTCTTTCTCTCTCTAAACCACAGAGGGATTAATAGTTCATCATATGCTGTAAATACTAAATAACCAGGTCATAAAAGTCATCTGGACTATTTGTTTTACTTTATTTGCTCGTTCGCTTGTGGTTTTATACCACTTTTGCAAGCATATTTTTTAATAGTCACCAATGGAGTCCCTTTTTAGGTACATCTTTAATTCTATAATCCTTCAATAACTTCAGCATAACGAGATGAGCATAATTGTACTCATTTTTAATTTGACTAGACCCTTTTTTTCGAGTGGAGACTTTGGCCTAAGGCGGCTCTGTCTAGTTTCAGTGACAGGCAACAGAGTGCTGATAGATGGTTCCTGTCCATGGCTGTAAATCGGCCTCTTGTTGGGGAGTTAACCCCTGTAACCCTGCTCGTCTGTAAAGGCAGACTTCCCTCTCACAGCCTAGGGCAGCTGATGAGCTTTTCCCAGAAATCGGATGAGCAGGTGGTAGCTGCCTCAGTCGGGACTCTACCACGGATGTGCTCGCCTCGAAAAAAATTGTCCCCATCTCAGCATACATCTGCGTGGGTGAGAATCTGGCTCACAAAAGAAAAATAGCATAATGAAATCACCTCCCATCCACCGAACATCTGCATGGCCAGCTGAAGGCTGCTTCCTGTGATTATAGAAATGTCAAGTTAGCCATGTTTAACCCGTACGCAGCACATCAGCGCGGAGGTCAACTAAGTAGGCTGGACAAACTAATTAGGTGGCTGTTGGGTTTGTTGAATGTGTTTCTTTGTGTTGTTACAGTGTGCTTTTGTAGTCATTATTCAGAGGGAGATGCATCATGTAAAAGCTCAATTATGATTAAGTGTATGCACATACACACACATTCATACTTGCAGAGCATTAGGGAGTAGTTCTCCTCCTCCTGCTGACCTTCTGCAGAAACAGCTGTTTCTCTTCTCCCGACTGCTGACTGGGACGAGTTTTATTAATGTGCTGTAACTAAGTAACCACATAATGTGGATCTGTAGCCGTGCTCGCAGACTGATTTATCTCCCTGCCCTGTTTGCATGGTGGTGGATGTGCATGCATTCAATGTATGTTTGAAGAGTATTTTATACACAAATACATGCCTTTTTAACGCACTGATGCAATTAGGATTTGGTTTGAAGGCTCCACTGCAGTTAATTGTGCAGTGGAGCCTTCAGCGTTGCCTGAGAGAGACTTGTGAAATACATCAACAAACCTACTTTTTCACAATAAATTCAAGTTAAATAACAATTCCAGACTCATAATCATTACTTACAACCTGTTTTTAGCAGCTGAGATGCATCATGTTAATAGAATGTTATTTTCTGGCAAGTCTGAGTGGCTGATTCATTCTGCATATTTAACTTACGTATGCTTCAATGATCCATGTTTTCGCTGCACATAACACAAAGCCAAGATTACTACTTGACAGACAACTTCTGGGAGTTACTCTATGAATGTGCATGTGTGTGTGTGTGTGTTTGACTTTGTGTGCATGTAAGTCCTTGGACTATAATTCATCCATGACCACTGTGACACCATCAGATGGGAATGTAGAACATGCATACACGTTATGCATGTATTTTATGCATGCTTAGTTCTTGAATGTGGTGCATTGGCTTGAATACTGATGCAAAAAAAATGAACTGGGCAGGTGATCCAGGTTTGAATATGTGATAAGGACATGTTTGTGTGTGTTTTCCGACAATGGTGTGGAAATGTTCTGTCAACTGCTGTGTTGACAAGGTGAAGGGCTGACATCCAATATGCAGCTGTGCATTTGGTGGGAGAGAAGGAGAGCAAAGGAGTGAATGATTTACAGTAGAGAAGGGAGGTGGGTGCTCTGTTTTTCTGAAACAGTAAATGATATGTAGGGAGGAAAGAGGGGGCGACAACTTTGCATGTAAAGCTGTAAAAAGATGGGATTGTGCGCACACCGAGAGACAAAAGAAGAAAGAACCTGACTGCAACTTGCAACTTGACTGGAAGAGTGGATGTGACCTTGCAAAGTAAATAAATAAGTAGTTTTCCAAGTTGTGTTCACTGTTAGAGAGCAAACACGGCATCATCCTTCAGTTTGTTATTCATAGACCTCTGCGCTGACTTCCTTGGCACCTGTCTCTTTCCCGTCTTGTTGCTCCACTCCCTTAAATAGAACTCATGTCTTAAGAGGAAGAGTAAACACTGGCCTGCCGTGGGAACACAGACCAACACAGACTGAAGACACGCACACATGCATGGCTCCATAGTAGCATACACATCACAGTTCATTTCTGACAACACAAAGGGCAAATCTGTGGCTCATCTGTAGCTAATAACGTTAACAATATTAAGCTTTTTTACTGGTTAATATTGAGATATGCATTGTAATTTTTTTTTTTAAAAACTGCTCCTCAAAGGTGCAGAAATCCAGCTAGACCGATGACATCAACACAAACTAAGCTCATGACTCAAGACAGAGCTTGCAGTGGAAAAGGTTACGGAAAAAAAGTACTTGAAGCTAGCCTTCATATTACCTCTTACCTCAAGTTTTCCTTATCAGCTGCTATTACCAAATTACATCTGTGGAATGACTCGATCTGCTACTGGAGCCTCAGTGGTTTAGAGGTATTATCACTGAGATTGTGTTACAACTTAAAATCATGAAAAAATAAACCCGGTATACTTAAGCACTCAGCTGCAGCTGCAGCGTCTTGAGGGAATCAGGAGGACAAGGCAGTCAGTGAGCAAGTTTAATAAATGTTTGTTTGTATGCTTACATCACTGCCATTTGCTCCAGCCTTGATGCACTACAGTGTCCAAGTTTGCACTAAACCAACCACATTATGATGTGTGTGTATAATTTTTTATCTACAAAGTAAAATTACATGATTGCAAGCCTCTCAGGTCATGCCAGCTTCAAGTAGCCTGCAGAGCCATGAAGGACAAGCTGTTCAGAGCTGGGCTGGAAGCCTGCATGCTGTATTGTGGCCAAGGCTACGTCCTCACTATGTTTTTGTTGTAAATGAATTATCTTTTTTATATTCATGTTTGGCCCCCAAAATACTCTGACATTTTAGAACTCCTGGAACAGAGACTTTTGATCCTGTTTTACATCTAATTCTCTTGGATTGCATTGTGGTCTGGACGAGCAGAAACAGAGACTTTTGGTCATGATGACACCCATGTTAATTTCCTGATTGGGCTTTGTAAGTCATGATGTGTCCTGCCCTGATCTTTCATATCCATATCGCATGAAGAAAACACGTATAAATCATGACTGCCAGCGGTTAACTTAACATCGCTAACGAAATACAGGCATTTTTGATGTTGCTGTCTAAGCTAATAGTTCCAACTGTTAGTTGATCAGAGCGAGGAAATCTTTGGTGTTACTTTCACCATTGTTGATCCCTCTCTGTGATGTTTTTTGCAACTGAGCAATCAAACCTCAGCTTCCTGTTTACAAAAGCACAGTGTACATGAATGGTCATGTGATATGGGCTTTCAGGCGTGTTGTTATGGATGGAGATTATTCCCGAAATAATGCTAAAACACTCGTCTGTTTGTTTTAGTTTTAAAAACAAAAAATGTAGTAGTGTGGAAATAACCTTAATCACTAAAAATGCTCACAGAGAGGCTGGGCATTTGTGTGTGTGTATGTGTGTGTGTGTGTGTGTGAGAAATTGAGTGAGTGAGTGAGAGAAATCGTGTAGAGTAGAAACATAAAACCACAAAAGGAACCAGTCCAAATATTTAAAGTGGGTTTTAAAATCAAGTTTTCCATCAGGGTGAGTGTTGATGTTCACTAGATAACCTTTGTGAGTGTGTGTATGTGTGAGTTTCTGTGTAAAGCATGTGTCTGTGTACAGTGTGCGTGTGTGTACAGTGTGTGCTGTATCCATAAAATCCATGAAAATTGAACCATACAGAAGGAGTGCAGAGAGTGGGCGTTTGCCTTTACACGCATGACCAAAATCCAACCAAACACACATGCACACACGCACACACACACAAACGCGCACAGGCATGCACACACACACACTGTTTGATATGTGATCTGTCTGGTGGACCAGTGATCCCCTCCCTCAGTTTGCCGCTCTTACATACACACACAAACACTTTTCATTCAACAACAGTCAGATTCCTGTTTTCTTGCCGCTCATTCAGAGAGTCCAGACAAAAATAACCTGGGAACAATGAAAACACACACACACACACACACACACACACACACACACACAAAATAATCCCAATACTTCTGATTTAATCTTTCAATGCTTTGACAAAGTTGTAACTTCGAACATTTTTAGATTAATTTCACATTAAGAGGGTACACAGATCTTTTCATACACACTTATCAAGAGAGTTGACAGGATCGTAGATGATGAAGCTAAAATAAAAGGTCATAACAGCAGCTTTCAAGAGTGGCGTGTGTGTCCGCTGTTTGTTTTTGGTTAATATATCTACGGGAGTGTGTAATGCCTGTGTGTACAGTATAAGCTTATGTGGGTGTTTAGTTTTGATACCCGATGTGGGTTTAAAGTCATGCATCATTCAGCATATAATGTGTGTGCGAGTGTGTGTGTGTGTGTGCTGGGAAAACGCTTTACACAAATGGCTCATTCACGTTCGCTGCAGCAGTGGGCGCCCTGCGTAGCATGCTCAACATACCAAGTCAACTCGACCCCATTGTGGTTTGACTTTTGTGCGTGTGTGTTTGTGTCCATGTGTCCCATTTTTGTTTCATGACTACTAGATTTACCATAGACAGCGGCTGACAGACATAATCTACATGCACAGTGAATCCATCTCCAAGCACTCACACACGCACACACACGCACATATATGCAGAGACTGGAAGACAAATGGATGTTGCTGACACACAGATGGAGATGTGGACAAGCTGCTTTTCCGTTTGAATGCTCAGCCAAACCGCAAGCCACAATTACACTTGTCCCTGTCTGTTTGACTGCAGCAGAGATAGAGTGCAGTGTATTCACTGTGCTGGGAGCCGCAGCCTGATGATGATGTGCGACAGCAGGGGTGTGACACTGTGGGTTTATATTTGCAAGCTATTCTTTAAAGGTCCAGTGTGTAGGATTTGGGCTGATCTATTTTATTTTTATATTTGTTAAATTTGACAGAAATAAGATATATTATTCATAGGTATGACTTTATTAGTGTATTATTAGCTGAAATAATTTTTTTTTGTTTTTATTACCCTTACCCTTCATATCTATGGAGGGTGCAGGCTTCCTTCCACAGAGTCCACTATGGATGGACAAACTAAACATTGACTCAGTGGTGGGCTTTCAGCGATTTTAGGGAGTTTTGTCACCACTGTAGGTTCTCCTGCATGTTTTGAGGAGGGGTTGAACAGAGGGTGCAATCTGTAACCTTACCTCTAGATGCAACTAAATCCTTCTTACTAAACCTCTAAAACTCAATGAGAGCAACAAAAAGATATTTCCAAGTTTTACAAAAGTTCCTTTTTTAAGTTGCTTTGACCCATTTTACAGATATATCTTATTTTAGCTATTTTATGTATTGCACTGTAATCTGTAACTGTGTTCTGGTACTTTAGAGAACACAGTGATCCAATAAAATCTGTGCTAGGACATTGTGACACTTTTTTCTTCTTTCATACTAAGCAGGACACAATAAGGGGATTCTGTGAAATGAGTGTTACAAGACATTTCTTGCAGACATGGTTTATAGTGCTGTTGACCCCTGCCAGAATTTCCTGCAAATGATTGCAAACATGTTCTCTTTTTGCAAAAACATACCGCAGGTGCAAAGGAGTTTTGGATGAAGAGACAGTTTTCACAGAGTTAATTTACAGAACTTGTGTCTTCGGTGGACTAAGAGGACCTTTTTTTTTTTTATCAAACAGGGTCATAGGGCTGCATAATTCATGCAGGATTTATGAGTTACTGCCTCTAATGAACCTGGGAGAGACTTTAAGATATCATCCCCATCGTCTTTAACATACTTTTCCCATTTTAGGTAGCTGCATAACTGTACTCTAAAATGCATCATTTCTGATGTCCCAAAGGATAAGAAGGACGTGATGATGAGTACATGATTTTCAAGAAGTCTGGCGCCTGTTTCTATAATGAATAGACCTGCTTCCCTTTGAATGTATAACTAATATTCCACTAAGCTGACATCTTGTTTTTACAAAATAAAAAATGAGGCCCACGGGAAATATTTGAGTTAAATATACACATTTATAAAAACACATTTTCACAGTTTAGAGATTGAAACTATGTAAAAGCTTCTCACCATGCGTCTCGAAGGTAAAGTGACAAACTAGTCAGGAATTACACTCCTCCTTTCTCTGTTTTTTTTCTCTTTCCTTCCATTTTTCTCAGGGTGTGTGACCCTTGACCCTGATGAGGTCACATGTGGCAAGTCATCATCTTGTTTTCCTGGCTGCTGTCAACAGCCTCCATGAATTTATGTTTTTCCACATCCCTCCTTTTCCTTCCAAAGGGGGGTCTTTTCAACTATGTGCATTTCAGGATGTAAAGTTTTGAGTTTAAAAATTCTCAGGAGATTGTTTGGGATGTGTGTGCGTGTATGTGTGTGTATGTGTGTGTTTGTGTGTGTGTGTTAATATGTGTGTGTGTTTCTGTATGTGCAAAAGCCCAGCGGGATTTTTGGGCACAGATGTAAAAGTCATTCATGGGTTGTTTCTTTCCTCACAACTTTTTGCCTTTTGCTCGACTTCTCATCCTAATCTGCCTTCATTATTCCTCTCCCACCCTTTTCACCTCATTTTTCTTATTCTGTCTTAATTTTTTTTTTCATTTTTCCCCTCTCATACTTCCATTACAACCTCCCCCCCTCAGCTTGTTTCTCTCCTCATATTTCTCTTACTGTTCCCATCCTCTCCTTCCTTTCTTTCCGTCTTCCTATGGCCCAGTTCCTCCCTCTATCTCTGCTATTTTTCTTTCTGCTCTGCTCTGCTCTGCTCTCTCCAAGGCCTGATATAAGTGTATGTACCTGGCAGAGCTTTTTATTGTGCTGTCAGGGGGTTGGGGGCGACTAATTTCTGCTATAAAAGCAGCTCGGAACAAGAAAAAAGGGGTGGCAGATGGGGATTGGGAGCAAATTTATTGGAATAGATTGTTTTTTTTAAAACAGTGAACAGCTATTATTTTCCCTCTCCCATTTCTCTCTTCTCTCCATCCTGGCAGTGGAGTTTATTTTGGCTCTGACTGTTGTGATCGAACATACTCAAAAACAGAAACACTGACACATGCTTATACATAAATGCTGTACAAATACCAAGAAGCATGACTACATATGGTGATGCAAACAGTTATGCATGTTATGTATTAATATGCACACACACGCACACCACACACTCTTTGAGTGCGGTGGTTGTGGACTGTTGTGTTTGTTTGTTTTACTGAGTGCTGCCGCTACCACAGACCACAGTGTTTTTAGCAAAGCTGTAGCCATTTTGTCTGACTGCAATTTGGCATTCGGGCTGCGACTCTTGACACAAAGAGATGTATGTGTGTGTGCGTATGTGCGTGTTCCATTAGCCTGGTTCCCATAACATAGACCAGCCGTAGCCTACCAAAGGAACTCTACACCCATTCAACAAGCTGATTAAACGGAACAAGGTATTGTTAATTGTAGGAGTGTATCCGATACACTATGTCCTGATATATATATGTCGCTTTAGTCTTGATTCATGGTGCTACTGCTGCCTGACTGCTGATTGTTTTTCTTTTTTTCTGCTGTGTATCAAGTTCCAGGCTGCTGTCAGCGTACCAGCTTAGATGTCAGTTTACAGTAGTTTAAAACTGGTTTTAGAATTTTTTAAATCTGAGAATAAATTTTGCAGACTTTAGGAAATATATTTCATGTATGCTAGTGTTCTTGTTTTATATGCAAAGCATTCAAATGATGTCTTTCCAGATGATATTATTGATCATTTACAAGTAGCCTGGTAAGACAGACAACCAATGTTTAAAGAAAAAACAGAAAGGTCTCAACCATTGAGTTACATAAGAGACAAAAGGTCAAGGCAAAATCAAGTATAAGGCAGGTCCAAGATCCAAGATGTGTTCTCTCATTACTGAAACCGTTTATTTCTACCAGCATATGGATATCGTTGGTACTGAGGTTTTCCAACAAGTTGTCCAAATTAAACTTTAAAACCTGATCTTACTCTTCTGTTTGCAGCACAAAAGTCATGTATCGGGTTTGGTTAGGTTAGGCACAAAAATGACCTGACTGTGGAACGGTGTTTGGGTTAAAATAACTTTTTGGTTAAGGTTAGGGAAACAATGTGGCTTTGGCTGAAATTACTCCTTTGTCAAAGTTAGGGGATCTCCGTCATCATGATTTGACCTACAAACACTGGGATAAGGCTTGGGAACGATGGTGGTCAGAAACCAATGCTGACTTTTTGTAAAGAACAGGAACTGAACAGCAGGTCTACCGTGTCTGACATTTTGTCGAGCTACCAAACCAGCCTGACCTCCTCCCTCTGTGGCTTGTGAACAACGTCACACTGTTTCTTCCCATTGGAAAATAGGCATCGTCTGCCTCTGAACAGGCAGAGGAGCTTCTAACATGGCCGAAATCCGTGTTAAGAAAAGTAAACCAATTAGCCTTCAAGGACAGGGATAGAGGTGTGATGTTTAAATGATGTGTTATGTGTGTGACTCACCGCCAGCAGATTTAACAGGCAGCTAGCCACAGTTAGCAGCTATTTTAAAATAAAGAACAGCAACCAATAATGTGTAAAATTTAAAGACAGCAACCTGCAAGAGCTCCCTAACCTTAGAGCAGAGGATGAGATCAGCTATCGTGTTACAGCAACAGCAATTGATTTTTATTGCCATGTTATACCAATTTTATTTTTTGGAAACTGCTTCTTTTCTAAAACATCCAACGCTGGAGTGTTAAAAGAAAAGGCGGCATAAGGGAGAGTCTTTTTTGCAGTGGTGTTGTGCAATCTATAATTCCAACAGCCTCAAGGGGGCTTTGTCACTTTATCATCACCGTGTGGCAGACAGTACATAAACTAGTTATCCTGCCACTCATCGATTGGTTGTATTTTTTGCTTGTTGGATAAACAGTCCCATAGCACAGAGGAGTTTTGGGGGATGCCAATCATTAAGAGGCTGAAGCAAAAGGAAAACACAATCACAAGCGTAGCCTCCTCCAATGTGATGATGCTATCGCTTGTTGGCAACATATTGGGCCAAAGAGTCTGGTTTGCATCTAGCAGAATTCCTTTCAATATCTTACAATCTTGCTGTCACCTAATTTTAAGGTAATATTAAGCAGTGCTAAATCACATCTATAAAAAAATATTTATAGAGCACTCACGGTTTGTTGTTTTGTAGTCTAAAGAATCAGCTTATTCAAAACTGTAAAATGTGTTCCAGCATTTGCATCAGGAATGAAAATAATCCAACCATTATATTTGTTTCTGAGGGTGTTTATACTTACCTGAAGGCCTGTTTTTAAGAAACATGGCTCTGTGTACTGCGCAGTATTCGTAACCATAAAAAACCATAATGAAGTGATTAAAGGGAGAGGGAAAAAAGCCGTACATGCCAGTGTTGTGGTGTTAGTTCTCTGCACATGCCCACCCAGAAGCACGAGTGCTGTTTTCAACCTAAATGTATGAGTGTGTGTTTGGCTGCTCTTAAGAGAAATAAAATTATAGACAATTAAACAAGCACATGCACTAACTTTATGTGTGAGAATATTTTGCCTGTTTTTTAAAGTAATTAATTAACAGCTAAGTGACCGTATATTATGGAAACAATGTCACTGCTCTCTCGCTGATGTTGATAATAATAAATGTAATAAATGTTGTCATACTATTATGAATATGTGTTTAATTTAAGCCTGATGTGCTTGTGTATGCCTTGTCATGTTTCTGTGTGGATGGTGTGAGGCTCTAAATAACTTTGACACTCACACAGACTCTCGAGGGTCAGTTCCCGCCAGAGCGAACGGGGGATTCCCTCAGTTCTTATGGTGTAGTTACAGAACAGTGGGTCTGTTCTCTGGTTCTCTGTTTTTTTTTTTTTTTTTTTATGTCTTTCAGTATATTATCTTGTTCTGAGTCATGCTTCGGTGTGAAAAAATGTAAGAATCAAACACTTACTTTGTCTGCACACAGAAACTCCCTTTGAACAGAGTCACATAGTTTCTGATCAACTCACACAAAATGTTTTTAAAAATGAGAAGTAATTTTTTTTTTTTAACCTACGGTAAATTACTCTGAAACCTGAAAGGGCCGAGCCTACAGGGTACATTTTATTGTGTGTGTGTGTGTGTTTGACCGTGTGTGCGTGTGTTTGGGGGTGGGGGTGAAAGAGGATATCTTTTGCCTCAGAGAGGTTTCAGGAAATGCCGCTATAGGAGCCTGATGTAGCTGTAGGGTTGTACTTGGTACACACACACAAACACACACTCACACACACACATACCTGCCAAACATGCACACAAAAAGCGCACACACACACCCAACACACAAACGCACTTTGACAGGGCAATGTTTTGTGGTCACCAGTTGGCTCAACTCCTTTTTCCTTTACATATGACACTTGTAAATGTGTGTGTGGAGCATTTTTAACTTTTTCCTTTGCATGGGTCTGTTTGTGTGTGTGTGTGTGTGTGCGTGTGAATGTGAATGTGCACGCACCTATGAGGTCATTAAGAGCAATTAGCTGTCGCTCTGCAGAGCTAGTTAGGGGCCTGCTGATGGATTGGAAACATCCAGGCAAACACTTCTTCACACTTCTTTAGTTACAGCTTCGTCTCCTCTCTATGACAATCACTGGCTGCGCTCTCAGACCAGTGTGTACGTGTGTGTTTGTGTGTGTGTGTGTGTGTGTGTGTGTGTGGCTCTGAGTTTGGAGAAGAGTGGGTCTAGTTTTTCTGTGTCTTTGTA
>JAPZDY010000024.1:11222069-11233543 GCA_029783645.1 Ctenochaetus hawaiiensis
GAGGAGGAGTGAAAAGAGTGAATGAGGGTGCTGTTTGAAATGGTGAATATGGCAGCATAAAGGTTTAGAGCATGGAAACAGAGCTTCAGGCAATTAAAACGGCTCGCTGCTCCTCCGGTCCTATTGTCATGGATGACGTGGTCTTGCGTACCTCAAAACTCAAACAGAGTTGCTCTGTGGCTCCATAGGACTCACTTTCAAGTGTTTTAGTTTAAAAGCTCTGCAGCAAATTATTTAAGTTGTGACATGTTGAAGCTTTAGCAGTATGATGTGTTTAAAAGACTCTACAAATTAAAATACAGGCAGACAACATTAAAACTGATATTTTGGTTGCTCTTAATGTTAAATTAAGTTAATAAAATTACCTGTAGTAACTAATAAATGATTAAACTAAGGCAATTTAATATTCTATCTTAATGAAACATATTAGAGGAATATTAAATTGTACTTATTATCAGTTGAGAAAACTCTAAGTCCACCAGCACTGTATCAGTTCAGTCAACACATATTTGTTTTACAGCTGCATCATTTTACAGAGAGCATCGCTGTAAACTTTACAATCCTTCTCCCAATCCTAACCCTGTGACCACAGAACGTGATGTAATTTAAGCCATTAGTAGCATCCTATGTTAGGTTCAGGGGTCACACGAGGCGTGGAAGAGGGCCTGGATAAGTTAAGCTGCCCCTATAAGCTACTGAGTGATGATCCATAAGAGTCGTAAAACACACTCACAGCAGTTGTCTGTGTTGTTGAAGGAACTAATCATGACACAAACCACAAAACTATGATAAAGGAGAAAAAAGGTGATAGAACTGGAAGGCGGCATGACGTTAAACAGAGTAACGCATGGGTGGCATGACTACAGTCTGCTGGCTGTTCATGTGATTAATGTTAGCGAGGTCAGCTAAACTGCCTTTAAACCAGACAATGGTACAACTTCCTCCACTGCTGTCTGCTGTGATAGACTCTTCAGCTCACAGTGCTGTCAGCAGCCCAGCAGGAGAAACACTGAACTGATGCATCTCGGTCCAGTTTGCACGTGTAATTCTTTCAGGCATTAAAGCTAAAGTTACACTGATCCAGTGCTAATAGCCACTGTTAATATCAGCTGTTAGATATGATGTTCTAGGTTTAAAATCCTTGTTAATGTCCATTTTCTCTCTTTTCGAGGTTACTTCAAATGTCACAGTTGTTACTAGGTGTCAGAACACTGTCATGATAAACTGCTTACAGACAGTTAGACACACACACACACACACCCACACACACACACACACAGAAACACACTTCCGCTGGGATGTCCCAGCTATTCTGTTATTTTTGCACGGTTGACAATATAAACCTTCCTGACAGACAAAGGTTCTTCCTGAAAGGCCGTATATGATATCCTCTGTCTCTGTTTCACGCCTAAACACACACATGCGCACACACCCATGCACACACATACATCCTTGTACACCTTTGTGGGGACCTGTCATCTGCATTCTCTTGTCCCTTAACTTGAGACAATGCTTTAGGTGCCTGCAGACCCTTAACCTAACCTCAACTCAGCCCGATCCTTTCCCTTCACTGTTTTTCTCTAGGTGTTTTTTTTTACAGTTTCTTTCTCAGGTTATTCCCCATTTTTGTGCAATTGTATACACCCTTTTCTCACTTTAACTATAAGGTAGAGTGCTGCCTATAAAATAATCATTTGAGCCATTTGATACTTTTTGGTATTTGCAGTCTCCCTAATCTAATCTAATCTAATCGCTTATTTCCAACCCTGACATTTAAACCAAGTCTGAACTCTATAAAAGCCATTTCAACTTTTCTGGTCCAACATTTTGATTCCCACAATTAAAGCTGGCACTCAGTTTTCATGAATGAAATAAAAACCAAACACACACCCACAGATTTCTGTGGGAGGCAGTTTCTTCCTGTGTCTGGTAAAATTTGACACTGAAACCTTACACAGAGACAGTTGTTTAAAGGTTGGGTATTTCGTCATGACTCACAAACAAACACATAGTTGCACGAACATGCTGTTGATATTTCAGCATCTTGCAGCACTCACACATTAGAGAACACTCAGCTCTCTATGTGTAGCCTTGATTGTCTTCACTTCTGCCTTATTCTCTCTGAGCAATGTCTGCTTTAAATGGAACAAAGACATTTCCCTCATATGCAACTAATCAAATAACTAAAATCACTAATAATATGTAGTCTGATTGGGTTATTTTCTTGTTCCATCACAGCAAGACATACCAAAATAATCAGTCATCAAGTTTGTGAGTAGCCCTACATGTCGAAACACATTTTGCACTGCTTTGACAAGTTTAGGTGTGTGTTCCTGGACAGCGGATCATTTGAGACTGACAGGTATTCTCTCTGACAGCATACACAAAACATACATGGCCTGCTTGGTCTGACTTTTAGTGCACTTAGTGTGAAGTGTTGAAACTCTAAATATATGTTTCTCCATAGGGGAATCTGATTTTTTTCCCCCCCTTCATTGCTCTGTGTGTCTCTGTCGACATAGGGGTAGTGGTAATTGCGGTACATTTTTCAGATATCTGCCAGTGGACCACCTCATTGGGGCTGTCAGCACATACAAGGCCTAGAAACGTACAGCAAGAGCGAGAGAGGAGGGGTACAAGCAGGAGGAGAGGGAAACTAGATGGATGCAGTGTCAGGAGAAGTTGTATAAAGGGACCAAGGTCAAAAAAAGATGAAAAGGTGAGATAGATGACTGAGGGACAGCAGAGAAAGATGGAGGGAGGTGAAGGTGGAGGAAAAGAGACAGGTGATAAAGGGAGAAAAAGAGAGTATGGGACAAAGACAGGAGCAATGGAAGAGGAGAGACAAAGAAGCCGAGTACTTTAATGGAAAAGCACTTCTGTCATCAAGGCTAAAGCCCAAGAAATATCATACACATCCCTCTTTGTCTATGGATTACGCACAGACAGACACACACACGCACACACATATAGCCCACACACATGCACAGATGCACATACTTGAACACACACGTCTATACTCATATTCGCATGCAAAAAAAAATGTGCCCAGCAACCCAAACAAGTGAAATGCACACTGCAGCACAGATGGAAAAGTTCTCATGGTCAAATTACGATGGTATGTCCCTATTTTAGCCAACCTCTGCCCCCTCTGCCTCTGAGGCATGTGTCCCGAAAAGCTCCACGGTCAACTCAGCCCACAGAATCATTGTCAACAAGGAAAATCGGAAATCCTCCAATCTTATCATGAGTCTGATCAGGACTTTTTAAATTTTTTTTGCTTGTTTGAGCCTATAGCCTGCTGTTGACAAGTCAGCGCTTATGTGTGAGATGTTGCTCCATCCACAGTGTGTCGTGCAAAGAGATGCACCGAATTCAGGCTCTACATTCAATCACAAATCCATACACGGTCAGTCGAAAGCATAGTCAGGCAGACAAATAGTTGGGCAAGTACCCAGAATCCCACAGAACCAGACAGAGCAGCAAACAGAGAGAGCTTCTTGATGTCACTGCCCCCCCGCCCCCTGGCCACCAGCACCCCCAAAGCTTCAGCTGCATTAAAAAGATTTGTAGGTTGTACATTGTGTGAATATTTTCTTTCAGTCTGTGTTTTACACTTTGAAGTCCTCTGTGTTTTTTAAGAAAGATGCCTGATCGGCTTCTTTGTGACACTGGACTCTTCTTGCACCAAATATCATTCAGCTTTTTATACATGGATGTTTGTGATGTCTCTGTTCATACTGTGAGCAACTAGATATTAGTTTGTTTTCTTTTTTTTTTTTTAACCAAACAGTCTCTCTTACATTTAATTCCCATCCTGATCTCAAGTTAACTGTGTGAACATGGATCAAGAGGTCACCTCTCTGGTTACAGCTAAGAAATAGTTTGGCACATGCCCCCCACCCCAGCTCCCAATCCTTAAGTTCTCATTTGATCACTTCAGTATGTGTATCAATTAAACAACAAGATATAACGTTGCAATGAACTTTGAGGTGCATCAGCGTCCCCTCACAGTCCAAACATCATGCAGCTTAGGCTAACTTGTGACTAAATTATTCATAGGAGTGAATGTTAATACTATTTCTTTAAAGCCATAAATCCACCAAGCAGTCTAGTTCAGTTAACTTTGTTACATTATTTAAGCATTTTCATTGTCAGAGGTTGTGGGTGGCACTAGCAGATCAACCCCAGTCTGTTTATTTTTGATCTGTTACTGAAAGATGGAGTTAAAACTCGACCTTTCTTTACTTCTACAGTCTTTTTTTTTTTTTTTGCTTTTATTTAACTAAATGAGATTAGACTTGATAACCCAAGACTCTGGATTTGAGGAATTTAGCTCATGCCAAAAAAATTAGGTTAGTGCATCGGTTCCACTGGTGTTCTTGACAACATGCTGACAAGAAATTGGCTCCTCACCTGCTCAGTGTTCTGAGATGTAATTTAGCAACAAAGTAAAGTAAAGACTAAAGGGGAAAAAAGAGGCCAGAAAGTCCAAACTTTTGAGTGTTTTCTCTTCTTCTGTTTTGGTTGGTGTGTCTCAGTGTGTGTGTCCACTGTCTCTTTGCTGTATGGAGAGCAGTCAAATCAGATAATCTCTTTTACTGGCTCCTCTCCTGTTTCTCACATTATCATCTATTATCCCTCCATCTCTCCTCTCCTCCTTTCAGTCCCTTTGTCATCCCTGGTCAACTCCCCCCTTCTGTCTGCCCGTCTGACTCCCTGTTTTAGAAAAACTCTCCCATTCTGCTGCACAGCAACAATATCTCCCATGTGCGCTCCTTCGCTGTCTGCTTTATATGTGCACCTATTAACTACCTGGCTTTGTTTCTTCGCCTCGCTGACGCACACATACATAAACTCCTTCTCCCTCCCTCTTGCTTCTCTGTAGGAAACAATGCACAGGAATGGGTGTGTGGGGTGTGCAGAGAGGTAAAGTTGCTTTTCAGAGATGTCAGGGACATCCTGTTACACACACACACAGACGCACACACAAAGAGGATGTTGGCTGGACAATGGATAGGTCTCAGGAGTGTTAGTGTGGAAAGGGGCCCTTCCATACCTTGGTTTTTCACTCCCTGCACTATATTCCCTGTCCAGCACTTAAAATGATTCTTTCCAGCCTGCAGTAAATCTACTTTTATTACATATGTAGTCTTCTACTAACAACTATTAAATTAGATAATGTATTAAAACAATGGCTACAAGCCTTAAGGTCTGTCTGATCTCGATCAAGGCAAAAGAGATGAAGACTTCTTATGCAAAGTAATAATTGAGGGTGTGTGTTTCAATGCAGGGCAGGTGTATGAATGTGTGAATGAGTCTTTGTGTGCTCAGTGCGGAGAAGCAAAGCAGAGACAGAGTCAGAAGTGCAACCACAGGGTGAAGAGTTCAGAGAGAGAAAACAAGAAATAAAGCAGAGGGAGAGAAAAGAGAAAATGCAGACAAACGGGGAAAATACTTTTGAATATTTCAAGTTAGAAACTTCAGCCAGATCATTTGAAACATTTAAAAACTGGAAAGTCAAAGTGCAGTGAGAGAGGAATGACATTATGAAAAGAAAAGAGTTGCTCTCATTTTGGAGTAATCTTGTACTTTTTATGCCATTTCTGTAATGAAATTTTCCTCATGGAATCCACCGTTTTTTGTTTTTTTTTTTAAATCTGTTTGGCTTTCTGCTGTGGTTGCCTTTTGATTGAAAACTAATCCCCAAAAAACATCTTTGAACACATGAAAGATGACCTAATTACATACTTGTGACAAAGTGAGCTTCATATCTGAGCAACAACTGCAACTATTAGTGTATGTAATGTAAACTTTTCCTTTTCTTGACAATCCACCGACTAATCAACCAGTTAATCAGAGAAGTAATCAGCAAAATAACTGGTTATTCAAGTGATTGTTATTTTCAGCCCTAAACTGAACAGCAAGAGCTGAAACATAACAGTCTAAAAAAACTAGTAAACAAAGGACACTTTTACAGAAGAGCAGCAAAAAGGTGCAGGAAGTAGCAGAGTATAGGCAACAACATCGCCTATAATTTAAATGTTGTTTTGTTTTTTAGCTTTTTAAAGAAATAATTTGCTCTTGCACCCCCTCCACTGCCAGAAAAGACCCCTCTGATATCTGAAAGAGCTCTTCTTGTGCAGCATGCAGCAGCCTTAAGAATGACCCTCTGGCATCTGAGGGAATAAGGGTGGGAAGAGTTTAGAGAATGAAAAGGCATGTGATGGACTTTCACACAAGCGCACATGTGAAGCAAGTGTCATTTACCAGATTGTGATAAGAGTTTCATTCTCTCTTTCAGTGCTCCACATGTTGCATTTTTTCCCATGAAGCACTGTTGGCCCTGTGTGTTTGCTCAGGGGGGCAACGAGATAAGACTTGAAACTTGGGGGTAAGAGTCATCCAAACACACAATTACCAAAACACATGATTCTGAGGTTTTGTTGGCTTTATTTAAAGCTTTCACCATGTGCGAGGGTGTGACAGGGAGATGAATGGAGCCGGAGAGGGAGAGATGAGGAGCATGCAGAGAGAAGGAGAGGAGGAGCAGTGCCAGGTGCTATTGTCCTGTCTGTCAGTTGCTGGAGGGGGAGAACAAAGAGAACTGGTGGGCTGTGGCGTATCACATGTCTGTCTCACTCTGTCTGACTCTTTGCTGGTATTCACTCACGTACTCAATGCTTTCACTCTGGGAAATGTGTGACTCCTTTGCATTTGTCCTGCCTCATGCCCCCACCTCAACCGTCTACCCCATCTTGATCTTTTACCAAAATTATTCCCCCCCTTTATTTACTCCCTCCAGATCCGAACTCCCTCCTCAGAGGCAGGTGGGATTGCAGCAGGTGGAAGTCAGGCCAGTAGGTGCAGGAAAAACAGAGAGAAGAATGGCAGGAGGGGGAGGAGGAGACCCCTGACTATCCCCCAGGTAAGGAGGTCATTGCAAGGCCAGTACACCCCACACCTGTCCCTTGGCGCCAGGGAGGGGTGGATATAGAGGAGCAACACACCTGTCCCCTGAGGAGCTCTAACCAGAGGAATAAGGGTTGAGCTGGAAGGAGAATAGAGAGAGAAGGTAGAGAAACACACTTATCCTCTGACCTCTGAGGGGTTGGAAAAGGGTATGAGCTCTGGTGGGCTCAGGAGGGTTTACATATGGCAGATAAAACATGATAAAATGCCCTCCATGGTGGCCCATTGTGCAAGAAAATGTGATAAAGTGACCTTTGGGATACTCCTGAGTGGATTCAACACAATGTAATGACATGCAGGCTGCTCTACATGCTTGGAATAAGTTGGCCTCTACGTCCCTCTAAATGTTAAAAATAGTCAATAAAGTTCCCTTTGTGTCTTAACGACAGAGGTGTAGTAGTTATACTGTTGCTTTGATCTATTTAAACACAAATGCATCATTACCTCCTACGCACTGGTGCTGAGCTGCATGCAGCTTTTGTATTTTCACTCAGCGCCTCAGTCCACTACTGGCTCAAATGTATATCTTTTTGCAATGGTGCAGAAAAAGAAAAAGCAAAGCATCGTCCAGGTGGTAGACCACAAAACTAATGTGTCATGGGAAATTTCTTGCAATATGTCACAAGATTTAAAGTGGAAATTGGTCTGTAAAACCTAAAGAGAAGACATCATTTTTTTCCTAATTTATTCCTCCATCTGTCCAGCCGGTGCTGCATGTCGTCTTAAATCGCACTGATTTCAAAATGGCCTCTGCCTCAGCGGGTCGCACAGCAAAACAACATTGAAAGCCTTTATACAATGAGATGTTGAGCCAAATGTGTTCTTTGTTATGGTAACAAATCAGTGCTTGTGAAGCCAAACAGTTGACTACTGCTAATTTCCATGACATAACTTTGAAACCCTCTCTGTTAGCTTCGGAAGTGTACCAGCTAAATTGCCTATGGACAATTTATTTAAATGGAAATCCCCATTTGTTTGGAGCTACAAATGCCAACCCATTTGGGGGTCACAAGTCTTCTCTTCCCCTTCTTTGCTTATTCTGTGCTATAGTCTGTAAAAATCTTTGTGGGAGAATTTTCCCCTGTAAAGTTAAGGGAACATTTGTTGCTTCCAGTAACAGTCCAATAAAAACAGACCTCTGCCTCCCTTTCTGTCATCTCTTGCTTTTGCTCTCTCTCTCCCTTTCTGTCTTCTTTCGAACTCTCTCTATTGCTTTTTCAGCTTGTCATCACTCTAAATAAGGCTGATCATTCTGCTTCATATTTGAACAAATGCTGAGATCCTGTGTTGCACAAAAACGCCGACTTTGTTTCAAAGATAATAAAGATTAACCACAAGCAGACATCTTAACGTAGGCACATGTAACATATGGTCAATACTGAGTGCACTGGTCATATGTGAACCTTCCTTCCAAAACTCTGAGGAACATTTTCCATATGTGATTATGTAATAAAATAATCACGAAGAGTCAGTGTTTTGCTATGTTGTTGTGTAGAGGTGCCCTTTAATCACTTTAAGGTTCCTGTGAGTGTGCAGGGGAGCACATGTCCCCGTAAAAACTGAGGCACTGCTCTCATAAAGTGACAAAATCATGAATTCATTATAGGGGCATATTTTTCCTCTTCTGTGCATAACCTGTCAAACATTATTGACTAGTTCATCCTTTGCTTTGCTGCTTTATGTTCAACATGCCTTCATGTGTTCTGATTTTGTCTACTTCAGTGTTATTGAATTTAATGTCTTGCTAAGGAGCAACACATGATTTGTCCCTTTGAAAGACACAACATATATACAGATTGAAAATGGTGGGAGCATTTCCTTTTTTTAAAAATATCTAAGCTTTTTAAATTTCAAAAGCTGGGGCCTGCATTTGAATCCAAATTGTCTCAGATACATGGCTGACACAAATGTGACATCTCTTTAGAAACACAGCTTGCTGTGAGCTGCTTCAGGATTACTACTTTCCTATCTGGGCTTTCTCCTTGGATCAGAAGGGGTCTTTGTCATGTTAATCCAGTGATTCCTGACACTCTATTAGCAGGCTTGGATCAGACCGGGAGCACCTTCCCCTGAGTTGATTAGTCGGGCCACTTGTTCAGATGGCATTACATGTGTTTGATGAGCAAAGCTCCCAGCATTGTAGAGAAACTTCAGGGTCCGTGTCCTCCATCTGTGACGGAGAGAGAGCCCTCTTGTGGTTCAGCTATCTCTGGCGTTCTCTCCTCTCTGTCTCCAGTTTCCTTTCACACCTCTCATCAATTCTGCTTGATTTGCTCCTGTCCTCTCATGGGTAAATGATGGCCAGGCTCCACTCCTGATAGATGAGTCCTGCATTTTTCTTTTGAAAATGTGTTGAAATTCCTGTAAATCTTCCTCAGTGATGCCTCAGTGAAGTCATAACATTTCTGGACTGGTCTCACAACAACGATAACATGCTTTCACAGTTAACGAATGACACAATTTGGCATGAAACAGTTTGCACAGATCTTGTTACTTAGTTTGGACAGATGTTGTCTGGGAAGGGACTTTTTTTTGTCTGTATCACCCTGCAACTGGAGTCCCTTATCTGCCATTTTTTTAAGCACTGTATCATCTATATATTTTTTTATCTTATGCAACGGCCATTGTCACATTTTAAACCAACAGTTCACCTCACTTCTCCTTTGAAGCTCTCCATGTGGTTTCATGAAGGGGTTATTACATGCTGAGTGGGTCCATGTACGTCCGCATTACAAATGGGACCGCATGAGAGGTGAGCACTTTGAAGGGAGGGAAAAACCTTTGCTCCCTCAGTGTCTATGTCCATGATCATCATCTGTCTCTCTCCTGGTTGTCTCCTCACTCTCCTCTGTCTGCATTAATCTTTCTTCCTCCATCCCTCTCCCTCTCCTCTTTCTCCTGTCAAATCTCATTTCCCTTCTCTCCAGTCGAACATTTCCTCCTGCTGCCTCTGCTGTTGTCCACTGATTCATTTCACAAGACTCCATTTGTTGTTTTTGAAAAGACGGTGGATCCAGTTACATGCATAAGATATCCATTGAAAATATCACAATGTGCGCTGGACATAAAGACATTTTCAGTTTTGTCTGTTCAAAAGGGACAGTTCAGGTTTCCTCTCTGCAACATGGGACATTTAAACATGTGTTCAGCCCACATTTTGTCCTCCATGCCAAACCACTGGACAAATATCTTGTCATTCTCAATCACACAGGAATGAGCCCATCATCATGAAGCCACTTAGTGTTACCAGACCTTCTTTAATGAAGATTCAACACAGCAACCGATCATGTGTGGCTTTACGGTGTTTATTTTCCTCTGTTCTCCTAAAAGATTAATTCTCCCCCTCAGAATCCTACAGGGACCATCTTCCTGAACCTTTACTTACTTTAATGACCCATAGTAGGCCTCTTATACACCAGCTGGGTAATGCCAGACATGGGTAAAACCCCTCAAAATAGAAGATTTTTATAACGAGGTCAGGCAATGCTTGTTTGATACATTTAAAGCAACAGCAAAAAAATATATATTTTAAATGTCCTTAATTTTGGGTCAGAAAGGGGAATCAGAAGTCTGAGACAAAAGTTTTTTCATGTGTTTGACATAAAGAAGAGTTTTATTCTTTTTTTATATAAGAGACAGAAGAAATCCAATATAATTTTCAACACAATACAGTGCAGGCGGACGGACATCCTGCACAGTCTGCAGAGCTGTTTGATGGGCAGATAACATGGCTCCCTGAGCTATTTGTTGACAGGATGCAGTCTAGCTTTAACCTTTGACTCCTGCCATTGGCCAGCTATAACCTTTCGACCTCAAGCTTTGTTATTTCTTCTTCTTCTTCTTCTTTTTTTCTTCCTCTTTCCTTTGTTTTGTTGCAGAATGAACAAAGCAAAAGAGATTTCCCAGATGATGCAATGAGAATGTATTGTGTTTTTTTACTACAAAATGTTTTTTAGCAGCAGTGTTGCCCAGTGTTTGTGCAACACTGAATTTTTTTTTTAGTTTTTAATCTTTGTCCTTTTTCTCTGCTTTAACTTTTTTCTCTCCCATTTTTCAAGCTGTTAATCAATTTCTGGTTCAATCGTCAGAGTCTGTTTCTCACTCAGTGGTTGCTCTGTCAGAGAGGATGGATAGCTGTTTGACGCAAATGTCTTGTAATGGTGTCAACTACCATAAAACATTCAGAAGTTTCCTCACACAGGGTATTATCACCATATGGTTGTACTGCGCGTTCCTCCATAAGCCCGGGCCTTATGCACACATGAGTTACCTAAGCTAAGCTAAAGTTCCCTCACATCTCACCTCCACTCTAAGCCCTTTGTTTGCCCACGGTAACATACTCTCCCCTGACGCCTTATTAGTAACTGAAAACAAGACGTTTTGGATGATTTGTAGGCCGGTGGATATATTTATGGGTGTGTGTGTGTGTGTGTGTGTGTGTGTGTGTGTGTGTGTGTGTGTTATAAAAAGGCTCTGACTCCACTTAGTCTGCACTCAGCTCA
>JAPZDY010000024.1:11240705-11282176 GCA_029783645.1 Ctenochaetus hawaiiensis
GGGCCCTAAAGTATGTTTTTTGTTTATTTTGTTTATTTTTCTGTGTTTTTGTGTTTAATGTTCATAAATCAAGCTAGCGTCTCTTAGATTTCTCTGTTATTATTTTAATGCAGAAGGACTGAATTGACACTTTATTGTCACTGCCCAAAAGAATAAAAATTTACATCATCAATAGCAATGTGTCTTTTCAAAAACAGCGTCACTTTTACTCTGTAAACTCAACAGGTTTCGCTTTGACTTGCTGTCATTGGAACCATCACTACCAAAGAATTAGTCCCTTCAAACATATTTTGACAGCATTCTGAACAAAGAAGTCATAGGAAAAATTGTTTTATGTAATTTAGGATCTGTAATGTGGAACCCATTTTACATGAGTTTTTTGTTATCACATTCATGATATTACCTTCACCTGCTTTGCATCTGATTGACACTGGGCTCTTTGTGACACATGCATGGAGTCCAAACACCAGTAACCAGAGCACACTGCATGCGCGTCAAGGGTAATTCAAACCACTGACACATAACCTAGTTTGCTTTATCAAGTTAGGCTTTTTGTCATTACAACCATTAGGAAAGTAAGATAACTCAGTTATGGTGTTTTCCATGGCGTTAAGCCTTGTAGTTACAATAAGCAGCCTAATGCCCTGTTGCCTGAGAGCGTCAGCTAAATGCCTGAATTTAGAGCCAGTTGTTTGGGATCTGCAGCAGGTTTTGAGGTTTGTTGCAGAGGATGTTGATGGTGGGGGAGTGTTACTTCAACAGCACCGAATACAGTGTGTGTATGTGGAGGTGGGAACAGTGCCTGGAAAACACGATGAGAAGTTGTGGCAGAGATGCTGTAGAAGTTCTCCAGAGGTGGAGCTGGAAGGTGCTCTGGGTGTCGGAGTACTGGAAGGCTGCTTGGGGCCATTTCCCCCAAGTGAGTGTGTTTGGATGGGGTAGGTGCACGCTTGATGTAAGAGGAGGCTGCTGGAGGGGGTGGACTCGGGACATTTTAAACCCTAGCTCCTCTCTTTCTATAGGCCTTATCAGGTTTCCTATTGGCCGCCAGCAGCAAAGCAATACAGAGCCAAATATTCGGAGGGGTTTAGAGTGGTTGCAGGGGTAAAAGTACAGAGGGGGGGTAAAGTGGGTTCTGGAGGGAGAGAGGGGAGGAGAAGAAGTGGGAACGAAAGAAAAAGGCATGAGAAGTAAGAGGGAGTGAGAGTGGAGATGGTGGAGGAAAAGTAACAGAAGCAGGGAAAAGTAAAGGTAGAAAAAAACAGAAGCGAAAGGTTAAAGAGGAGAAGATGAAGATGAGATAAAGGGAGGAAGTTGAAAGGGAAGGCAAGGAAGAAGGAAAGAAAAGGGAAGAAGGAGATGGAAAAAAGATTGGGGCCCATGTCTGAAAGTCAAAGTAACCCCCGTCTTTCTGTCTCTTTGTCTCTCTCTCTCTCTCTTTCTTTCTCTGGGAGCCGTCAAAATAATGGATTGTCACGCTAAATGGCCGGATACAAGAGGGCAAAGGGGTTGCCTGGGCAGGGGAGTCGGGAAGGAGGGGGTAATTGTAGGAGGCGACGGGGAGGAGCGGGTAATTGTAGGAGGCTGGGGGGAGGAGGGCAGTTTGGATAGACAGGGGGGCGGACAGACTGAAGAGTCGAGTATGCTCCCAAGTCAATTTATTCCATATTATTAAGAAGCGATGCCAAAAACAACATGAATGACCGATTGTCATTCGGACTCAAGGATCGGGGTTTCATCAGTTTGGCTTTCCAGCTCCGCGCTCCTTCTGGTTTAGTCTTAAATGACTTTTTAGAAAACACAGTGGTTACCCACAGAAACCTCACACTGACATTTCAATGTTTGAGAAAAACAGGTTTGTTTTCTGATTGAAGACAATGTATTTTTGATATCTTACAGTGCATTTCCAGCGGTTTTGGCTCAGCACTGAGGTCATGCTGCATTCTCATTATTTCCTAATGGTACAGTTTAAAGAAATGGCATAAGTGTACACATGAGGTTTTGCAAGACACCAAGACAGGCCTTGGTTCCTATCAAAATCCTGGACAGGCGCTTTGTTCTTATAAATGTAATTTGGCAGCCCTCTGTAATATTTTTGAATGTGTAAAAGTGTGTCTTGGCTGTTGCAGTGTTTTGAGCAGATTTTTCCTGGCCCAGCAACACACCGGTCATTTTGGGGATTTATAAAGCTTCTGGGTAAGACTGACTTTGAGTATTAAATAGTGACAAGCAACACAAGACACGCTCACACTTTCAGTAGCAAATTACTGTCTGTTCCTAATAAACTATGCCTCCCCTACATGGACTCCTCAGCAGTTACTCTCTGCACATTTCTGTTCATTTTAATAAATTGGGCTCTTATCTGTTCACACTTCCACTTAGTTCATTTCTGGCTCTTTGGGCGCTTCTGTTTGCCAAATGGAGCTGTGCGGCCCACTCCAAGAGCACGGGCTTATAAAAATTGCACCATTTTTAAGACTTACTCTTACACTTGGCTTTTTTGGACAAAACATTCTACCTGAAATGCTAAACAAAACAGCAAAGAACAATATCACATCAGACACACCATGGCAATAAGCCAGTATTTTGTACTACTATGTTTTTAAGGATGTTTTTCTAGTCAATAATGTATGTGTTTGTAGTATCATTTTATTGCAGACCCGTCGGCTGTTTTGCTAGAAGCTGCACATGGATCACGCTAAAAAATAACTCACTTGTTTATTTATTTCTCCCCTCTCTGTCTCCCTCGCAAGTCTTCAAAATCAATACAGCCCTTTGATGTATATTTGATGTATCTCAACATCCAAACGTCAAGACATCTTTATTGTTATTTCTTTTGACAATACAGGATCAATAGCTGACAACAAATTGATTGCCTCAGGGAGAGAGATGGTGCTTCTAGTGTGTTTGTATATGTGAGTGAGTGCAATCAGCAGGAGGGAAAATTCACAAACAAAAGACAGTCATAGCATACAATGAAGGGCTGCTAGAGTAGTTACAGCAAACATGTGAAATCTAAATAAAAAGTGTGTGTATATAATCTCTCTTTTGTGATTACTAATAGTTTTTGACACTGGCTTAGTGATCACTTGTAAGGAAAAAAAGAGTTTTTTGGCCAATACCAAGGCTAATAGAGACATTAGCCTCATGATCACCCAACATTGCATTTGGTTGAGAGGTATGAAGTTCGTATTTTCCGTTTCCCCAACCCTCTCTCTCGCTTGAGAAGAATGAAAACAAAGTGAGAAAGTTTTGGAAAGAATGAAAAACAACACAGAGACAAATGTAGTAAAGGCAGATTATATGAAACTGACAACTTAAAAACCTTTATGTTAGAGAAAAAATTCCAGCAGCACCCACTATGCAATAGAGAGCAGAGATGATAAAATTATTATTGTTGGAGATGCAATAACCTCGAGACAACAACACTGAACTATGAGATTTGTGTGCAACTAAGATAATACTGTCTGCTGTCTGTCCTGGCTCATGGTGCAGACGGTGATATCAGTGTTGTTAGACATAAATGGCACACCCAGTGTGAACAGTGCTGTTCTAACAAAAACAATGTAACAGCACTGAAACCCAGCTGCATTTAAATTCTGACTGTCAGTGCAATTTACTCCCAATACTGGTTCCTTGTTATAATGCTTTTACTTCAGTGATTTGATTTCCAATTCACATATTTGATATTTACAATATGATTCTGTGAACTTAGCTAATTTTTTTTAACTTAATGTCCCAGGTAGCCCTGATTCTATACTCACCAGGGTTTGTTGAAAGACATGAAGAAAAATGCTGTGATATTTTGCGTCTAAATACATCTGAGGATGTCATGTTGAATATTTCTATTTCTACCTTTGACTCCTTCATCTTCACAGATGTGGATAAAAATCACAGAGGAACAACAAAAAAGTCTGATATAGAAGAGGCACAAATTATGGATATTCCCCACTCTCTCGTTAGAAACTCTCTGCTTCGATCACAATCTTCCTCCTCCTCCTCCTCCCTAGGGCTTCTCATTTCCCCCTGGTCTGTTTGCATATAGCATGCTTTTGATTAACGTCCAGTCCCCTGTCAGTGTGTATGTTTGCTGTTTGTTTTTTCCTCAGGCCTTAAGAGTAAATCCTTGCATGCTTGGATGCATTTGTTTTTTTTTTGTGAATGTACATGTTTCTGTTCTTTTTCTAGGTTGTGAAACAGGAAGGTGAACATGAATATGTCCCACAGTGACGTCCTTTAATACTGTCTGTTCTGCTTCCAGAGATTTGTCTCAATGGAAATGGTGCGAGAGGCAGCCAAGCATTAGTTGCATCCCCCCCGATGCTCTGCTTTGCTCTGAGAAAGATGAGATGCTGCAATACCTTTATAATGGATTGATGGTGCCTGTGGGCCTCTCATCCTTTTGAAATGCAACCAAACATGGTTTCTGTGCGAAGTTTCAAACAAAGATACTCCTTTTGTTCCGGGCATTTATTCAAACGACCGTCAACTTTCCTGTGTAACAGCTCCAAAGACGGCTAAAGTCGTCATCAGGCAAAGGTTAACTTTGACAAATTCCATGTTTGGTCAAAATTCAGCGCAAAACAACCCACAGAGGGAGCATCACTGTAATGAGATCTTGTTCTCCTCTTTCCTATTGCCTTGGACCTCGTATCTGGAGCAACACCTGGTGACTTGCTGCTTTGCACAATTCTCTGCTGTTTGCACAGATTAGGAACCTGCCCAACAGCATCATTTTAAGCAGGGACTGCCAGCAGGAAAAAGATTCCCACGATTACACTTCAAATGAAATTTTGGTCTTTTTCAACGATTTCTGCTTGTGTACGCCAGTGACAACATGGTACTCAGGATTCAGGGGGGCTGTGTAAAAGATTTCTTCATCCTTTTTGTCTTTGTGTTGGAATGTCAAATTTTTATATATTTCTCAAGACAACACAGTCTCACTTTCAACCACTCATATAGAGCAACTTGTTCAGGATTCTCTTGGCTTTACTTTTCGAAGCATAGGGTAACCCCTGTGGGTCTGATTTAGAAGTCATAACTCAGTAAATCAAACACTGAGCAGGGCATCTCTCTCCAAAACTCTATTTCTGTTCCCTGTAAATCTGCTATCCTTGCAAACTTCCAATAGAAAGCCCCATTAAAAAGCCAAAGATGAAAGGATGAGAACTGATCAGCAGATTTATGTTTTTTTTGTGAAACTTCAAAAGTAAAATTAGATTTAAGCTGCTAATGTTGCATTGCATCAGCAGAATGTTTTCATGCATCAGTCCACTCTATTATAATGTCAATGATTGCAGAGTGTGAACAAATGAGGTTTTATTGATAATATTCTGATCAATCTCAGTGATCTCAGTTTGTATCCAGGGCAACACACTCACAAACACACAAACACAGCCATCCCTGTATCTGGATCTCTCTCCCTAAAGCCATAGATATTGTACTCTATATTATTTTTGGGGTCCACACCTGTTGGTCTTTAAGACTGTGTTGGATTACCTGTGTGTGTGTGTGTGTGTGTGTGTGTGTGTGTTTTTGCAAAATGCTTGTAAACAGTGTGCAAGCGTGTTGTTGGCAGTGAGGCACTTCTCAGAATTTGATCTGAGATTCCAGCAAGAATTTATTGTTTTGACAAGTTAAGAATTTAAACCACAGACACACCTCTTAACACACATGAGTGCTCACACGTGCACACACACACACATACACAAACGTCCCCAAGTGCATTTGCATGTGCATGAACACATTCACACAGTAAATGAGGGCAGTGCCAAACAAAGGTACGGGTGCTCATACATTAGTGCAGTCATGCAAACACAGGCTGGTGCACTACAAACAAGTGTGGATTCCCTGTCAGTCTGTTGTGCCAGCGGTCTCCCTTGGACACACACACACACACACACACACACACACACACACACACACACACATACACAAAGAGGGAGAGTTTGTTCCTATCCTGTCCTCTCTGGTCTATTTCTGAGGCGACGAGAAAAAATGATCAAAGCTATGTGACCAGACTCCAGTAGTGACCTTCTGACTGTCTCAGGTGTCTCTTGTTACACACAGCAAACACACACACACACACACACACACACACTCACACCTTTATTTGCAAAACTCCTCAGTTGAACTCTTAAACATGCAGGTCCATACACAGGTCACTGCTTTGATTACCACAAGAGGAAAACATGAACATCTCTGCATAAACTAAACTGCATTGTATCTCATCCACACTGGTGTCAGTGCTGCCTGTCCCTCACCACGTCTGGGGTGCAGAGATAAATTTAAGCGCAGGTTGCTGTAGGGACCCGTGGGTGTCAAGTATCCAAAGCTTGCATAGCGTGTCAGTCTTTTTTTTTTTCTCGCATCTTTTCTCAGTTTCAGTTGTGTAATCTTCATCTCAGCTTTTTGGTTTGTATGCATACGGAAACACACTGAAACAGTTTTTCTAATTTAATTTCCCGTCTCTATACCTTCTTTTCTTGCAGCAATTGATATTCAGAAGATAAGGTGCCATGTGTAGAAAATAAGCCGATAAATGTCTCACTGCTGTTAGAACAGCTATTGCCAAAGGTGATAGATTCCAGGAATCAAGAAACACAAACAACTAGTTGAGGTGGTTTATTTTTTATTGAAAGAGAGTTCGGTGAAATTACAGTTGTTGATTTGATGATCAGTAAGTCAAACAACATGATATGTCTTGACTCTTGTTTACAGGAGGAAGAAAAGAGGCACCCAGAATCAGCAAACATTTAGTTGTGCTGATCCATCACTGGAGTAATTAGCACCTCTATATTAATTTTAATAAACCACACTGTGTCTTAAATCCACGCAGGCGTCCTTAAAGATGCAGTTTATGCCTGTGTGAGTGTCACAGCAGTAGGCTGGGAAATGTAAACATCTTTCCTTGGTTATCACATAGTGGAAAAGTAATATGAAACAGCAATTAGCAAAACATAAACCGTTGTAGCGAGAAACAAACAACGTGCATGTATATTATGATGTCACTTACAGTCTTTCACAACACACATTACAAATACGTCTAATGGTCTTTGATGTTGAGCCTCTGTGGAAACATGAGGCTGCCAACCGTCTGCAGCCAACTGGGCATCTCACCCACCAGTCCCTCATACTGGCCCCTGTTCCTCTCGTTGGCTCCCCTCATACGATCCTCCCACAGGACTGTAGGCTTCAGGATGATCACCTGTCCGACTGTTTCAGGCAGCGGAACAATGTTTACTGCACAGCCTCATAGATATACATCCAGATAGATGTAAAGAAACTGTGTATTTAAAGAGTTCTCAGAGTTTGTGTGTGTGCAGAAGTAAAGGTCACATCTTAAGCAGCTCTAAAAATATTAAAAGGAGATGTGACTCGCGTCAACGTCTGCTCAGATTTCACTTCCCTACTCACTCACACACACACACGCACACTTGCTCACACACATCTTTAGATTTCAGGTCACAGCCTAGTTGAAGAGGTCTTGGCCAAGAACTCCTTTGGTGTATCGCCATTACAGAGAGGTGTTAATAGTTCTATTGGGCTCCAAGCCAGCAAACATCTCTCTCCCACAACTTGTTTCAAGCCCTGTGAAGTCTCTGCTGATGGTTTTTGGCTCAAGCAAACGGGGACGAGCGGCGATGTTTTTATCTTCTGACCAAGAGAAATATTACCATTGATACGCGCACATAAAGTCGACCTTGGTTTTCAACAGTTTCATTAATCTGCCACTTTAACTTTTGAGGACAAAAAAAGGAGTTCTTCCTCCAGAAATATGCAAATTCTTCCCACAAGCAATGTGACTAATAGTTCTTTTATATGAATTTAGTGTAACAAATAGCTATTTAAATATTGTTGCACTGGTCACACCATCTGCATGTCTGTTTTATCCTCCTTCCTGCTTCCTTCTGGTGTGTCTTTTCTCTATCTCGGGCCTCAGGTCATGGGTCAGAAAGCACAGAGGTGATAAATGCATCCAGGTCAACCATCCTGTCTCTGCGGGGTCAGGGAGAGAGTTTCTGCAGTGACAGCAACAACATGATCACTCAGCTGAAGCACCACAGCTGAACCTCCTGACCTGCCGGGGAACCTCAGTGTCTCTGCTCCATCAGCCCCGTTCTGTGTCTTCCAGCTACTCCGACCACAAAAGGTATAGAATTTACACAAAAGGGGCATGCATCACCAAAACTCAAAGCACAAGACTAAAACCTGCCAGCAAGTTGTGTAAGGCAGGATCGTACTTTAGACAACGACTAAATCTAATTTATTAATGTTTTTTGTAAAAGTCAATTAACTTTATCCTTCAGTGTTACACCACACACACACACACACACACACACACACACACTTATCAGCTTCAGAGACATTGAAATGCCTGGTGATATTTTGAGAACGTTAACAGCAAAATCTCCCTCATGCTGATCAGCTCCCCTCTCCTGCTGTGAATCGATGCCTTGTGCTCCAGCTCTCCTTGCTAAAACTAATCTAGTTGACTTTTATAACTAGTATAATCTGATTATAAATACCCCGGTATGGACTCCACACAGAACAGTGAGGCAGAGGTCACACGCCTCTTGCTGAGAAATGCCACAGGACTGAAAAGGTTCTCCGCTGAGCAGGAGATTACACACTCTGCTGAGTCACTGGAGCACAGAACAGTGTGCTTAGATTTTTCAAAATTATTTCATCTACTTTATTTGCCCTGACTCCTAATGTGTCTATAAAGACTCTCATTTGTACACAATGAATTCCATCTGGAGCTGGAGTTGGAGTTCATATCTATCTTTCCATCCTCTAAAATATTTATTTTTACTTCTTAGGATGGATTTTATTCAGACGTAAAAGTAGTTTACACTATCAGTGTTTTTCACCTAGAATATGCAAATAAAACCCAAGGCACTCTTCCTTTAAACTGATCTAAAAATAAAGCTTGATGAAATAAGAAAGCTTGGGTTTTCCGTGGCCTAAACATATGTTTTGCTTTTGTAGGTTTTTCAGATGTTCATTGAACAAACCAATGGAAAAAGGGCATTTTACTGTTTTTCTAAAGAGTCCATTGGTTTCAGTGTTTCTTTGATACAGCTGCTCCATTCCAAAGAATAAACTTTTGCCAAAATACACCAAAATAAACTGTCCTCTGCTCTGATTTGTATATATCCAGTGGTGAGTTTAGCGTTAAGATTTTATAATAGTAGCCCTATCTCATGTTGAACTTAAGCGCCTCATATCCTTTCCAGTACCTCAAATTGACTAATGTTTATGTTTAAACCAAGTCTGACATGTGGTGTGTTTCTTCTGCAGCCACCACAGAGGAAAGTCCTCCCTGGTTTGTTTGGGTTAGACAGCAAAAGAATGAGGGAGGGAGGACAGAGAAACGGGGAGAAGAGGGGAGGTGAGGGGATGATGACAGGGCAATGAGGGGGTGTGAGAGAGCTTGGACAAAGCTATCCGAATTTTAAGGAGGGGATAGAAAGAGGCAAGGGAGAAGGGGAGTGGAGGTTTGGAGGAAAGAGGGGGGAAAAGGGTGGGTAAGAAAAGAGGAGAGGAAAGTAACAGAAGGAGAGGAAGGGAGTTTGTGAGGGAGAGGCGGGTGATGGGGCAGAGGGAAGGATAATTAGAGGGAAATGATGGAAAAAGGAACAGAAAGAAAGTGAGGAGAGAGGGAAAGAGTGAATCTGTGCAATGAGGGAATGAAAGAGTGAAAGAAAAGAGGTGGGGAGAAGGGAGGAGGAGGAGGAGGAGGAGGAGGGCAGGGGCCTTGGGGGTTACATTCCTGGAGTGCAACCAGCCTGGTGCTGCTCTGCTGCCCAATGTAAACACAGGGCAGAGAGGTGGACTGACAGCCTGTCACAGTGACTCATGAGAGCGAGAGAAAGCAAGCGAGGAAGAGAGCTGGAGGTGTCTGAAAGAATGAAATGTGCGAAAACAGAAGGAAAAGAAAAGGAGCAGGACAGATTTAAAGAAGAGGAAGAAGTGTTAGACAAAGAAACAGAGATGAGAAATGTGTATACACAGACAGACAGTTTGTTGTGATGTGTATGTGTTATATGATGTTAATGATATCCTACATGAGACAGGTCATCTTGTCTCCTCTCTCATGGACTCAAGAGGTTCATTTGTCAATTGGTTACCTAAAACCAGCTCACTCTGTTCTTTTCCTTCAACAAATCAGAGCCACCAATGCTTCTGCTGGCAGGTGACCACATACTGACATCAGAAAGAAATAGTATATATCCCTGTTTGAAAGGACTGTTTTGACCATCCTGTGATTATTCCTCATGGTAGATATTTTAACACCGTTTCATCCCCAGGGCAAGAAGAAATAAAGTTTCTGAACATTCCCAGGCTGCCTGACAAATGTGAACATTCTCATGGTTGTGGTTCTTAACAATGCCATTCTGACATTACAGCTCTTATACACGATACCAACCATGCCAGCCATGACTGCAGGAGAGATCCCTCTTAACTCTACGGTGCTTGTACTACATCTAGTGGCAATGAATTAGCACTGCATTTGAAAAAAAAAAAGATGGATAGAGTAACACTTAGATTTTTTGATGTTCTTTTAAAAGCCCCATTCAAGGCTTTTAAAACAGTGTAATTTGTGTCGATGTTAATCTAGTGGAAGAGCACAAACGGCATAATTCTCCCACTTTGTGAAGTGAGTCAAACATGCAGTTCTTCTAATGACACAGACAATGGAAAATTAAATTACAAAAGTTTTATTTAATTTACATTTCATTGACATAGAAAATGAGAAACAGGGCTGTGACATTTTGTGAGATGACAAACAAACAAGAAAAAAAACACAAGAGGCATCTGAGAGGAGTGTTTTTACCCAGATTTAGGAAATGAAAGCAGCCCTTCGAGATTGTTTTTTAGTTCTCAGGAAGGAAGAATGTAAGAAGTTTTTCCTGACAAAATTATCTTGGTTCCATGAGGTACAGTTTCACACTGAAATACAAACAAGTAAATGAAGCAAGTAGCAAAACAACACACATAAAGGGTCATTTTACATGAGAACAGCCACCTGAGGAAAGAGGAGGGAAAAGAACTTGTGAAGGAAGACCAAAATATGAATGTCAAGGGTAACGGCAATTTAATCACAAACGAAAACGCTTTCCCCTGTATTCAATATTGCACCTTACAGGGAAATCCTAAAATACTGGTTCCTACAGAGGAAAACTTTGCCAAAACAGCAAAACAAAAAGAAAAAAATAACGTGCAAACAGGATTCTAACATCCATATTTTTCACAGCTTTTGCTACTGATCAGATGTCTGATAGACAAAACTGAATAAAGATTAAAGCCCTGGACACAAATTAAACTTAAGTACCTTCAATTTCACAAAAAAAAGACTGTTCTATTATATTACTTAAATAAAATCAAAGACTAATATTAACATAGCCAAACACTTAAGACAAAAGGATATTGAAGGTGGAGGACAGGGGAATTTAAAGTGCAACAACAGCTATATGTTGCATTTAAAACTGATGCAACAAAGTCCCACATTTCCTCATAGAGGTCTTTGTAACAGTAAAAAATGTATATATTACATCAAGCTTTACATGCAATACTTTGGTGCTTTTGATTTTGCTGCTCAGTTTCCCTCAGACAGAGTTTTTCAGTTTTGAACAACAATCTCACCACTAAACCACCAGAAGAGTCCTTTTTTGAGAAGTGAGCTATTCTAAGTTAAATGACGCACTGTACTTCAGACGTAAAATGATACCAATGATGAAAACTGCCTTATATGGAAGTTGGTGTCAACGTACATTGACAGCATGTAGTCTCCCGTCAGTCACTGGCTGCTGTGGTCACTGGCCGTTCCTGGCACAGAGCATGTCAGTCACCCATGTAATGTACATTTGAGTGACATTTGGTTTTACTTCTATATTCTTGCTCAAATAAGATCTTCTGTTTCAAGTAGAATCAGATCATCATCTGCATTCAAGGTGTCTTCTCCTCTTCCTGGTTTTGGTTGAGTTGTATTACCTCACTGGAGAACAAGAAAAACAAAAAGGAATGAAGGGAGAAGGGAGGGACGGGGTCAGTGCCGTGGAAACAAGGAGCGGTAAAAAATGAGAGTTAATCATTGGAGTTAATAAATGATGATGATCATAAATGATGTTAGTAAATGATTTACGGTATGTTGTAAGTTACAAAAACATTTTTGAAGCAACTGCATTTCATTATTGCAGCTACATTTCGGTCCAAGAGAACACTGCAGCTTATATTTTACAGTATGTATGAATGAAATCAAAGTATAAAGATCTTTTAAATGTGTGCAGTTGTATTTAATGAACATCCACTTACTCCCTGCTTTCGTTTACTTGTCTTCCATTTACTGCTACTGCTCCTGGAAACAACACAGAGACTGCTGTGAGTGTTTGTAGAGTCATTCCTGCTAATATCCTTTTATTTGTACGGACAGATATGCAAATGAGTGTAAAGCAGCTATATTATGAGAACTCCTTACTTTTCCGCCTGCATTTACACCACAGCAGCGCCCCAGATAAAGCAGTGAAAATCACTACTGCACAGATGGCTGCTGGTATCAAGTAAGGGTTAGGGGCAGGCTTTGAATCCTCCGGTTCACCTTCAGATAAAAACAAATGTTTATCAGAGGCAGACATTGCTGAACTTGAACTGTTTAGTTTAAAGCATGATGGTAGATGTTAGCTATACTTTATATTTGTTCAAATCATGAACAAATCCCGTGAAAAGACCAAAAATAAGAGAGTGTCTGTCCTTCTCTGAAAACGTTCAGTACCTTGTCTGCAGCTCTCAGCCTCTTAACAAACATTGCTAAACAGGAAAAATTATGTTTTTAAATTTTTTAGATGTATATTTAAACATATTTGATGCACTAGTAAGCATTTATGTTAGCATGACGGAGTATATGAGATTGACTCAATATAAACTATCTGATCCCCAGGTAGCAACTATTTTGCTTAATAGTGGTTAGATGTTTGTCTGTACAAAAACGGAGCACTGTGATACAGGAGAATATTGCTTTCAGCTACTACTACTCTTTTTATTGGATAAATACCTGTGAAGCTAATGACATTTCCATTAGCCTCAGCTGTATGCGCTTTTTAGCACTTATTAGCAAATGTTAGAATGATAACATGTTTGACTGAAATGGCACATGTCAATTATACCAGCCAACATCACCATCAGATTACCAAATGTTAATGTTTGCATTTTAATGCTTTAAGTGCAGCTGTGCCTCATTGCATCCTTAAAGAGCAGCTGGCTTGTTCAAGCCTTACAGTATCTTTACTGAAAAGCAAAACAGCAACATTAAAGTCAAACGGTCCATCACTTACGGGATGTCAAAAAAAGAAAAAAATCCCTCACATTCCTGAAAAAGTAGCCATCAAAGGGGATCTGTGTCAAGGACTTTCTGTTGTCTTTCACACTTCCCAAAACTTGCCCAGGATTAAACAGATTTTTCATTTACAAAAAACATTAGGACTGGTCTTTATTTGAATGTAGTACTTACAGACAGAGAACATCTCTGACGTGACTTCGCCCACATGGCAGCTCAGGTACTTCAGCTCTCCATGGGAACAGTTGAAGTACGCAGTGCTTGAGCTGTTGAAAAGCTTGGTGACTGGACTGGGCATTTGACTGCTGTTAACAACGTTCCATATCGGACTCCCAGGTACACTCCACTCCATCTTGGTGCCTGGATAGCCACCATGTGAAGCACATGTCGCCATGCAACTTAAGCCATCGCTACATTTCACTGAGACTTCTGGTTTGCTGTAGTTTGCTAGAGACAGAAAAAAGGGCAATGTTAGATTTTGGGTTGTATCTCCAGCATTTCGAAGTTTCTGAAAATAGCCATGACTATTTTAAGCACCATACTTTTCTAATGACACAAAGAGTTTCTTAAAAAGTAAATCATTAAGGAATTGTAAGTCAAATCGTCACATAACAATTTCTTAATCAGGTGAAAGGAGATGGAAACACTGACTCTGGGTGTAAAAGTGTTTCCTTTACTCCCTTTTTTTCTGCGCTTGCCCTGCTATGGGTGACCTGTTGACCTGAGAGTTTCCCTGCTACTGGTCACCTTGACTCAAGACGGCTCCAACCCTTAAATAATGTGCATAAAGATACTGTTGGCCGAGGTTGAATTCTGATTTGATTCCAACACCTAATACTGAAAGTTCAAATGGTGAATCTCCATCTAAGCACAAAAACTATCAGTTAAAGTATATGCACAGTGAAATCAAGGCTCAAAATTTACATAGTACAGGATGTCCTGTTTACTCAGTTGGCTGAGGCACACGCACATCCTGTGTTCACATCAGTTCAAATCCAGGGCAATGACCTTTTCCTATGTCATTCGAATATGACATGTCTAATGTTCAAATATCTGCAGCTCCGCTGCTCAGAAATCTGCGATTGCACAGTTATTTGACATGTGGTTACCTGTGCAGCCATTTTGTTAATAAATTACGTGTAACAACTTATTTCTAGCTTTTACAACAGGTCTTCCAGAGGAACAAAGAATGATGTTTTTGTAATTTTTTTTGAACAGTAGCAAAAGAAGCTATCGTGCCTAAATCTGAGGTTTTAAAAAATGGGGGAAGACAAAGTAAAAAATATGCAGTAAAATTAAGTTAGAAATTAATTACTGGGTAAATAAACACACAAGTTTATTAATGTCATTAAGTTGGATCCTGTTTGTCTGTTGCTTTCTGTGTGTGTGTGTGTGTGTGTGTGTGTGTGTGTTTGTATTTTTGGATTATAAATTCAACACACATACCTGTGACATGGAGGCGCACTTTGGACTTAGAGGGACGATCTGTACCGTGACTGTACATGATAAGGCAATCATATTCACCTTCGTGTGAGATATTCAAACTTGTCATGAGCACAGTTGTCTTGTTTTCCACTCTGGTGTTCTCCCATGTAGGGAATTTTTTCCCATCATTATTTTTTTTTTCTACATGGTAGCCGTTGACAACAGTCTTGTCAGGTTTTTGAAAATAGAAAAATTTAATTGTCTTTTGCTTGTCATAGGGACAGTGAATGGTTATGTTTCCACCAACTTCCCCTGTAAGATCCTGATCATCACCTTCTGAAAAACATAAAAAAAGGGAGAGAGAGTAAATGATTAGAGCAGTGCTGGGAAACCTTTAATGAAACTTATTGGTGTTGTCTTAAAGGTCCAGTGGATTGTCCAGTTAATTTTACCACTAGTGACATCTAGTGGTAAAAGTAAAGAATGATCCAAACCTTAAGAGAGCCTATGGTGGCCCCTTTAAATATGAAAACACAAAAGGCCTTCTCTAGTGTCAGTGTTTTAGTGTCTGTGTTGGCACCTGATGGGGATGCTCAACATACTTTTTGTGTCTTTGTCCCACTCTCAAAGCCTTTCTAAACATGTGATTTATGTTGTGTTATGGTTGCAATCTGTTTAGATTTAGGCAACAAAACCACTCGGTCAGGTTTAGGAAACAAACTACAAGTCTTATGAGAAGGTCCACACATGGTTGGTTTTTTGGTCACCTAGACCACACTCATGTTTAACCTGAAACTCTGCCCCAGTTAGCATCCCTTTTTGGGGAATTTGTGCAATTGCTGCTACGTTGGGTGGATCACTTGCTATGTCTAATACTGATGCAGATACATTTACACAGGAGTTTACGAAAAGCCCAGTGCATCATTCAGATGCTAAAGGTTACATTCTATGTCTGTATGAGATGCAAAGGGGTGTGAGAAAGCATCAGTGTTTGACTTGCAGCAAATGAAACTAGAATGAGACTCCATAGAAGAGGATAAAAAGAGAACTAAAACACTTAATGAAGTAATAATTAGGAATATTATTTTCCATTTCAGCAATAGGTTCCCCTAAACTTAAATGAAATGTTATCTCTTTGATTTCAGGAACATAGGAATATAGGAAGCATATTTTTAGCGCTGAATGTCATTAGCTCTACATATGCTCTAAATATCCACTCTTGTAGCACAAAGATTATTGATTAATATATTAGAATCTGAAAAACGAAGACAGTATTAAGAAGGGTGCTAAAGTTTTTTGCAGTATTACTGACTTAAATTGTTACACTGATTTGTTTTATCAGTTTGTAAAACAAAGCAATGTATGTTGTGTAACGGTGGGTGTTAAGGTCAGGGTTTTTGAGAGGGCTCAGTGACAAACAGTGTCAGTGACGTAGCAACCAATCTCAGTTCCTCTTAAGTCAGTTTGCTCTTTCCTTTTTTTTATTACCATCACCTTGTGTGGGTGTTTCTGGTCAATTCATGCTTAGATGGTGGAATTAGGATTCCCTTGAAACAATGAGGTCTTAATTATGTAATAACTGCACCTTCAGTGGCCGATGTTTTATTTAGTGAATCATGGTTCGCTGTTGTAATAGTAAAGTTGCATTTTAACATCAAAATCTCTTATTAGCTGTACACATTGATTTTTTTTTTAAATTACAGCCTTTGATCTGGCTCATTTAAAGCTTAGTCTTATCATTGTTGGACAGTGCGGCGGGGGGCAAAAGAGGTGATAGACTGTTACGGAGAAGTTTTGTTTTGGATGTGCTGGCATGAAGGAGCTACTCACCTGTGACAGCAAAGCACTGCATCATGTTGAAAATCAGCCAGAGGGAGAGCCTTAAGGTGGAAAAATGGTAAAAGAAAGCTAAGTATTTAAAGTATTTACATGGTTACCAGGCTAACAATAGGGCATTATAAAAACACACACGCTTAAAGATGATTGCATTCTCACAACACAAACAATCAGTGTGAATTTCCCTGGCACCATTCCCACTGATACTGACTGTTTGAGTTACTGTGCATATGTGCTCAAAATGACTGATCAAAACCAGCAGAACATGCCCTCACCAGTCACCAGTTACAACTGTCATTTCTCGAAATGAAACTATGCCACCTCACCTTTAGAAAAACAAGTGTGCGGCGTTGACCACTATGAATGTGTTAAGAAGTTTCTTTCTGGGTTTAATGAGCGTACAATTTTTAACAGTTTCTCCTTTTGCCGATTTCAAAACTTAACTTCAAGAGTCAGACGAGCAATGTATAGAGATACTTATTACAGGAAATATACTCAACCTGGTAAAGGTTTGAACAAACAGGCTCAGTATTTTTAGATTTTAATTTCATTTGGGTTGCTGTTGCTGTTGTGTATTTATAGCTCTAGAGTTTCAGGTAATGACCCTTGGCAAAGGCAGTAAAAAGGCCACTAAGTGATGGTCATAAACCTGTTGTAAACGTGTGAATTATTTTAGTACAGCAGATTTTTAACACATAGCAACTGGATGTTTTCATATCACAGAACAAATATTTGTGCAGTGATGAAAGCCTCCATGTTCTAGGTGGTTTTCGCTCATTATTATTAACTGGTTCCTGGAAATGGATTGTGATTGAGTTACGGTAAGTGTTATGAGGTTGTCTGGCTCTTCACAGAGACACAGACTCAATCCAGTACTTTGCCTCATAGTATGATTGCACATCATGAATCACTAGTAAAAACACAATAGACGCCCCACCCAAGTAAAAGTTAGGAAAGGGGGGAACTAAGTTCTTTTTATCACTTACTGATGTCCGTCTCTAACCCTGTGAACATCTGTTAGAGTGCTGACAGTTCAAAAATAACTTGTGACTCACAGCATTGTATGTCCACTGCTGGTGTTTTGAAATCATAATGATGTAATCGGAAATTGAAAGTGTACTTACAATAAATACTGTGGGATACACAGGATGCACGGGGTGCACTTTTTAACAGGTGCCTGTTAAAAAGAAAAACAAATTGAGTGATTGAGTTTGATTATCTTATCATTTCATTTTCAAACAGTGCACAGTAGCATTAGAAGGAATCCACTGGGGCAGCAAGTTTGTGGCAGAGTGCTGAATTAAAATGCCATATATCAGTGAGATAATTTGTATCCAGTTAAGTCAGTTGGTTATTTGCTTTAAATTAGCTCATGAGTGACTGACTTAGTAATCACCTTGTTGTGGAATATTATTTGAGTGAGATGGCCCTTTTCTAAAAACTCTTGAATAAACAGAAAGAAGAGTTTTATCTGAGAGATCTGCTGGCCCATCCCAGTCAGTGGTTAGACAAAAAATTATCTGTGATTTGAAAGAATGAATACAAACAAATGTTTTTAACTAAGCCACAGGAAAGTCCCAGTAAGCAGCACAAGAGAAAGACAGTTTTTTTAGTGTTTGGAAGGGTGTATTCCTGTTCCTGTTCGGGGAATCTGCTGTCACACTTTACGGTGCCCTCAAGTTTTTTTTTTTTGTTTTTTTAAAATTTTGTATGTGGTGTTTTAGAAACCAACTGCTGAAAGTTTCAGTTACTACTATATATAGTATCAGTCTAAAGTGATACTATCTCCCTCAAATAAAAAACACTGATTTCATTAGATGTTTTTTTAAGCTAATAACCAGCTTGACATCCATTCCCAGGAATTTCCCTTGTAATAAACAATATGTCCATTGTTGAAGTTGTAAGACGTGTGACAGGATGAAAAAAAAAGGAATGCTAAATCTGTCTGCCAATAAAAATATGTCACGCTCCTTATCCTCTGACACACTGGTCATACCTTTTGTGCTGTAATTGATAAGACAATCTTACAGACTGTAGCAAGCTAAGCTTGTAGCAACAACAAAAATCTTGATGCATAAGATAAGTTCCTGGGGAAACACCTAGATCATGGGTCATTCTCAGTAGCCAACAGCAGCAATGTGTGTCTGTGTCACCAAAAACCACATCTGAGGGAATTCCCAAAGGTCACGATGTGTTTAGTTTCAGGAGAGATGAAACCAAATGGATTGTGAAAGTGATATTAATAAGTATGGAATTCCTACTGTACTATGATGCTAAGTAGAAGGGCATCCACAGTATTAAATGACCATGTTGTGGTAAATCTGATAGAGTTTTAGTTTTCTTTGATATCCTTGACTCTGTGTCTGTTACACTAGCAGCTCTAATAGAGTAATTATTCAATCTAATCTAATAGCTCTGCATTAGGTAGCTTATGTTGTTTCCTCTGTTAGGACTGAGCAGAGAGGTGTTGAGTCACCTCAATGGCAACTTTTGAGGTCTCAGTATGAGGTTTTCATATGCTGTACTGCTCTTTATTTAAAGATATTGCTAAATTTTTGTCCACTAAATTTGTGTTTTGAAGCTAAGAGGAGATGTTTTAACAAGACCTGGTCAATATTGCATTTATATTTAGAAAGACTTCCAGAGGGAGGTTTCTTGTAGTCTTCTGTTAAACCAAAGATAATTGATGATTAATTTATTAGCGTGGGGATTCCCACGTGAGGTACATGATTTACAAAGCACTACTTGCCCTGCTGGGTGCATGCCTTACCCTCAAATAAGCGACGAAACCACATGCCACGCATACCCGTTTGACACATTTAAGCTCATCACAGATGTGTGTTTATTGTGGGAGATTTGTGATATTGAATGTGGGTAACAACAAAAGCACTGTAAAGGACTGTAGCATGTAACTGATTCCAATGACGCAAGACATTTACAGTAGAAAAGGTCTTTTTAGCTAGCTGCTAATGCTACACAGCTTCACTAATCACGTTATCTTTTGAAAACAGACAAAACACAAGCTGACTTTCTATTTCCTCTCTCATTTTCATTTATTTACATCTCCACATGTAAGGAACTACAGCGTTGGGCCACAACAGTGTCACTAATACTGCATCATCAAGTCAGATTCCTTGAATATATGCAGGTCTATCTCAACTTAAGTCACTTAAGTCAAAATATCCTATGACTTAACAAGTGTTAGAAATAAGCACATGCACATATTTACACAAACAGCAGTGATTTACACCTTTAATACACTCATCACCCTTTATCTGATTACTTTTTACTTTTTACTCTATCTTTTTATGTTGACTAAGTTGACTGACAAGTCTGGGCATGTATCATATATCAGTCCAGCCTTAAGAGAGTGGAAATCACAGATGCCAAAAAGATTTTTCTGTATGCACACAGAAGTTATTTTATTTTTAGCTGAAAATTACTTAATTATTGCATTTACTACATCCACTACATGTCACAATCTTGCAACTCAAATAACCGTAGGGTGCTTAAGACTAAGCTCTATCTATGAAGAATCACATTTCTAAAAAGCTATTCACATTCACACAAACACATACAACATTCACAGGCTGCTGCTCAGTGGTTTTTAAAGTGTAAAAACAAAGAGACAGTCTTCCTTTCTCAGCCTTATTAACCACAATAAAATGAACTGCTTTCAAAACAGGAAAGAGAAGCTCTTACCATGTTGCCTCCACACCGTCTGTATCTGTCTAGAAGAGTGAGGGGAAGAGTCTTCCTCCTGATACTTCAGACTGTTCAAGGGGTGGAGCTTAATGAGCTGAGTTTTTTCTTTGCCTGATACCAACCCAAGAGTTTTGTAGTTGCACAAACGTCACTGTGTCTTTGAAAACAACATAATAAAGACAAATCTAATGCTGAATTATACTTTTTTAAAATTGAGATACCACTTTAATATGAAACCTACTGCTAAGCAGCTTGAAAAAGGCTCCTACTGAATCATGCGCACATGTGTGGGTGTGTTCTCGCGCCAATAACACGTGTGTGTGTGTGAGCAATGTTCTGCGTCTATGGTGAGATCACAGAAAATGTCTCACAGCTTGAAAACTTCCTTGTTTGCTTGCCAACTTACGCTTCACTAACTATTTTCCAACTTGGAAGAGATCAGAGTCTTTTACTGTGACAGATGAAAACAGTATCTCTAATCTTCTGCCACCATGTTTACTGTTTGGAATTTTGTGTCACAGTTGATAAAACTGCGTAATCCACAATGAATAGTCAGTGAGGGGAAACAGGAAGCTAAAGATCAGAGTTAACCAGAGTTTAATGACCTGATCTGCTTTTACTACATGATCCTATTTTGGATTTACGCAGGAAACACTCCCTAAACTGCAAAGTGAAGCCACCCTTACTGGTTTGAATTTGACAAAGGGAAAAGGGGGGGAAGTTTAACTTGTATACCTGATAGAAACTATGAAGTTCAGGACTCTGCTTGCTCATGAGGACAGACACCTTTAATAAATTACAACAACAAAAACAACTAAAATAAAAGAATTTTAAGAAAGAAGTAAAACTATTATAGCTTCTATTGTCTTTCTGTAAATGTGAAATAAAATAATGCTCTATTATGAAATGAAAAAGCCTTGCATCAATAAACTAATACAGGCAATCTTGCCAAAGTCCATTTCAGGATATTAAAACTGAGCTTCTTTTTGAGCTTTAAAAGTCATTTTTTGTCCCACTAAGAGCAGTTTTGAATGGTTAAATACAGCAGTAAGATGTACAATTAAAAAGTGTATGAAATTGTTAATTGCATTGTGTGCAGTTTTTTCATCCATCACAACTAATATTACTAATCTGACATTTTTCAAGCAGTAGTCATTACATTTACATTTTAGGAGGGTTTTCTGTTAGATTTTCACAAAACAACATTGCTCCATTTTAACTCCAAACTGTTGTAAAATGCATCGTTCAAATGATAGTTTATCCCCGAAGCCCTGTGTTGTGTGAGTTAAGTTGTCTTTGAGTGTGCGATGACTCACCTTTAATTCTGGCATTTGGGTCAAAGTGGCTCATTTCTGTCATTTGGTTGACACAGGTGTTGCACCATTTTCTCAAGATCATAAAAATTCTCCTACAGCTGGTTCATGCTGGCAACACCTCTGCTCCACTAACCACAATGTTTCACACTCAGTTTTCGGCTTTGTTGTCCTCCTATATTTGGTAGAACAACTTTTCACTTCTGTTTTTCATTCACTTTTTTTTTGGCCTATCGATTAATTTCACATGCAAATAGTAATTTTCATTATCCACATTTCTTGTTATTTACCATTCAAATAACTTATAACACAGAAGATTCACAGCCATATGAACTAATTTGAATGTAAAAATCGACAGAAACTCTTATTGAAAAACTTTAATTTCAATTTAATGATGAAGTATTTGTGACTAACAATGTAGGTTTATGTCATGTAGTGTTACCTCAGGCAGATCCTGCTTTGACCTTTGGTCTTTTCATAGTTCCTTGTTTGCTCTTCTTAACGTCCTTCTTTGACCTAAGACACTTTCCACTGAAGTGAAGAAAAAGTATTTAGAAACCAGACTGTTTCATGATTAATCAGATGTAGCCCCAGTTAGGAAAGGACCCCATCCTGGCTGGACTGACAGCTTAATAATTGCCTGAAAGGATCAAAAGGCTCATAAATTGAAGACAAAGTTATTGACAAACAGCCCATGAATAAGTCTTTATTGTGGCTAGCAAGTACTCGAAAACAACAACCACAACAACAACAAAAACCGTGTAAAAGGATAACATAAGAATAAAACATTATTGTTTTTGCGGGGGGATACTGGGAACCTATGCCATTCCTCAGTTAAGTCAAAGCACTAGAATTTAGGGAAAATACATTAAACAAGGGATTTCAGGGATTTTCCTTTTTAAATTCCTCATACCAAGATACCGATACCTACCAAGAAATTAGAGGCCCCTCCACACCCACAATGACATGTGATTTGTTTTGTTATATCACTTACTGTATATTTATCGTCCTTTTGAATCATTAGACTGCGAGTGTTTTCAGTAATATATCTATGATATCTATGTACAATGAAATTTGAATACCCTCTTATTAGAATGCCTGTAAGACAGAATGTACTGTTTTCAAGGGGGGAATTATCATTCAGTTGCATTAGGGGATATGTTGCCTATTTGAAAAGTTACAGACATGAATCTATATATGGTATAGAGTTGACATAGATGTGTGTCACAGGTAATGGCTGTTTCTGTTATCATGTGGTAACCACAGTGACTGTTCAAGCATTGTGAATTGCATGAGAGGCTGTAAAAAATGTGACATCCAGGAAAACTACATAATGAGAACCTGTTGACCAACAGCATGCATAGCAGCATTTATTTTACAGTAGCTGAAAAGGGAATTATCAAAGATATTCTAACCTAGACCCATTGACAGCAACACTTCTTTTACATCCTTGCTTAGGTAATGAACAAGAATGTGTTGACCAGTGGGCGGTATGTGGGAGGAAAAATGCTCTAAGATTGCAACCACATGCCCAGAGGAATTAATAAACAAATCATTTCTCATCATTCAGGGGGATTTTTAACAAGAACAAATGGATTATATTTACAGTTTTTAGTAACTATCTGAAAATGAAAACAATATTAAAAAAAAAAATAGCTGAGCATAGATTGCAGTTGGTGACTGTCACCTGATTGCTTGTGTCTCAGAGGATTTGAAGTGTTTGTGATTTGGAAATAATAAACATTACAAGGACTGAAATCTTTTTATCACATGGACTGTTGGTCAGTGAGGTTGAATGTGAGGACAGTGTGTGACAAGTGTCCCCTCTGTCTATGTGAGGAGAGTGACAGAAACGAAACTCCACATGCATATTAAGGGAATCTCTCTGTGTTTTTTTTGTGTGTGTGTATGACTTACTTTTATATTGAAATCTGCGTACTCTTTTGTGTGTGTGTGTGTGTGTGTGTGTGTCTGTCTGTCTGTCTGTTTGTGTTTGTGTTTGTGTATGTGTGTTCAAATATATGAGGAACAGAAAAGAAGAGGAACTGAGACGTAAGTGGGACCCTGGAGCACATTTTGTATCTATATACAACTTTTAAACCGTAAGCAATAATAAGAAGCAATTTTAAACCTAATCATCGATTATTTTTAATCAAAAATCTATGACATTGCATATTTTTAGAAGCACGAAGACTACAGAAAGTGATTTTTTTTTCTCTAGCACAGTAGTAAACTCATATATTATTAAGTGTCTTATAAACGTAAAATAAACCAGAATTTGAATATACGAATAATTGAACGTATCAGATGGGGCGTGGCCATCATGGTGGCCATTCATCTATTCTAAGAAACTGGCGTAACTAAATTGCGATTCTGTATCTTGGTACAACGTAGTCGTTGCCTGGTAACCACGTTAGCATAATCCTAAAGAACACACACAAGCAACAGATTGATGTAGCTTTCCTCCGTGAATGAAATAACCTAATGCTCTTAAACGAGGGCATTGGTCGCAGAAAGGTAAAACATCAAGTTTCTTGTGAGCACGCTCACTTACTGAAGTCTACCCCGCTAGCTAAAATGCTTATCTTCAACTAACAGGGGCTTTGAGCTAACGGTAGCTAAATAGCTAGCTAGCTAGCTAACGTTATGAACGTTAACTTAAGCCCTCCCAAGTTATAGTTAGTGATTTGCTGTAGTGTCACATCTTATTTTTAACCGAAGAGGACTGGTTAAAACACTTACTGGTTTACTAAGGGAACAACTGTTTTTTTGTTTTGTTTTTTTTTTTACAGCGTTAGCACGTTTAATCAGATATAAACGTTCAGATAACAACCTTAACAGTTTTGCAGCGATGTCGGCACTGAAAGCACTGGTCAAACGCATCACTTGACAGGCCGCTTATTACCTAACAACCTTAAGAGCAAAGTAAGACATTATAAATGCGATTTGAAGGAAGATAAGCAGTCATATGATGATGTCATGTCTAAAAGCTGATATATTTCATTGCTTCTGGTTCGGCAGAATATAAAATTAACTACATTACTAAATATATCCGAAGCTGGGTTTAACTTCAGTTTATAGATTTAGTCAGTTTCAGTTTACAGTTTGTTCCTCTTATGGGTTATCGGGCTCAAAGTGGAATTGATTCAATCAACATCAAGTTGAAGCCTTGTTCTTAGATGCTTATTCTTACGAGAAATGCAGGAAGCTTGTAAAACAGATAGTTTTTAAGTGTGGAGATTCTTTAGAAACAACTTGAAGATGTAAAAAGTAGGTCTGTAGAACCAACTGTTGTTCACAATAGCTATTATATTGAGACATATCCCTCCCTTAGTTTGGTATTTTACATTTTTTTTGTATACTACAGCTTTCTCAGCATCAGTACACCATTGATACAGAAAGATGCCCCACGGTTCAGATGATGCTCGCAAGACATTTATCCTGACCACAACTGGGAACTTCTATGGGATAAAGCCTTCGTCATCTCTGGCTAACAGCCCAGAGCTTAATAACTTCTTGGATGATGGAAACGAGTTTGTCTTGGCTGTTAGCAGACATGACAATGACCTTTACCTTTCAGATAAGGTAATACAAATGTTTAAAGCATTATTATCATATTAGTGAAAAAACCCTAACCATAAACTTAATTTTGCTAACTGATTTAATAAACTGAAACATTTTTCAGGCTATTTAAATATAAGCTTAACTTTACTATGTCAGATTGAAGCATCGGGGGAGAGCAGAGAGAAGGTTTTGGTATTCTTCAAACTGCGTCCCACAGTGATCACAGAAGACAATCTTCATCAGAGCCTCCTTGTGTCATCCATGCTGGAGTCTCCCATCAACACCCTCTACCAGGCTGTAAGACAAGTTTTTGCACCTGTGTTGCTGAAGGTGAGTCTGTCTCTGTGTATTACAGAATCTCATAGATTCCTCTCTGACATTTTTGTGAAACATATTTTGCATTTTTAAGTAAACTTTTGAAATAGAAAAGAAAGAAAAACCTTCGCTAATTGAAAACATATTACAGTAAATGAATATATCAACAGTACTATATAACATACATCAATACATTGCTCTTGATAAGGAATTTTTGCTGCCTGGATAATGTAAAAGCAGAAAACAAGACTATTAAGTCTAAAAGTTGTGCTTCCCTTTCACCTCTTTCAAGGATGAGCGGTGGCGTTCAGCTTTTGACCCTAAGCTGGCGAGCCTGCTGAGTGAGCTAGAACTTGGCCTGGGCTCAGTCGTCCGGCAAGCTGGAGCACAACCATCTGCAAAGAAGGGTCGAAAAGAGGAAGACGTCCTTGGTATGCATAAATGTGGTATATTTGCGGAAAGAAATAGTCGGGTCAGGGCCATATGTTTTTTTAAGAATTTGATTTTTTAGGGAAGTTATGTGTTCCATGTGGGAGAAAAATCTTGCTATTATGTGAATAGGGAATGTGAATATTATTTTGATCTAAGTGGGAGATAAAAAAAGTAATTAGTTACTTCATAAAGGAAGCTGCTTAATTCAATAAGCCAAAGCATTTCTTGAATGTGATAATAACCAGGATACATTCTGATTTTTGCAAGATTTATTTATATTTTTTCTACTCTTTGCAGGCATCCTGTCTCCTAGTGATGAGTTCCATTACTGGGCTGATCTCTCTGAGTCTGCGGAGAAGAGCAGTGTGAGAGAAAGGGCAGCACATTTCACTGAACAATTTAAACTCATGCAGAAGGTATGCATGCAAACCTTTATGTATCAGGACTGGCCACCCAGAAAAATAAATTAAAGTCTGTTACATTTAAAACATTATTTATGCTAGATATTTTTTTTTTAATTTTGCAGTAAGCTACCTTCTGATTTGCGGTGAACTAATTTGGATTCTTAAACTAAAAAATAAACCTAACTAATAGAACTAACTATGTGTCTTTTTTTGTTACTGCCAGGAATATGACGGTCTTGAAAGCTTGTCCATGGCTGATGTCATGGATCTAGTGGAACAGAGCAGAGATACTCTGGATGATGTTTGGAGGCAGACTGATTTTGACCCTTATCCAGAAACACGCATGGTCCGGCTTATGGATGTCATTGGTGAGATTACTAAACACACACACACACACACACACACACACACACACAACCAAAACCAGGAAATGAAAACAATTATTTGCTGATGTTGTTTTTAAGATACAATGTGAGTCAAACTGCCTATGTCACAAAGATGAAAAGAAATGGCCATCTTTTGAGAAATGAAACTAACCACGTATTCCTAGGAACTCTGCTATATACCGCACTGCCAACGAACTGTAAATACGGAACATGGCTTATCGATAATTATGTGTTTGTAATTTTGGATTTGTTGGTGTGTACATATATAAGGTGGAGCCCTGGGAAGATATGTGCAGAGGAAGCTAAGTGGTCTTAAAATTTTTGAGGAGCCATCTGTATCGGTGAGAGAGAACCTGAGAACAGGAGCAGCCATCTGTGAACAATGGGTGCTTGCATGTGAGCATCTGACTGGCCAGGTATATAAGAGTTCAAAACGAGGAAAACATATGCACAAAATGATTTACAGTTTCTGTCCCTAATAAACACCTCACTTCATTTCAACTGGAAAAATTTACATTTTAACATAAAATTTGGCTGAATCTACATCTTTTAAAATAAATGTTTTAAGAAAATCATCAGTATGATTGTAGTAAACACTGAAAACATGTTTAATTGCTTTTTCCTCAGGTGTGGAAGAGACATGCCCCTCACCCTTGGAAAGGAAACAAGCATTGCCCTCAAACCCTAGATTGCCTCGCAAAAAGATTAGATGAAGTAAGACATGGTTCTAATCTGAGGTCAGGGAAACACTCTTTGATGAAAAGATATTCTGTATTTGACAGTGGATGTCTCTTCTTTTCCATTGTGGTACAATGGCTGCACCACATTTAGTGGCTTAAAATACCCTCATAAGTATCTTTTTAGTTGTCCTTTTTTGTTTCTGAGTTATGTAAAGGAGAAGATGCAACATTGAAGTGGAGTTTCCAGTTTATGTTTACAGTCCAGAACAAAGAAGGAAAAGTGCACCTAGTGCACATAGTCTCTGAAGAGACTCATCTCTTTGGAATGTTTTAATTAAATTTATGTCCCCTGAAAATGTCTTCCTCTAATATAGATCACTCAGTTCACAGTATTCTTTATAAGCACCTTATTGATCCAGAAATTAACCCTATCACACTGGACATTTATGAAATAAATTGAGATATAGACTTTTGATAAACTGTCTGCCCCTAGTGCCAATTTGTATATATGACAGTGTTGGCAGAAGTAAATTGCTCACTTTACCCCTCTCCCCCCCAGACTGCTGCATATCTGTGATACAGATCGATGCTGCCCTTCAAACCATACTGAACATTGCAATTTTAAGCACAGAAACTCTATCGCAGACTTGGGAAAGTGATTACATTGCTCCAGAGATAATGTCACATACAGATGCCTCTTTCCTCTTTCTAATAAAAATGTTCTTTTTCTTGTGGACAGAATTCTAAGTGAGGGAATTCTGTGATCTTTGACCTTTAAATGTTTCCATTAGAGGTTTGACATGAACATTCCCACATTCACAGTTACTTATAATTTGTCCTATGGTTGAATAAGTAAAAAATGTAAATCATGTTGTTGGCAACTGTGAGCTTGACAATCAAACATGAGTAAATCTTTGGACATTGGTAACTGGAACGGGCTTTCTGTTTATGTCTACCAGGTGGTGACTTTGCGCATGGTTTATGAGAAACTGCTGCATCTGCTTCCAGGAGGGAAACAGCAGGCTCTGACTTCAGATCGTGTATTTGAACCTTTTTCTGGACTCAACCCTCTGCATTACAACCCTTACACTGAGGTGAGTTTGGGGAAATTTTAAGTGCATGTGTATGTGCAGGTTGCATAGATCTGATTTCTTTATTGCATTGCTGCTTGGTGCAACTGTCAGATTAACATTCAAGTCAAGGGAACCCACTAATAACACAAACCTGTGTGTGTTTTGTTGATGGCTAGCATACATTTTCCACCTAGTTAATCCTGAATTGACTTTAATCCTGTATGTAAGCAGTCGTATATGTACCAGTGGCTATTTAGCCATTGTAAATTGTGTTGTCTTAGCAATCAGTTTACTAAAAGATGACAGATTCCTCTTATAGTATTAATACTTGTATGTTTTTTGTAGCCTCTTTGGAGAGCAGCAGTCTCTCAGTTTGAGCGCCTTATGGCTCCGTCAGAGCAGGAGGTCGCTGGCAGACTGAAGAGCTACATTGCTGACGTGCAGGACAATCCACAACAGGTAATGAAACACACCACTCCGGTTCAGTTTGTAAAATATTGTGGGTGGGTGTGTGTTGATGTAGCAACTTATTATATGTGCCTGTGGGTTTGTGCTTGTTTGCTGTTAGCTGTTACAGGTGTTTCAGAAGCATAAAGAGTTGATCAGACGTCCCACTATTAGCAAAGAGCTTCAGTCAGAGAGAGAGACCCTACTGGCCAGACTACTGGACTACAACAAAGGTACACAGTTCTTCCTCAAAGCACTTTTGTTTTTGTTTGTATGACATGGAAAGTGTGACTCTAATTTATTGTGTCTTCACATGGAAGCCAAAAACACAGTCTGAATAAATTCAGTTAATGTTCTGTGTTCATTAAGGCGTTATTCAAGAATGCTCATTGACAGTATTTTATGTAATAGTTTTATTGTCCAGACCAGAGGTTTTCAATCAGACAGGGGAGAACTGAAAGCGAGGTGCAGAGGGAGAGACACAGTGACTTAAAAAAATACTTGGTATATCACATAGTGGTACATTTAAAGATCCCTTCAATCAAAAATGGGCTTTTCTTATGTTTATGTCCATTGAAATATCAAACCTTGTCTAAACTGACTTGTATCTGTCCAAAGTTTGTCGCTGAAGAGGTATTTTCACCTCTGCTGAAGTGGGAGATGACTGTGCACTTCCCCAAAAAAGTGAGATTCACACAAACCCCAGACGTGCTAACTTTGGCTGATCTCAAAACTGAAAGGCAATCCCAAGCAAAGAAACCTGAAACATTCAGCACAAGGCAGACGTATCAATGTATAGATCAAAAGTTTGCATTAATATAGAGAAGTTTTGACAGTAATCAATGGTGGAAAGTGCAGGTTTTGCATGTAAACCAGACTCTGGAGTTTCCTTTCACTATGTACCAAAAAGTCCCTGTGTGAATTAATAATATCTGTAACATCGTAGCAAATAATATTTTATGTCTCACCACCAGTAACACTGTGTCAGCTGGTTTCAAGCTAAAAAGTAAAATAAATAAATGATGCGTTCTATGATTAACCATTCTGATCTTTTGATTGCTCTGATTTTGTTGCACAACAGACTCTTAATCTGAGTCCAACTGTGACTCAGGGTAAAACATATGTGGCTTAATCTTTGATGTTTCCTCTAATGCAAGTGTTAGCCATCTTGATGTACACTACTCTTTCAGTGGTCAAGTGGCGATATACTCTTTAACTGAAGCACTTACTGCTCACAAATATAGAGTAGCTTGCAGTAAAAGTGCTACCTGAATGCAAAAAGTGAGCATTATTTGTATGATGAAGGGGAAGTTAATGATGGCACATTGTTGTTCCTCTTCTTCGACCCTTCTCCACCTGATGATTTTTTTAGGTCTGAAGACTGACTTTGAAAGTCGTTGCCATGGAGGCCCTGGAGACAAGTCTGGGCCACTTATTGGCAGGAACCTGCCTGAGGTGGTCAACAAAATTGTCTGGGTTCGACAGCTCATACACAAGGTACATGAGCGTGTAGGTGTGCCTGTGTAAGTCAGCCACATACATATACTGTATGTGGCTGATCATCTGGCAGAATAGACATTTTAGTCCAATGTTTATTTACAAGTCCAAGAGAATGAGCTATCATCAAATAATTACGAACATGAACATTATGAACATGACAGAAATCACAATTACAGTTTTTTATTGACAATAGAAAGAACAGTTTGTGCTGTTTTTTTCTTACAAGTTCCTGTGCTTGCATTCTTTCATTAGGTTGAGGACTCAGTCCGCATAGCTGAGGCTTTGCTGTCAGATCTGTCAGGTTTTAAAGGGTTCCTACATTTCTGTGATGACCTGCTGGAAGTTCTGAGGGCTTATGAACAGGAACAGTTTGAGGACTGGTCAAGAGATATACTGTCTGGACTGGCTGACCCAAAGTCAGGGATCAGGTTGGAAACTTGACACTTTGACCCCGACGAACAAGATGAACAAGAAAATTATAGAACAATTCAGAACTGAATCTTAAATGCTCATCATCACCTGATTTAGGGTTTCCTTGGGCGCTTAATCTTACGTTGAGTATTTCTTTAGTCTAATCTAATCTAATCTAATCTAATCTAATCTAATCTAATCTAATCTCTCCCTCCATATAGTCTCCAGGCCAGTAACCGTGTGATGGACCTGGACCATGTGGATGGGCGGCTTAAGATCCAGTATTCAGACAGACTGGTCAGTTTGCTGAGGGAGGTCAGACAGCTCTCTGCCTTAGGTTTTCCCATTCCAGCCAAGATACAGCAGGCTGCTAATACTGCAGACAAATTCTACAGACAAGCTATTGTCCTAAAACAGGTGAGAGTATATGTTCACAACACTCGCACACACAGAAGCATTTTCCTTGATTATATATTTGTTTATTTATGTCTGTAACAGTATAAGCTTGAGACAAGCCAAAGCAGAAATAATCAAAGTGTTGCTGCTTTGTAGGTTGCCCATTTCTATAACACCATTGACCAGCAGATGATTCCCTCTCAGAGACCTATGATGCTTGGTCTGGCCTTGGCTTTTGAACAGGTCATCAAGGTACTGTGCACAGCTTGCTTCCTATAACTTCCATGTAATTTATAAATGTTGCTGTCACACCATTTTTTAATAAAAGACTAATTAAGAAATGAGAACTTGCCAGTGCCAATTCTTATTTGTGTCAGTCAGTGAACAGAAGCATGATCCTTAGCTACGCTGTTCTTTTAATAGTTTATAGAAAAGTATACAAGCTATAGTTTCTTCATTTTTTTAACACAACAGTATGTAGACAATCTAAATAATCTTCACTCTCTTCTTTGTCAGAATCCTCGTTCTCAGTCAAAGGAATCAGGTGGTAAACTGCAGATCACCTGGGATAACCCGAAAGAGCTAGAAGTTTACATCACCAAGCTGCAGTGTGCTGCTGAGAAGCTCTCCAGCGAGAACAGGAAGTTACGCAAATGGCACACTGACTTTATTGACAAGGTTGTATGTGCTGTTAAGTGTAAACCTTGGTGATTTTATTGAATGGTTAAATGCAGAAGTAGATAGCAGGTCATTGGATTTATTTGTTAAAAGCACATTTATTTGAGATCACTTACGAAAGTCTTGCTCTTCCATGTGTTTGTTTGCACACTTTGGGTACTTTTTTCCCAGGTGGTGACACTAATGAATGTGGACCTACTCAGATATCAGCAGCGGTGGAAAGATGGCCTTCAGGATTTAAGAACTGGTTTTGCCACCCTGGAGGCTCAGGTATCACTTACAGTCAGAAATATGTGTGACTTTGCTGTTGGCCTTTTGTTACTTTAACGTTTTTACTAACAAAAAACAAAAAAAGGTTTCTATATTCATGACTATTAATATTTAAAGATAGCTATAGAGCTGTATAGTTAGTGTGATAATTATTGTAAATAAAGATGATTCAAAGTGATTTCAGTGCATACTAGGCTTTTAAGTGGAAATTTCACACCTTTTACAACAAACTTCAGTCCTTGGAACGCTAATGCATGTATGTGTATTTTTTAGGGCTTCAAATCTGATGACATGCGGGCATGGCGTCAGCACTGGAACCATCAACTCTACAAGGCTCTTGAACACCAGTACCAGACAGGACTTGAAGCTCTGAACAAGAACTTGCCTGAAATACACATAGATCTCACTTTCAAGTCAGTACACACACTTTCAGTTGTCCATTTTTCTTTATCAATCTTTTCCATCTCTCTCCCTGCCGTGTAACTTTTAGCTTGTTATTTTTTTCTCTTCCTTTCACACACATGAAGTATTTTCCCCTTATCGTAATTTACTGACATGTCTGACTTTCTTTCCCCACCCCCAAATTCTCGCAAATGACCATGTCACCATTTCTCCTTTTGCCTAACTTTCTCTTGCAGTCCCTCTTCCACAAAGACATTATTTATCAGTATTATTTATCGGATTAGAGAAAAAATTAACTTTTGCTCTTTCTTCCTATGTTATTGTAAATAGGCAGGGCCGTTTACAGTTTCGTCCTCCATTTGAGGAGGTGCGAGCACGCTATTTCAGGGAGATGAAGCGGTTCATCGCAATCCCAAACCAGTTTAAAGGAGTGAGTGCCCAAGGGGAGGAGCTTATCTTCAGCATAATGATTGATAGGAACGCCTCTGGGTTCCTCATCATCTTCAGCAAAGCCGAAGACCTCTTCAGCCGCCTTCAGGCTGTACAACACAAGTTTAAGGTGCCTGGAAATCAATAATTTTGACAACATACATAGTTTCCTCTAGTAGTTTAATTATATAACAGTGCTTATTGCTCTGCTGTGATGCTGTATTTGAACATTTTCTATATTTTTTAAACAAATGTTAATGTAATTTTCACTTTCTGCTCACTGAAGCTTTGCAGTGAGCCGTTTCTGTGCTGTGTTCTTTGAAAGAGTGCAACTTGGATTAGTCATGCTTCTCTATTTATGTACCAAAGCTCTGTTTGTTTTCATTGTCAAGATTTTTTCCCCTCTATACTACCCCAATTGACAGTACATTATTTTCCCCCTCTCTTTGCAGCCATGCATATCTAAATTGTAGGGGGGGGTCCCTCAACACCAGACTTCTCTTTTATCCCCCTTCACTTCTCTTTTTATTTAGTAATAACTGTCTTGTTGTTACAAATAACTTCCCTCACCTTTAAAACATACACATTTAAAATTGAGAAAGGTGTCAGTTTACCCAGCCATTGGCATATCTTTTGTGTGTGTTGTAGGAGTGGGTGGTGCTGGGCCAGGTTGATTTAGAGAAGCTGGTGGAAAAGCATCTGAACTCTGTGCAAGACTGGGAGAGAAACTTCAAGGCCCTGAAAGTCAGAGGGAAGGAGTCAGAACGTCTGCCCAGGTACACTCCTGCAAAATCAACATATGCTAATATCACATTGTTACCACTATTCAATAGAGAAACACAGTCTAAATGTAACACTTTTTTAAAAACAAATAAAAATTTTTTTTACATTTATAGTACTTTTGTAAAATTTATAATATAGCAAAACATTAGAAAACCACGATGCTACAATGTCTGAATGCACATTATTTGTAGGAGGTGAATACTTTATAGACTCCTGTTCTCATTTTGATCACAGTGCAAACTTGGTCACCTAATATAGCCGTGGGAAGGATTGTTTAATCACAGCACTAAAGACTAGGTGTCAAACTCAACATGGACTTTAAAAAAAATTCCAAGCTCATTGATCCCCTCTCTCGATGTATTATCATTTCATTACATTACATCTCCGATTATTTAGCTACCCAACAAGACTCATCATTATTTATCTTGAAACCCGGAGTTCTCTTCTCATGGCATTTGTAACTGACATTTTATGTCCCCTTGCAGGATTATATTCAGTTCTTCTATTCAGTTCTTTAGTTTCAATTTAGCACGTCAGTTGATACCAGAAATATGGGAAATTTACAGCCTTACAACCAAGTTACAGGCACTGATCCTCTCCTTCCTCCTCTGTCAATCTGTAGAAAGTAGACTGTATCTCAGTCAACCATAACCTGGTAAGAGCAACAGTAAATAGTATCTTTATCTACGTCATTGTGGCTCATTCTTGTTTTCTGTTTTATATAAATAGATTTATATATAGAGAGAGAGAGAGTGGGAGAGGGAGGAAGAGAAATAGCTTGCTGTACTTAAATGTACTCAGTATTTTTACTGATGCATTTCCTCCTACACACCTAATCTTAAATGACACTGACACTTCAGGCCAGGATTTTGTACAGTGTAGCTGCCCTCACTAGAACTTCTGTAAAAACCTAGTGGTGAAGTTTCACGCTCTGTCTACAAGATCTTAATCTCTAGACGTAAGTTCTCTGTCGCAAAGTAACTTTAACAGAAGTCTCAGAGCTTTTTTCAAGCCATTTGTGACTGACACGTAATTTCCCTAAGCCACATTAAATTTGCTTCATTGAGTTTGTTTTTATGGTGACAGGTCAAATCTTAATTGACAGCACGCATACAGGAAAGCTCTAACCACAGACAGGCACTGATCCCTTCCTTGTTCCTCTGTTAGTCAGGAGAAGGTAGACTGCATTACAGTCAACTGTGAGCCAGTAAAAGCTGTGATCGATGACTTCATCCAGAGGCTGTTTGACATGCTGCTCATGTCACTCAGGAAGTCTATACAAGGTAAAGACAGACAACTCAACTGACCCTTCACTTTTTTTTTTTCTGTGCATGTTTATAGTGCGTATGTGACATCACAATTCATTGTATGAAATACACATGGTATTTTTTAGGTTTGAATACTGTCGCATCTGGTCATCTAATGGAGTGCCACTGCTGTTGGCCGATTGCGACAATAGAGGCTGTTGCCATCTACAGCAGACTTGGCAACCGGGGCATTCCCTGGCTGGGCCAGCTCTGTTAAGCAGAGCTCTACTCTCTTCCCTGAGAGAGGAGCTTTTAACAACTTGCTGCAACATGCTTTACCCTTCGATTTTTTTAGAGAGAACCTGTGACATCACAATTCATTGGATCCATTAAGAGAGAAAACAAAACAAAAATTTACTTAAAATAAAACTACATGACAACTACCTTGCAGGGTTATAAAGTCTGTACTGCTACAAAGTCAGTTCCCAGGGGCCTCACTTATTTGGCCCATTTGTTCCAGCAGTCAATGAATATGTTTTTCTTGAGACAAAGTGAGAAAGTGAACCTTTTCTGTAACACAAATCTCATTTACTTTATCAATCCACTTTTGTATTGTGGGGGTGTTGGAAGGCAGCAAACACCTCATGAATGTTTTTGTCCAGGCAGCTAATAAAATGCCAAAAAAGTTTTCATCAAAATACCTTTCTGGAAGATCAGCGTCTCCCGAAAATAAGGTAGTATCTGCAGTGGCAGATCAGTGTTAGTTCTTTGTGAAACTTCTCCAAGCAAAGTCTCATAACTGGGCAATTTTAGAATATATGCCAGTGTTGTTCTCTAGTTCTCTTGGCCAAACTTCCCCTTTGCTTTTACTTTCTTTTTCCTTTTCTGTTTCCTTTACTTTGTAAATGCCTTCTTCTCTCTTGCTTGCAGGCCACACACAGGCCATTGACAGTTTTGTTTCTGAGTCAATGGAGGCCTTGTCCACTCGACCAGAGAGCATGGAGGAGATTGGTGCGGCAAGTGGAAAATATAACCAGATACTAGCCCGCAAACCTGAAGTAAGACTTCACTTAAAACATAACTCCCTCATTTAGAGTGGTTAATTTGGAAAGATAGATAATTTTTTACTTTATTTGGTCAGAACTGCTACTAACTTGCTACTTATCAAAAAATTTGTAATAAATTCTTTGGCATTGTTGCTTTTGTCTTTGACTCTCCCATTTTTCATATAAGTATAAAAGTTATGTTAGTCACTACTGTCAGTAACATCTCATGAATGGAATATTGGAGAACTGTATGAGCATTTATGTTACATGTCACGTATTACTTATAATGATATGTGTTACTGTCTTTTAATTTCAATGTCTGATTATCCAAATGTTTGACATTGAAATAAGCTAACTAAATGGTCTGCATGTTTGCAGATTTTACCTCAGTTCCAGTGTGCTGAGGAGAAGAACCGCTTGCTGCGCGCAGTGGCTGGGGCCGGCCTGGACTCGCTGTCCTCACTGAGGGCCAAGTGGGACAAACTGGAGCTTGTCATGGAGAGTCACCAGCTCATGATGAAGGAACAGGTGACATAAATTTACAAACACACATGTGTTGGATTGTTTTTAAAAAACTTTTCATCACAAAAACACTACAACTTATTTATCTTAAGTCCTTCAACTCTGTTTTTTTTGTTCTTCCCACTCTCTTTTCTTTTGTCCATTTACCCAAATAAGTGCTCTGTACTGTCCCTGGCTATATTGTTTGCCATTGCATTTCTCATGCCCCGTTTTCCCTTAGGTGGAGGTGATGCGAAGCAATGCTGCCGGTCGTGTCAATGCCTACAGGGCAGATCTCGAGCGTTTCAAGGCCCGCTGGGACCAGCTGAAGCCTAAAGAGGATATGCTTGAGACGGGTGATCATGCCGCCCTTCTTACTTGCCTCCAGACAATCAAGGAGAAGCAGCAAGAGTTTCAGGAGCTAGAGCTTGTGCGCAGTAAACTGCTGTGAGTTCTTTTTTAATAAGCTGAATTTATTGTTTTTTCTTTACTTTGAGAACCAAGACAAGCCTGACTTCTTTAAAAGCCTCCTTGTAAAGTTTGACATTCTACTTACAAGTTTTAATACCTTTGCAGTGGTTCTCAACAGACTTAAAGAAATAAAAGTGTTTGTCTTAAAATAGTTCAATTATAACATCCTAACTCGGGAATGAACCCCCCTGCTAAATTCACATGACAACATAAATGGATGAAGTGACATTTAGACTCCTCGCTTCTTTCCTTCTCTCCTTTCTGCTCCTCTTCTCTCTTTTCAGTGAGGACTGCACCTATTTTGACCTGGAGGCTCCAGATTTCTCTCTTGCAGAGGAGACAAAAATAGACATGGAGGAATACAGTCAGATGTGGGGTCTGTATGAGGAGTGGCACCAAGGCTTCACAGAAAAGGCTCAAGAGGACTGGATAACATTCAGGTAGAGGCTTATGTTTTGGCCTATTGCTTATGGATCTCAGTCCTCCAAATTGGAACTGTTATGTGTAAACAAGTGTGTTTTTGCTGTTTTTCAGGAGTAAGACATATGTGTTTGAGGAGTTTCTGTTCATGTGGCAGGAACGACTCAGGAAGTTAGAGCATCCTACTGCCATGTCAATTAAACTGCAAGGCGAAGTGGACAAATATAAGGTAGAATATTGTAACGTGACTGGATAACATGTCATTGCCTTTTTTTTGTGTGTTCTATGCAAGAATACTTTTGTGTGGCATGAGAAAAAAAAATTAGATGTCCTCTGGGGGCAAAACATGTATTGCAAATTTCTTGTTTGTCAATGTATAGATATCATAGCTATGCTAATTGAAAAGATAGCATATTGGCAAAAATAAATATAAGTAATTTGTAGTAGATAAGTTATCTCTGAAGTTAGAATTGACTTAATCTTGGATCTTTTTAAACATATTTGGAATATTTTTAATAATAGTTTGCATCTGTATGTTCGCACTTTTCCATTTCCTTGTCTAGAATATGGTCCCAGTGCTGAAGTATGTGCGTGGGGAGCATCTGTCCCAGGACCATTGGTTGGACATGTTCCGTTTGCTTGGCCTTCCAAGAGGAACAACGTTAGAGAGACTCACCTTTAATGACCTCCTCAGTGTGGCAAATACCATCACAGAAAAGGCCTTGGACCTCAAGGTATGTGTACACACACATTCCTGTAAGTTGTCCACGTATACGTACATCATGGAACAATTCTGTAGGACTACACACCTCTTTAATTAGATTTTGTTTAGTTTTTTTCAAAAATATGGAATAAGGATTAATAAAAAAATGTATTCACTATATTACAAACAGAGTAACTTACTAAGGACAATGGGTGGCAGCAGTGAAAAAGGAAACACTTAATCTGTAATTTTGGAACATGTGGGTTTGCTGGCATATTTACATATAGTATATGAGTAAGAAGTTGGCATGTTGATAGAATGCTAGATTTTGCTGTTTTTTTTTTTCTTATTTTATTGATACAATCTGACTACTCCTCTCACAAATGTCAGTCATCTGACAGCGCATCTGGCAGCATGAGAAAACATTTATATTTCTGGACTTAGATACTACCTTTCAATCAGTTAAGAAGGATTGCAGCTTTTATTTAACTTTTGATGGTTGGGTTAGGGTTAGAAAAATAATTTAGGTGTTTCTTACATGAAGCATTTTTCTGGTTTTAATGTCTATAAATGATGAGTGAACACAAATCATCAAGCTGTTTGTGTATGTGTGCTTGCATATAGGACCTGAACAGTCGTGCTCAGGCAGAAGTGACAATCAGGGAAGCGCTGAGGGAGCTGGATTTATGGGGAGCTGCAGCAACATTCAACCTCACTGAGTATACAGACAGCAGCAAGCGCACTCTCACCCTCATCAAGGACTGGAGGGATATAGTTAACCAGGTAGAGACGAGGACACACAAAAACGAACTAATATGTTCTGGATATAAACACACAGTTGGTGCATACTGTCATATGAGCCAAATTGTACCTTTTGAAAGTGTTGAACTGATGAGGTGCATACAACAAGAAAAAAAAACAGACCTTGATGGAGATAATAAACAATGTGATGTCAGAAAGAAAATGCAGGCATATCTACTGGCATTAAATGAAATCTTCAAAACATTTGCTTTATCACCACTCTGTGCCCATCCAGGTGGGAGATAACCGCTGTCTGCTGCAGTCTCTAAAAGATTCTCCCTACTACCGCAGCTTCCAAGACAAGGTCAGGTCAAAGGCTTAAATCTGTGAGCTTTTAGATACAACATATGTTAACTTATTCAATTGAACCACTGTAGTTATGTTTTGGCACGTGGCTTTTGTTGTGGTTTCACTCATATTGCAAACTCATGGTTAGCAATTCTGGTATGAAACAGCACTTACCAATATTTGTTGTAAATCCAGGTTGGTCTGTGGGAAGTCCGTCTGTCAGATTTAGATGAGTACTTGTTAAATCTGAATGCCATCCAGCGGCGTTGGGTTTATCTGGAGCCTATTTTTGGACGAGGGGCATTGCCCCGCGAGGAGGCACGGTTCAAACGTGTTGATGAAGACTTCAGGTATTTTTGGTTTATTTTTGTAAGACTGTATCACATCACAACTAGAGCTTTTGCTTTTGTCAGGTGGAGTAATGCAGATACAATACAGTTCTATTTAATCTGATCAAGAGATAGCAAGAACACTGACTTCTGCCATGATCATTGTTAAAATGGGATGGTAAATTATTCTCTTGTTGCACAGCAATACATGCTTTGTTGTATTATTAATATCAGTTTATTTTTAAGTAATGAATAATATGTAATATAGAAAAATAAAATATTGAGTTTGTTCCTCATACAGAGTGTGTTTATGCACTATGCAACAGGTCCATAATGTCAGATATTCAGAGAGACAACAGGGTTATTTCTCTGAGTTCAAGGGCAGGCATCAGAAACTCCCTGGTCAACATATTTGATCAGCTGCAGCGTTGCCAAAAGTCACTCAATGAGTTCCTGGAGGTACACATTTATTCTTTAATTCAAGACTACATGTGTATAAAATGTAGTGTAAGCATTAAAGCTACTTTTTTGTGTGTCTTTCTTGTTAATGCAGGAGAAGCGATCGGCCTTCCCACGGTTCTATTTCATAGGAGATGATGATCTGTTAGAGATCCTCGGCCAGGCAACCAACCCAACGGTCATCCAGTCACACCTCAAGAAACTCTTTGCAGGTCAGAAACATCTTTTTTTATGTTATGCTTTTGTAAGTCCTTTTGGGTCCTCATAAGCTGTCAAGTGGTAGAGCAGTTTTTTTTTTTTTTGTATTTTGTTTTTGTTTTTGTATTTTTTTACCCTTTGGCTGAAACATTAAGTATGTCATATTGAACATTCAAATAATTTGAGAAACTCAATTTCACTTGGCAAAATATTGATAGAAATATGGCAGTGATTTTCTTTTTTGTAGTTAAATGATATTTTTTTTGTTTGGTTTATGTTCTTGATCAGTAGTTTACTGTATATGTTTTAATATCATGGAAATATATAATGTATTTTTTAAGTCTGGATCCTGGAGGGATATTAGATTTCTCTTTTAGTATCAGGCTTTAAAAGTTTTGGAACCTCTGCTTTATATCATGGTGTATTTTTCTGTATGTTTAGGGTAATTCACATGAGTTCTGTCTTCACAGGCATCCACAGTGTTGTGTTTGATGAGCAGTGCCAGCACATAGTTGCCATGTGTTCCTTGGAGGGAGAAAGAGTGCCACTCAGAAACCTTGTACGCATCTCCACCCTTGTTGAGGTAAAGAACTTGTATACTCATATGCTTTCTAGTCAATGTACAGTATATCTGATTGGACACTTAATTTATATCAAGTAATCTTAGATTTTTATGGATGGCTTTTTTTTTATATGTGTTTGTGATTGTGCCTGCGCTGTTTTCATTCTCTCTAGGTTTGGCTGAGTGAGCTGTCTGTGGAGATGAAGAACACTCTGAAGCACCTGTTGTGTGAATGTGTGTCAGCAGGGAAGAAAGGGGAGGTGGATCCCTCACGTTACCCATCACAGGTACATTCCTGCTTTTAATGCAGTCCATTTGCAATTCAAGATATGATATCTAAATATATATGTTATCTATTTCCTGAATATTCCCAAAGGCTTTTGAGGTAGCACTATGCTCCTTAAATGTAAGTTTTTTTTAGTAATATAGTAATACATCTTCCTAAGTTCTCTAAAGTGTCTGAACTTTCTTGTTTGGTGCAGATTCTGTGCCTGGCTGAGCAAATCCAGTTTACTGAAGATGTGGAAAGAGCTATGAAAGAGCAAAATTTACAGCAGCTTGAGCTGGAACTCCATGCCAAGTTAGAACACTACACCACAGTGGACACCAGCTCTGACGATAACACTAACACAGGTAGTTCTGACCGTGTTTGTTTGTACGC
>JAPZDY010000024.1:11282276-11293721 GCA_029783645.1 Ctenochaetus hawaiiensis
TTAGGCTGGTCTAACTTCTCTCTGCGCAGCATGCTCCCTTTATATTCTTCATTCCAGCTTGACAACAAGTTTTCAACCAGCAGAAATTTAGGGACATGGTTCAGCTGCTTCAAAAAAATTGATTGTCCAATTCAAATGGATCTTCACTTGAATGGTGCACTATCAATGATAAAATCCAGAGATCAAAGCTTTAACATATGCCTTTTCAAGCAAATATCAGTAGGGTCTCTTATTAGCCAGACACCTGCAAAGGGCCAAATCAGTACACCTTGTAAACTGTATGTACAGTGCTTAGTAAGACAAAGCATGCAGGCATTGAAAGGAGCTTCATGGTGTGTTCAAGTGCTGTCAACTGGTGTCGGTATTAGTCTAAATACCAGTGACCAAGAAAGAATTATACAGTTTATAACACGAAAAGGATGTTGGTGGCCTAGACACATTTTACACGTAAAAAATTAAAAGTTCAGTGGCCCTAGGAATGGTATGAAGGAAATTGTGTGTGTGTGTGTGTGTGTCTGTGCAGGTTAATTATACACAGATCAGGTTCTGATTTTCACCAGCTTTCTGTCTATTTCTCCCTCTGTCTGTCTTGTTTTTTTAAATTTTGTTTAAGTTGATGTGAAACTTCCTCACACCATCCTTATATTTATTTATGCTAAATCTCCTTGTGCAGTAACGACTAATCATAATAACATAAAAAACAATATAAAACAAATCACAATCTAAAATAACATTAGGCATTAAGCTTATTGTTAAGCAGTGAGAGGATAAATGACTTTTGACATGAGATTAATGCAAATTAAAACAGAAGAAGCTAAGGGGGAAGCAGTACCATACCCTGTGTGATGTTTTTTTTTTTTAAGAGGTCATTAAATGTTAAGACGTATTTGCAGCATCCCTCCTGGTGCTCAGGCTTGCAACCCCGCACCCCCTCACCCCCAATTATTTCTGAGAACAAGATTTCCTTTTTTCTTCTGCCCTCCTTTGGATTACTGATCACATTCCTGATAAAAGTAACCTCTCTAAAGTGCCTAGCTACTTTAAAAACATTTGCTACTTGACACTTGCTCTTTGTTCCACTATCAAACTCCCCCTTGTGATGTTAGTGATTGAGCTCTGATTAAAATCTTTCTTTGGTACTTATGACTGAGGGATTAATGCTGAATGACTGCTCTTGTGTGAATCTCTTCATAGCCCGTTAAACACAAGAGGCCACATAGGGACAGTACCCTTTGAAGCTGCAGAGTCAGTGGCTGACAAGCTAATGCAAAGACTTGGGTGGAGTATATGGCTACATATAGCATGGCAGAGCAGTTGTTTTGTTATATGTTTTTTCTTTTAACAAAATTTAATTTGTTTAAAAGAACTTTTGAATTTGTATCAAGATTACTTGTCAATGCATGAGATAAAAAAACTCCCTCATAACCCTCATAGTGATGAATTTTCATGGGACATTCCAGATTTCTGTCATACAAAAATGTGTCTGTGAAAACAATGCTTATTTCACGTACACAAAGAATGACTGAAACCAAATTTCTTCATCGGTTACTTAGATTTTTGACTTTAAATAGCAGAAACCCAGATATTTCAGCCCAGTGCTGTGATAATGGCTGTTATATCTGCAGATATTATAAATCTTTTTTCTGACTAGAACTGTTCAGAACTGTTCTATCCACTGTAATAGCACTCACTTCCTGGATTACATCTCATTAAATTACTGGGTCTCTTAAAACAACCAGGTAGGCTGAAGAGGCTTCGGATTGGCAGTGCTGATTAAAGCATCGGAAGTAATGGCAAGAAGGGTAATCTAATTACCCAGTCTACATTAATGGACCATAAACCCAGGCAGGGAGTGCGAACAATCTCCTTTGGCAGGGGGACAAGACAAGATGGTGTACATTTGGCAATGTGACATCACCGATGCTTTCCTGCACACAAGGCATTCAAAGCCCCTGTTGTTTAAAATATGAAGTTAAAATTTCAGAGATTTATGTAAAAAAAAATCATATTAGTCAATTATTAAGCCTAAAAAATATGTATGAAAATTTCCCCCTCCACCTTACTTAATGCAATTGTTGCTAGATTTTGGCAGAACAGTAATTTTGACTGATTATTTATATACTATTGCATTACATTAGCCATTAAATATGCATTATTGTAAACCTATCTAAACATATGTAGTCCAGATCTCTCAAATGTTTGTCAAAGTTGTTCTTGTATTTCATTTATCCTTCTTCCTTTTATATCTCTGCCAAAAGTGACAAAAAATACAAAAGTTTGCAGATGTTTCCTACCATTACACAGACATATTAAGTGCACAACAAATGCAAAATGACTTCTCAGTGGAACAGTCAGTGATTTACAGTCTCTCACAGCGATTGTGAGTTTAAACCCTGCTGAGGTCAGCTCTTAGTGGAGTTGAAGAGACCCTGTCCCTCACCTTCTTCCTGTTTTAGTTCCTTAAATATTAAGGTTTCATTTTTAATTCAAATCTGACTCTCAAGCACAGAAAAAACAGTAAGTATTTTACAAGAAAATTGAATATCTCTTAAACATCTTGTTCAGTACCATCCAAATTGGGTCTACATGTGCAAATATAATGGCTAACTTACCATACAAATAAGCTGTAGTTTCACCAACAGGTGGCACTTTAGCACCATTATAATACATCTGTTTCATCCTTGTAATTTTTTCCTTCAAAATATGAGAAAGGCAAATGAGGAAGCTTGTCCTCAGTGGCTCACTGTGTAAGTCACCTCACCCGAGAATATAAAGGTCCTGTTTTCAAGTCCCAGGACGATCATGTCCTTCTCTGCTCTTCAAGCTGTTCAAGGTCTCTTTATTTCTAAGACTGTTTTGTTTGGACCCCTTCCCAAGCTATAGAAGGTGATAAATAGAGTTGTTTGAGAAGTTAGTATCAATGACACTGCTCTTGAAGTGCATTTTCTTAGTTTTGTTAAGTCATTTATTTACCTTAAGTCAGTATTTGGTGGTGATATTGACTTTTTTAAGATTATCAGTGTGGCTGTTTTCATGTCTGACACAATGTCCTATCCTAATTTTCTTTTTCTAAATTATACCTGAGATATTGGGTTTGTTCACACACTGCATGGTCTCATTTCTTCTTCTCACTAATCGATACAGTTTTGCATTTTTTTACAGCTTTCCTTAGAAGTGACAAATGCTGCTGTTTTATGGCAACATAAAAGCTATTGCCACTCTGTCTGCTTACAACAAAAGCTTTCCATTTATTCCAAGCAAATGTTTTTTTCCAATCAACCAAAATAACAGAAAAACAGTAGTAATTAGTTTACAACAAAAAAAAGTTGATAACAGTCTTATATATTTATAATACAATTCATTAAGAAAAGGAAACCTGAGAAAATTACTACACACAGATCTTCAGTTAAATGTAAAAAATAATAAATACTCAGAACCAATAGAACTATGAGGCTTATGCAACAGTGTGTGTACTGTTTGTAAACAACACCAATTTTGTATAGTTTTGATTTTGCTTTAATACAAAATTGGTGTTTATACCTGTGCACGTTTCTTTTTCATTCCATATGCCAACAGGCTTGGTTTTATTTAGAGGTGTATATAACATTTTCAAAAATTATCCTTAATAATGCTTCGTATTTGTATAACTTTACTAATTCTTCCATTGTGATATTAATACATGTCTCCCTGTACAGAGTCCAGTGTCCTGCAGCTGAAGCTGAAGGCCTTGATTCTGGATATCATTCACAACATCAGTGTGGTGAAGCAACTGAACCAGGCAGGAGCTACCAACCCTGATTCCTGGGTCTGGAAGAAGCAGCTTCGCTTTTATATGGGAACAGACAAGTGCTGCATCATACAAATGGTGGATGCACAATTCAACTATACATATGAATACCAGGTGTGTTAGCATGGACTGTTTATTTAAGTAGGATTCACTCATTTTATGTAGTTTAACAAAAACACACTTAAAAATACACACATTTGTTTTTGGCTGCAATTAACATTTATTTGACTTTTTTTAATTTGATTTTTTGAAATGAAGGGTGGGGTAAACAATATTTTCAAGTAATTTGTGAGGCAACTCATTTGTGTAATTAGAAAGTGTTTATTTTTACTTGAGAAATGACTAAAACAGTAAACTGTTTATGCAAATTTGATGTTTATTTTTCTTTAAAGATTGAATTAAAAATTAGTTGACTTGCATTCATGATTCAGTTTTCAGCAACATGTAGCACATGCTATATATTCAAATACATAATGGTAGAGGATGTTGAATGCATTGAGAAATTGCCATTGTTACTCAGTCAGCATCTCACGCAAACTTTTTATGTTTTATGAAAATATTTGAAATTCTTACTTTCTTCCTTTTGGCTGCACTGTTTTTGCAGATATGGTGAATGCTAAATATTTATTGCTTTATGTGCTAGTTAATAAAAAAAAAACACAAGCTAGACTTAGTTTTCACTCATTTTCATTTTCTTTCTCTGTCCTGCGTTTGTTTTTCATTCCTCTTTCTCTTAATCCATCATCTGTCTGTTACCTTTCTCCTCTGCTGGCTTCTTCTTCTCCCTCTCTTGAGCTCCCCTTAAAACCCAACCCCTCCCTCTTTCTCTATATCTGTTCTGCTGTCTGGCCACCTTACTGTGTTTCTGTCTATTCCTTTCTGCCTTTATTGCTCACTTTTTTCTTTATCCTTCCTTTTCCGTGTCCCAGGGGAATGCGGCTAAGCTGGTGCACACTCCACTGACTGATAAGTGCTACCTGACTCTGACCCAAGCCATGAAAATGGGCCTTGGGGGTAACCCCTATGGGCCTGCTGGAACAGGCAAGACCGAGTCAGTCAAAGCCCTGGGAGGGCTGTTCGGACGCCAAGTACTGGTGTTCAACTGTGATGAGGTATAAAGATGCTCCCAGAAAATATGTGATGGTTTTTATGTGTCAGCCACAACTTTATTTTAGTGACCATTATTTTGAGAGCTATACAGTAGGCAATGAACATATGCCTACTATGCATATTTCTGATCATTTAACTTGAGACTGCAACCACTAAAACACCTGCAAAAGAAGACCAGTTATTGAGAACAACTTCAAGTAAGAGCACTTAAGAAGACCTTTTATCTGCTTTTTGTCTGCCTGTTTTTCAGGGTATCGATGTAAAGTCAATGGGAAGGATCTTTGTTGGCCTGGTGAAGTGTGGAGCATGGGGCTGCTTTGACGAGTTTAACCGCTTAGAGGAGGCAGTGTTGTCTGCAGTTTCCATGCAGATTCAGGCTATTCAAGACTCCCTTAAACATCACAAAAAAACATGTGATTTGTTAGGGAAAGAGGTAAGAAAATAAGAATAAGAATAAGAATACATGCAAACAAAAACATATATGTTTCTGAGTACCTACACCCAAAAAAGAAAAAGTCAAGTCCACTTTTCTGTCAGTTTGGAAGTCTTTTTCAGTTTTAATTACTTTCTGTTCAATTTATAAAATTGAATTAATGCACAAAGTCCCTTTCTGTCAATAAATCAATTATTTCTTCACCTATTGTTGAAGAGTAGGTTAGATCATTAATCACTGAGCAATTAATCAAACTTGGTTTATAGTAGTATAGAACGTATGTTTTTCTTCTCTTTATTCTCCAGGTGGAATTGGACCCAAACTCTGGGGTGTTCATCACATTAAACCCTGCAGGAAAAGGCTATGGAGGCAGACAGAAGCTTCCAGACAACCTAAAGCAGCTGTTTAGGCCTGTGGCCATGAGCCGGCCAGACAATGAGCTCATTGCTGAGGTCATCCTTTACTCTGAGGGATACAAAAACGGAGAAATATTGGGTCGCAAACTGGTTGCAATTTTCAACCTGGCTAGGTAAAAATTGTGTTAGTGTTTTGTTTTTTTTGGGTCCTTAAGGTTAGGATTAAAATTAGTTGGGGTAGGTATAAGAGTCTATTTACATTGTCCCCAAACTTATCCCCCGACTAGTAACTTTACACAATTTATGTGATCTATGTCACTTATTTAGTCTCTCTGTTTGTGTAGTTCACCCACTTGTGTTTTTTGTCCTCCAAACTGAATCATCATCATGCTGTGTTAGTTGACTTTATTTCTTTGTGTCTGTACTGTGGCTACAGTTTATTGCAGTATATTGATTTTGTAGATGAGTTATCCTTGACTTTCCACCCATTCTTACAACATCAAGTACTACATTCAATCCAGACTGTGTGAATATGTGTGAAAATGTGTCTTATTTGTATGTTCAGGGAACTCTTGACTCCCCAGCAGCACTATGACTGGGGTTTGCGAGCTCTGAAGACAGTGCTGAAGGCCTGTGGCAGTCTCTTGCAGCAACAGAGGAGGAGTCATGAAAAGGACAAGAGTAAGACCCCCTCTGGCTGTTTTTTATTTATATTTCTTATTTTTAAGGTACCGTTTTTTCTGTGAGGCATTTTTACTTTTTTAATAGTAAACCATGACGGGAAGTCTTGAAGGGACTGTGTACTCTTTTGGCCATGACCTGAAGTAACATTCACTGCTGCCAAAGTACAGATTACTCTAACTTGTTGTGTTGGAGAACAAAACATTTTGTGAAAACATCTATCTATGTAAATTGCATATGACAAATGTGACTAATGCAGAGCAACAACAGGATTTATTGATTGGAATTAACAGCAACATCTTAGAGTTGACAGTCACAAGCAATCAGTGGCTGAAGGAAGGCATTTTCATCCGGAGGTAATACCACGCAATTTTACTGATAACTTCTTCTGTTTGAAGTTGAAGTTGTGCAATTTAGAGAAATCATTTGTAGTGGACTTCGGCTGAAATCAAAGACTAAAAGAATTTTTAAAAAGTAAAAGAATATATTTCAAAACCGCCGACATCCCTTCATGGCACATTTGATTGACCCTGCCATGGATGCCACATCTGTTCAAAAGCTTGCTGCTCAGGTACATTTTGTTGTTTTTGTAGTCAATGGTTGCTTTGTGTGACTTAGACAGACACTGAATCAAGGTTAGATCACACAGTACAGTACCTTTACTTATTCTGGATTTTTGATTCTTGTCATGCATCAGCCAAAATATACAAAGACAGTTAAATATCTACAGTAAGCTGTTATCTTCAGATACAATGAACTTGTCTTTTTGCAGTCCAGCTTGTTTGTTATGTCTACAGTACATGATAGGAAAATTTATTCATGCTTCATGAATAGAAAAAATGATGCAGTCATAAAGTAGAAGTACATCAAGTAACACTAATTGACAGAAAGGACTCACTGGCCATTGTATATGTGTCAGTGGATCAAATCATTTGATATTGTCATTTTGTGTGATACTAGTGTTTTAGAGAATTTTTATACTTGTGCTGTAACTCATATTAAACATTTATAGAGAAGCCTGCTTTAGCTGTGCTAATCCGCCAATGGTACCAATACCTAACATCAGTACTCTGCCTCATTACTTAGGAAAAGATCACTATCAGAAAAGCAAAACCATTCATTTACCAGATACATGCAATATATGTAAAGGGCTGGCTGCAGAGCATAAACCATGGAATTTATTACCTGACATTAGCCAAAATAATAGCATTTATTAATTATTAAGCATTAATAAAAATCAAGATGTACTACTTGTAGAGTCCCAGTTGTTCAACAAAGGGTAAATAACCTGAAAACACACTTTTTGTCAAAGCAGTCAAAGTGTCTCTAAGCAGTGTCCACTGAGAAGCACTGAGGCTGTTGCTCTGACAGTAAGCGTCTGACCTGAGAGACAGCTGTGGAGCTAATGAAAAGAATTAGAAGAGGTTGATAATGAAATTTAATTTGCTTTGAAGATGTTATCCTGCACCCAACAGGGTCACACACCACAAATGTTTTAGGTCTTGATATCTCTGATATGCAGTTTGAGAAACACTATGCATGAGTGTGCTTGAACATCAAAAGACTCTTTTGACCAGCACTTTCTCCATACAGTGGCCGCTGTCCTTGCCATCTAAATCTTGAAATACAGACAGACCATCAACTGATATTTATTCCAAATGCTCCCCTTAAAAACTTTTCCTCCCTTGGACTTTTCACTTGTCTGTACTTTCGTCTTTCTCCATTCTTATAATCCCAAACACTTTGCCCAGAGTTCTGTTGTTTACCTCTCTAGTGCCTCTCTCTCCACCTCCGACTCCCTTCTTTCTGACCTCTTGTTAGCTCCTTCTCTGATACCTGGCTGTTGATGCCCCTCTCGTCCCACTCGTTCCCACTTGCTGCTCTCTGTTTTTCACCCTCACCCCCCCATGTTTCTGTTTTTCAATACTTCCCCCTCATCTCTGTCATCATTTTCCTCTCTGACTTTTCTTGAACCTATCTCTCATTCTTTTTCGAATCCTTCCACCATGTGCCCTTTATCCATCCAAAAGACACACATATAAACACACACATACACCCTATATGTACCTCCTGTCTGGCAATGAGTCCCTAAGGGTTTCTTGTGTTTATCTCTGTGTGTAGTCTGGCCAAGTGTTTCTCCCTGCTGTGAAAAAAACCCACATCTGTGCCTGCATAGAGGACAGCATCAGAGAACAAAAGTATTGACAAACTCTCAAATTATGAGCCTTCCTAATTAGCATTTTTATAACAGTGGGTATATGCCAGACTGAAGGATGGGATGAGTTACTTTTCACTACCTTGTGTTTTTGTGCTTTTCTTTATATTCCTGTATTAACTCTTTTTTAACTCTCTTCCTTATTATTTTACATGTCTGCTGTTTTGGTTGAAATGTAAATTAAATTAATCTTTTTCATCTCCATGTAGTTCAGGAAAGTAGTTTGGTGGTGCAGGCATTAAGGCTGAACACCATGTCCAAGTTGACGTTTGCGGACAGCTCCCGCTTTGATGCTCTGGTCAGAGATGTTTTCTCCGGGGTTAATTTCACTGATGTGGAGGACCAGATACTAATGCACGCACTGGAACAAGCATACAAGGAGGCACGACTTGAACTTATACCCAGCCAGGTGTGTGTGTATAAGAAGATATCTGTTCATTAGCCGAAAAACAAGGGCATTTGTAATGATACATGATATGGACTGGTTTTCTGCCAGTGCTTGGGATCACTCTATTCTGCAAAAATCTTCAGCATCAACACAGAGACAACAGTTTGATAATTTGTCCGTCTGTTAAAAATCAAAGAATAATTTTGGTCTGTTTTTCCATCTCTGCGTAGTTGAAGAAGGCATTGGAGCTGAATGAACAGCTGAGACAACGCATGGGAGTAGTCATCGTAGGGCCAAGTGGAGCGGGGAAGTCTACACTCTGGAGGATGCTTCGAGCTGCCCTCAGCAAGACAGGCAAAGTGGTGAGTAATAGACACACCGCCTACTTGGCGTAGCATATAAAGGAGTATGAAAAGCATTTACTTGAGAGTTAAAGGGTCTGTAAAAAAAATCTCTTGCCTTATGCTGTATTTTTGTAGGTGAAGCAGTACACAATGAATCCTAAAGCCATGCCCAGACAGCAGCTGCTGGGACATATAGACATGGACACGAGAGAATGGGCTGATGGTGTTCTCACATATAGTGCCAGGAATGTGGTCAAGGAACCACAGGGTAAGATGTCTTGAAGTCCACTTTGACTGAAAAAATTCTTGCACTACCCCCATTACACATCACAGTGACTGTGTACAGTTGTCTTACAGTGGTCAACATTTATTATGTGCTGCACTGTACATGTTGTGATGAATGTACTGAATGAATCTACAGTACATAGGTACAATTATTATGTGTTTTTTAGAGGTGAGCTCATGGATTGTGTGCGACGGTGACATTGACCCAGAGTGGATTGAGAGTCTAAACTCTGTGCTCGATGATAATCGACTGTTAACCATGCCGAGTGGAGAACGCATCCAGTTTGGACCCAATGTTAACTTCCTGTTTGAGACTCATGACCTAAGCTGTGCCTCACCAGCAACCATATCCCGTATGGGCATGATCTTTCTCAGGTTAGTCAGGTTCCGTAAAAGATCTTTTTCAGTGTATATTTGTGCCAAGTCACGTCCACCCCAACTAGCTTATCTCACTGTTTTTGTTGTTGTTGTTTTTTTTCTTCACACATGTTAAAAACTATTTTAGTGATGAGGACATTGATGTGGGTGCCTTGTTGAAATCGTGGTTGCGCGGTCAGCCAGAGGAGTGTTACAGTAATCTTGAAAACTGGCTTGGAGACTACTTTCAGCGAGCCTTGGACTGGGTCCTAAAGCAGGTAAATGTTGCCCTATCCCTTTTCTACACACTGTCTATAGAAAAGTTTAAGAAATTTATTGTACTAAATTTTAGACATCAATTTTAAATAATAGGACTTTTTTTAAAAAAGGCCTTCACATACACAAAATGACTGTCCCATATACTGACCAGCATTCATTACAATGGATGTTATTGCTGCAAAAGTTAATTAGGTTACAAAAATCACTTTTGTCAAATCAGCAGACTTTGTGGGTAAGTCCAGTTATTATAACCTGTTTCTTACATTTCTTAAACTTGTAGTTACATTTATGTTCTCATATTTTTATCCTATTAATATCGAATGCTTTGTAAACTTTTATTTCAAACTTCACTACTTCTCCTCTTTCATCAGAATGACTTCGTGGTGGAAACTAGTCTTGTAGGCACTGTGTTCAATGGTCTGTCACACCTCAACGCTGTAACAGAGAGAGGTCAATTCATTGTTGGACTTCTCAGAGGTCTGGGAGGAAACCTCAACCTCAAAACACGACAGGAGTTTGCCAGGGAGGTAAGGACCCTTGCGTTTTTTGTATGGGCTACAGGAGACTGTAAGGACAGTTTAGTTTCAGGTTTGAAATCTAATGCATGTCTCATGTCTCAAAAATAGAAGGATGAGTCATGTTTTGAGTAATAGTGCAGTTCATGCACCTGGTGGGAAACTATTACTCAGAGTTATCAGTCCTGTCCTGGTCTCTAAGTGAGCTCTTATTTTTCTGCACTTCTGTAGTTGTTGAGTTGGGCCAGGGAAAGCCCACCAGACACCAAAAAACCACTAGATACCTACTATGACTCTGACAGCGGCCATCTCGCAGCCTATACATTCCAGCGTCCTGAGGGTCTGACACTGGAACAGCTCTCCCATACACACACTCTTCCTGTTATTGAGACCCCAGACATACAGAGAGGTCTACACTGCTTCTCGCCATGGCTCACAGCTCAGCACAGGCAGCCCTTCATGGTGGTAGGGCCAGAGGGCTGCGGAAAGGGGTAATTATACACACACAAGCATGCATGCACACACAGGGCACAAACATTTGCATAATTACAAATAGAGGAGGTATTTTTAAACACACTTCCAATAAATGTGTGTGTGTATATATATATATATATATATATATTTATGTATATATATATATATTTATGTATATATATATACACACACACACACACACATATATATATATATAGTGA
>JAPZDY010000024.1:11313698-11330898 GCA_029783645.1 Ctenochaetus hawaiiensis
GTAAAGTAATTCCACATGGCAGACATGACTACAGCTCTGCGGGCTTCTGCTCATGTGACGAAAACACAGGCACATGGCAACCATGGCGACAGCTCGTCTGTGTTACGGCATGTCGCGTAAAGTGAAGTTGAGGATATATGAGATAGTTTGGGCTTATGGATCGGATCGGACGTGTTCTAATAAAAAAATCTGATACCCGATCCAGTCATTTTGGCCTGGATCGAACTCGATACTGATCCAGTGGATCGAATCGGACCATCCCTAGTTGAAATCACCCTTTTTAATGGACATTTTAAGTATAATATAATCACTGTTACTTGAAAAAAAACTGTCTTCATATTGATAGCCGAATCTGTCATTGCTGCCATTCATCTGCCCTCCATTTGTTCATATTGTGTTTATGAGTTGTTGTTTTTTACCATTGCTGCCTTCAGATCAATGCACTGAAGTTACGGGTAAGAATATGTTCCACAGTTCATCCTCCTAGCCCACCCTTAATGTGGTAGAGCATTTCTGTTTTTCTCACTTTCTACATGTGTGTGTTTCTCCCTCACAACTTGTGTTTTTCTGATTGTGCATGTGTGTAGGAAACATAGACAGTATATTAAATAGTAGACAGAACCTTGAGTTTGGGGATTATGACCGCCACCATCTTGGGTCATCTTGGAAGTGAAAAAGTGACCATATTTATATGAGAGGATGGAGCTGTGTAGAATATACGGCCAATGACTGTGTGATGCATTGCAGATAAGTAGCAGTTGCTATCACTCAGAGCTGCCCTCATTTATGCACAACTTCAAGTCTTAATATAATGTAAATGAGCGAGTTATATATAAAAAAACACCCCCTTTACAGCTGTAATGGATGAGTAAATTATAGAGAGCTGTAGCTATAGAGACAATAAAGTGAAAGATGATATATAAAGGAACCTGCTGGGGGAAACAGACAAATAAACAGATCTGAGGTGCTTGGTAGAAGAGAATCCTTGAATAAGAGACCATGAAATAGAGAGGCACAGGATGAAAGGGGGATGTAAACTTTATTCTTTTGCTTGGCATTAGAGTGACACTGGTTAGTAAGAATGACACCAGTGAGATAGATCTACATTTAAATATGCTCACACGTGCACACAGACACGCACACACACACACACACACACACACAAACACACAAACACACGTACACAGACCTCATATTCCTCAGTAATAGTTAAGAGCCAACCATCCAAACTTGCAGCATGTTAAACACAGTTCTTTATTATTGTTCTATACCCAGAGTGTCGCCTGTCCATTCTTGATTGATCCATCATCCCGAGCTACAGAGTGGCTACGCACACATCTCAAAGAGCACAGACTAGAGGTCATCAACCAACAGGTGAGTACGCACACTGGCACAAATATAAAGGATCACACAGAAGAGGTCAGTTATATTCGTGCTCTTGCACACTGGTGATGTGATTAGTTTGAATCAATGAACCTTAAACATAACCAATGAGTGAGGTATACTTTATGTCCACACGAGCCTGTAAAGCAATTCCTGTTCCTGCCTCCTTAGATTCTGAGCGAAATTTTCTTCTTGTCTGATGAACCCAATTCTATTCTCAGTTCATACCCTTATTACTCAGTTACCACTGCTGCTTAAAAGAGTGTATAATTAAGGCACCTTTACCTTTCTCTTCAATCTTCTCAGCTGCTGAATTAAATTAAAGAGATGCTTATATTGATTAATTTTTGACTGTAAGTTTCATTATTTACTACATACTCTTTAATAATTGCATGTATAATGTCATTATTTATTATACTTCAGAAGCAGTAATTAAGTGGTGTTCGCAAGAAGACTGGGTGTCTTTTCTGTCTTTTGTGTGTTTGTTATTTTATAAAGACACTGTAATTATTACTGTAATTAGTCCACCAGGCTCAGGCTAGGTGTTGGAATTAAGCTGTGCACCATTTTTATATTGTCTGCTGTATGTGAATTTAGTCAGACTGAATTATCTATTAGTAAATGAAAGAGAGATATCTGACTATCTTCTTTTGTTCTCTGTATTTTATTTTTCATATTTCAGGCCTTGTGTTTTTGTTGTGCATTGAAATCTTTCTCTTAGTATTTCAATTAGAAATGCTACTTTTGTTGTTCGTAATTAGTATCTGCCTGAAAGGCCTACAGTCAACTGAAAGAAAAATTTGTCATTACTAGAAAAAAGTAGTTGGTGAGTTGTTTATAGGCTTTTTAGTAAAGCTGTGATATCATAAAAAAAAGAAAAAAAATTCTTAGTAGCTGTTAAATTCGTGTCTCTGTCTATGTCTTTGTAGGATAGTAACTTCATGACATCCCTGGAGCTGGCAGTCAGATTTGGAAAAACCCTTATCATCCAAGAGATGGATGGTGTTGAACCTGTACTCTACCCACTGCTGAGGAGGGATCTCATAGCACAGGGTATGTGTAGTTGGAAAAGAATAATTAATTGTGCATCACAACAGTTTGAGAGTAATTCAGATGGATCACAAACCACAGGTCTTACTGAAAAGCTGACTTTCTTACAGCTACATTTCTGCACTGTAGTGAAATCCCATTTTTAGGGATACTAACTGAAAGATATGAACAATAATCATGCTGGTAATATGTACAAGATATTCTGCACTTCAGTATTATTTACTTAAGTTTTATTGAAAACTTTTAGACAGTACATGGAGCTATTTGCTGAAAACTTTGCTCTATGAGACATGAAGGGGATTCAGTTATGATATGCTTTACTTTTTCTTATTCTAGAAAATATTTCAATGCAATATCCATGTCCTTTAGTGTGTCAAGGATTCAAATATCAATCTGTTTGCTGGACTAGTTTGGTGTAAAGATATAAAGGATTCTCACTGACAGAAAGTGAAGCAGTTTGAAAAGCTATAAAGCTGTCAATTGTGATCAAACTGCAGTTATTTTCTCAAAAAGCAATTAATCATGACTCCATATTGGGGAAATGCTACAGGGGCAATAGAAACAAAGAGGCAAATGACAAAGTGAGCATTGAACCGAGATACCCAAGAGGAGGATTTTTGAAGTGGTAATGAGCACACAGTGGAAAATCCTTACAGATGATTTAGGAAAGAAAACCATGAACAAAGAAGAGAGTGGGTAAACACAGATAACTGAAGAATAAAATCAAGTTTGACGCACCATCAGTGATGTCATTGACATAATAGTTGTTTTTCTTGTTTTTGTCACCTTTAATTAGTTGAACAAGCCCAAATATTAACCCATCAGGGTTTTAGTTTCTCAGCTGGAACTCACATATTAATTTTCCCTCAATAAGTCTCTGTTCATCTCACTCTGAAATGAGGAATCTTTAAAAAAGAATAAGAATAGCAAATAAGACATTTTTGTTAATAAAAACCTGTGCTAAGTAGCAGTTCCATTAGATTCAACTGTTTATAAGTTTAGTGCAAAACAGTATTTGCACACAAAAAGGATCAAACATGACCAAAGGGATAACTAATTCCATAATTTAAACTATCTCTCCGGCTCTTTATTTGAGTATTGCTTGTGTTTGTGCCTGTGTGTGTTACGTTTTGGTTTTCAAAGTGCTTAAGAACAAAAGATCTTTTTTGAACATGAACAACTCTTCCATGGTCATTTTCAGAGGTCATGGTAATCAAATGAAGTTTAGCCTTGCTGATACAAAGTCCTCAGAAGGTGTCATTGTTTGACCCACTGAAGAATTAAGGCAGCTGAAATACTTTGTAGTTACTGGAAATATCCATAACAATTCAGCATGCAGATGTGCTCTGTACTGCTTTGTTTCTTCTCTTTAATTGATTAATGCTAATTGAAATTCTCTAATAGAATTTAAAAGAGATCCACAAAAATACATCCTATGCTCTTGCATGGCTCTCTTTGAATCGCTCCTCTGCTTTCACCTGTAATATTTTGGTTTCTCAGTTTAGAGAACTACATAGTAATCACAGTTGCAAGCAGCTACTATTATCATGGGGGTACGTATAAAAAGATTTGAAACCTACCTGTGAAAATGAGGGTGATTCATAAGGCTATGAATCATCCAGGGAGAGGTGGTTGTCTATTCGAAGCTGAATTGGATTGAGTGGGGGCAGAGAAAGTATTAGAAAGGGCAAGTTATCCACTTTAAAGTGTGTTGAGCAGAATGGAAAAACGTTCAAGACAAAGATTGGAAGTACTGCATTGCAGATATTGAGAGTACAATGAGTAAAAGGGTGACAAAAGGATCTATAGCTCCCAAAAGTCTGAATCAAAAAGTTGTTAACAGAGACTCTTTCTTTCTGTTCAACTTTGACACTTGTGCTCACACGCATAGGTCCCAGATATGTGGTTCAGGTTGGGGACAAAGTTATTGATTACAATGAGGACTTCCGTCTCTTCATGGCAACACGGAATCCCACCCCCGTCATTCCCCCTGATGCCGTTTCTGTGGTTACTGAGGTCAACTTCACAACCACCAGGGCTGGCTTACGAGGGCAGGTAATCTTTGTTCACACACATTCAAATACAAACACTTACACAGTTTAAACAACTGGCCAAGCTGTACATGTTTCCTCTGTGAATCTGTGTTCAATTTTTTTGTTGACACTTTGTTGGAACAGTTTTAGTTTTGCACTAAATGAACAATATATTTGATTCCCTCCTCCTCAGGCTGCAGATTTTCTGCCTCTAAATTTAGTTTCTAGTTTGTTATGAACCAAATCCATGCAACAAGTGCTTTAATAGCTGAAAAATAATACTGTGTATGAAGAATACATACTGTAAGTAGTAATCATACTCTGTGTGCTTCATTAGAAATACTATATGTCCACTTTCCCATTTGTTTGTGGTGTGTGTGTTTCTGTGTATTAGCTGCTAGCCCTCACCATCCAGCAGGAGAAGCCAGAGCTTGAGACTGAAAAAACAAGACTACTACAACAAGAAGAGGAAAAGAAAATACAGCTGGCTCAGCTGGAGGAATCACTGCTAGAGGTACACATACATGCAAACAGCATGCATCCCAAAAAGACACAAAGAGTAGAATTCTCCCATTTGGTGGACTCTACATTTTGAAACAACTGGAGAGCTTTTTGCTGGGGCAGTTTCCTAAACTGTATAATGTTTCATACTGTGCCCTTGTCATTTGTACCTACACATGAGAATTACAAGAATCCCAGTGAAAAAAATATACCTTTAATCAGTATATCAGAAAATCAATAGCAAGTGCAGAAGAAATCAGTCTGCAACTCCCATTTCTCAGCGCTCAGTTCCCCTTGTACTACAGAACTTGTTCTTTTTAACTCCAGTTGTCGGTCTGAGGAGGCTCTAGCAGACAGAATGAGACAGATTTCTGTGTACAGACCAAGCAAGAGGAGTTAATAGTTCTGTAACAAGGGTGTGATCTGTCACTGGGTTCTCTCCTGTGAATGCTGCCAGATATGTTTGATAGAGCACTCAGCCAGGCTGGGAGCATCACTGCTGGGTATTGAACCCATGTGTCTTTTGGTGGTGGAGGAGTGCTTGTTCTTCTGCACCACTAACTTTAATGACTATTCTTTTGGTTCAGGGTGATTTTTTTGGAAGTTCTTACTCCAAAGGCGCTGTATATAAGTTTTCTTTGTCCCTGAATGTGATTTATCACCAGGAGCGGGTGGTGGTGATAATAGTCACTTGCAGTGAGTGTTCAGGACATTTTAGACCACATCAGGCGGTGCGGCAATCACCTCAGATTTGTGCAGAGCTGTTGGAATGTCAGTCCATTTTGCAAAGGCAAATTAAGTTTTTGTACTCCTTCATGGCAGAGGTGTTAAGTTCTGCATGGTTTGCTTAGCCAGGCAGGTTATTGGCCACTGCAGCTCGACGTCAGGTTGCATTTCTTCAGGTTGACTCTGCTTTAACTCACAAAACCAGAAGACCAAGGGCTGGCAACACTAGGGTCATTTGCAGGTACAATTATACTACAAAATCATCTAATAAATGGGCAAGATGGATGTTCATTTAATTAGCAAAAACTACTTTATCCAAAACACAGTTTGTAAAGCTGCATTTCCAGATCTTTAGTTTCTTTTTTCAAAGATGGATGCAGTCTGCTGCATCTGGTGGTCTGGAGAGTTCTCCCCTATGTAGGCACAGCACATTATCTGTTAGTTTCCAGTTCACTGTAGTCTTTGCGGTATATTCAAGTGTCAGGGGCCCTGACTGTTACCCTTACCTCAACCAAGTATTAACCTTCAGCCAGCTCTTTGACTTTGTAAGGACCAGCAATGAGTCCTCACTTTCCAAAAATGTCCTCACCGTGTTGGTTAAAAGCTTGTTCAAGGCCATAGTAAGTAGCCTGTGCAAGTAACCCCTCACCTCTCTCCCCCCGTCCACACACACATACACTCACACACACAAAATACACACACGCATACATAGTGCCAACCAAGAGCAGGAAGTTGGTGCTTCAGTGATACTAGACATGTAATTATTCTTGAATTGTAGGAGCATATTCAGCTTGACATTGCTGACATGCTCCAATGCTTTCTCATCTATTTTATTTGAATTTATTTGAATAAATTTTATCGGTTTGTTTCAGAGAATAGATTTCCACAGGAAAAAGTGGATGAGTCACTGCGCTCAATGAAAACTGTAAAAAAAAAAAAATTAAAAAGTCTTACATCAGGTTATTCTAAAGTGACGACTCTGGCTTCAGCAACTTTAATCAGATAAAGGATTATAGCACGAGAAAACATGCCCTCCTTTCTCCCTCTTTCTTATGTCCTATCCCTGCCATATCTTTTGTTTATACTTGTCTGTGCATTTGTCTGTCTCTTTTACTGTGGTAGACCCTGGCAACAGCCCAGGGTAATATTCTGGAGAACAGGGAGCTGATAGACAGCCTGAACCAGACCAAGGCCAGCAGTGCCCTGATCCAGGAGTCACTGCTGGAATCACACAGGCTGCAGGCATCCTTGGACCAGGTACTGTACTTGAAGCACACAAAGATTTAAAAAATTGAATAAATCAGTTTGGTACAAGTGTGACTTAGTGTGACTCTTTTACATATATTTTAAAATTTTACCTGGGCAGTTATTTTGTAGAAATAAACTAAGTATATTAAAATATTCACAGTTTAACCCAGATTTTTGGTATGCTTGATATTTTAATTGAACTATTTCTTATTAGCAATTCAAGTTTAATTTGATCATTTCTAGGAGAACCATATTTGACCTCTGGGTCACTGTGTAACAACCTTTTGAAGTCACCGGTTTAGTTGTTGGTTTGGAGACTGCTGTGTGACAGAGACAGAGAGGTGTATGACAGAGAAAGACATGATTAAAACAGTAGGACAGGATGTGTTGAGTGCCTTATGATATTTATGCCAATTCTGCAAATGTAAAATGATCTTCTTTTAAACTTATTTGTAATTCCTGGAACAAGGCATCATCTTAAGCTCAGCTGTTTTGTTCAAATAAAAAAGCATGGACTATTATCTACAATGATTCCGTTTTATATCATATTTAGGCACAAACATTTTTAATCTAAATGAGTGGTTAAGAGATAAGCAAACCTACAGCTGCTCACCACACAAACTGCTGCAAACATGAAATTGCACACATATAGAAGCAGAGCTTTTGTAGATGCATTACATGATCATCCTCTAGGGTGCAGTGTTACTCCTCTGGAACTGTTTCTGTACTTTTTCCTCAGTTTTTATTTATCTATCTCTCCTTTTTCTAGCTTTCCCCTGTGCACCTCTGTTTTTTTCTTACATTTCCTGTCTTGTCACAACTCATGCTGTCTCTCCTCATTTCTTTTCCTCTCTCTCTCCATCTTGATTTCAATAAACATTTTTGTGTTGCTGTTGTTTCTGTAGCCAGCTCTAAAACATTTGTGGTTCTTTTTTCTCCTTTTTCTTCCTTACTCTAGGAGCGGGATGCGTACCTGCCTCTTGCAGAGAGTGCCAGCAAGATGTATTTTGTCATCACAGACCTGTCAAAGATCAACAACATGTACCGCTTCAGCCTCGCTTCTTTTTTGCGCCTCTTCCAAAGGGCTCTTCAGGCCAAGAAGGTGACTGGTTGCCACACAACTCTTAATAGCGCTTTCATTTCCATTCTGCATTGCAGTGTTTGCCTCACAAAAGTGTTTCAAGTCATATGCCCTCCAACCAAAACAACTAAATACAAAACCTTCATGCAGCTTGAAAAAAATAAACAAGTATAAGCTGTATAAATATATTAACTACAATGCAAATGCACACGCTCGAACAGTTTGTTCCCATGTACACATTACAGTTTGCCAGTAACACAACTTGACGGCACACATTTACACACTGTGAGGCTTCAGTAAAAAAACATGTTTTGCCTGTTTCTACAGTAGTAAAAGATGCTCATTAGTTTTGTAAACTGTAGAAGCCAGTTCTTCTCCTTTGCATTTTGTATCAATATTTCTTCAACAGCGTTGCTGCTCAGAATGCCTAAATCCGACTCTAACAGCTACACAGGTTATTTATGAAAGAATGGGTCTGTATTCTTGTTTCTCTTTGTTGAAATACAAAAGCCAACATCTGCCTTCTTACTTTCTGCTACAGTATTTTTAACGATTAGAGGCTAAAATCATAGCAGTTTAATTTTATTTCTAAATAACCAGATTTCAACCACATCTCCAAAATAATGAAAAGAAATGGAAATGGAAAATTGAAATTGTTTATGTTACATTCCAGTAGATGTTGTACTTATTTCCCAGCTGGCTTACATACACATATATTGTGGTAGAAATATTGTATTGTTTTTCAACACTATATTTAGCCCCATGAACTTTGTTTTTATAAACTGAGCTAATTCCATTTACTTTTTTTGATTATTTAATTAACATGGAGTAAGCTTGATTTATAAGTGCTCTTTTTTTTTCTTCAGCACATTTATCTCAGTCTGAGATGTGCAGCTGGAGAGCTTCATTGACTGCCTATTGCACCACTGTTCTCCATCTGAGTCCTCAACACTATCTGATAACCAGGGGACACACACACATATACATGTGTACACATGTACACACAAACAGGGCATACAGATGTTGGGTTGAGAGACTGAGCACTAATTCTCCAAATCCTGTGTGGGTTGTTAGAGCCAGTCCTATCATCCAAGAAAGTCACCAGGTAGCAGCTGGTCACCACTGTTACATTGTGTGAGTGTGTATGTGTGTTTGTTTGTGTAGGTAGGCTTGTGGTCACATTTAGTGAGTGTGGTCTGAGTACTGCATTGACTCATGAAATCTCTTTCCTTTTGTATTTTTTGGTCTTTCGGTGCATTGAATGAGTGAATCATATTTTTTATGAGCTGCAGATAAAACAGTAAATAGTAATCTTATTTTCTCACATAAAAAAACACACACAAAGCTATGCTCGGCCATGTATACACAATGTGCCAACTTGCACTCCCTAAACACTGGTGTTTACAAGAAACACATACTTGCAAAAAAACTCAAACAGAGACCCAGGCAGGAGAAACAGATGGACAGAAATGCTAAACTGGGAATATGGGACAAGAAACTGAAATCCATGTGGAATATTGACCATTTTTTGCAGTATCCTTCTAGCTTTCTGACATTTTCTTTGTGTCTGATTCTCATGCCCCAGTTCCCCTGTTTCACTACTGGAAATTCCTCCTCTTCCTATCCCACCCTTGTGTATCTATTATATCTACAGATTTACTGTCATCCCATCACAGAGTTCAGACACCAACTTCCACTTACATTTTTGGTGGAAGTTAGTGTCTGATCTCTTCGTTGTACCGTGTATGTTAGACACAAAAGAAGAAAGAAAAATACACAGGTTAACTGCATGTTTTCTGTGGCTGTTGGATGACCTAGAGTAATTTAAGTTACTCAGATGTTACCGAAAGAGAAACCACTTTTGAAAAAAATGTCACTGCTTTAATTTTTAATTTCATCGTAGAGGTATCATGTAGGAAAGGCTTAAAAAAAATCTTTAAATCTTTTTGTACCTTCTCATGCCATTTTAACTACACCTTCTCTTCTTTTTCCCATATACATTGTGTGTATATTGATTCGTGTGTGCATTTCAGGAAGTTGAGAATACAGAAGCCAGGATTGCTGCTTTGGAAGCCAGCTTAAAGAACATGGTGTACGAGTATGTTTGCCGGTCACTTTTCAAGGTAATTCACACATTTACACACAGAAGCATCACAAATGGAATTTTTGGGGCATCTTTAAAAAATTTCTTCAACCCTCTGGTGATTTGTATAGGTGACAGGTGGGAAGTGACAGCAGGTGGGTAGTGACAGCAGGGTTTGCATTGCAAAACAGGATCAGCTTGTTTCAAAATACATATTTTTTTTAACAAGACCCCCAACAGTTTTATATCTGCCTTTTTTATCTGGTTTAATTCATTTGAATGATGGTATGTTAATCTTAAAAAACAACAATCTGCCATAAACACTTTACTTATCATGAGCCAAAGTAATGTCTCCAGCTTTTGTACTCCCAGCTACAGAAAATTTATTCTGCTAAGCTACCTAATGCTGTTTTGAACTAGTTGATTATTGTGATAAGTTGACATGTCAGTCGCTAACTGGTTAAAATCTGCAACAAGAAATTTTAGAAGTGCTCTGCCCAACTGAAATGTGAATTGAACAAATGTTAAGGTTTGCATTAAGATTTATTCAGAAAACAATGCAAGTATTCATTTTCTTTCTATTCCTTTCTCCTTGACTATCACAAATGATTTTTTTTAGTATTAAGTTACACTTTTCACTTGATTTGTTTGTCTCCAGCAGAAACACTGAAATGTTTGTGATATTTTTTTAACATGAAATAATGTAGCAATTTTCTTATTGATCCTTTTGACACACTCAGATGAATACTTACAACCACACACATGTACAATCAAGCCTCTGCAACTAACACAGCAATGAAGTGTCCTGTATTGACCTGCAGAGCAATCATTGCATCGATCAGGCAGCAAATGATAAATGTAATTTCTCTGTCTTTTGTTTGTATGTGTGTGTTGCCTCTATGGTAATGGCAGTTCCAGGCAGAGTCAGGGGGGCTGTTAACTGCTGAACACATCTATAGGCTATCAGCCCAACACATGCACACACACGAGCACATGCACGCAAACACACACGCACACACACACACGTGGGCATTTAAAGAGTGGAAGCTTAGTTGTTAGCATAGAGGAAACAAAGGACTACATTATCAGTGCTTCTGTCAACATCTGTACAACAAAAGTGATTTACTTCTAGTGGGAGAGGAGAGGGGTGGGAGCATATTTCCACTGAAGAGATACACAGTATGTGGATAAGGAGCAAAAGCATAATAGAGATAGAGGAGAAGGAACTCAAGATTAGAAAACATCCTTATTTCCTGTAAGCATCTAATGGAAAAAAAAACACAATCCATCACGTATTTTTGGAATATCTTTTTTGCTACCCAGTGTAAGTGTTGAATTCTACCAAAAACACAACTGATTCAGCTTAATTGAGTATTGATTGATCATGGCTAGACATATCTAAGCCTTTGTAAAGAATCTCTACAAAATATTGATTGCTGAACTTCTCATGAGTGCAGAATATTTTTTTTAATCTATTTATTTCATGAGTGCAAATGTATTAAACAAATGATATTTGAACCAAGATAAGATCCTTTTTTTGGACATTTTGAACAGCTTTCTTTTTTTCCAAATAAATGTTATAAAAATTTTCATTTGAAATTTAAATTAAATGGGATTCATGTCTGGGTATGGTCCCTGAATTTTCTAATATGATATTACATCATAGTATACTTTGAATTAATAGTGAAATATGCTTAACTCTATAAAAAGTATGGGATTAATTAGAATTATGTTTGCTAGCCAGGTGAGCAAAAACCTGGAAGAGATGTAACAGAATTAGTATAATGGCCTTTTTTGCCAAGCAGTTGTAATAAGACACACACACAAAAAAGAAAAGACAATTCACACGTTTCATGATAAAGATATATTTTTCTCTCTCATACACACAATTACAATGTGCTTTAATTTGATTGCCATGGGATCAGTTGCTTTGCAGTTCAAAGATAATTATAATGATATTTATAATGATAATGTAACTGTACTGGACATTACTGTAAGCTCTTTCAGGACTAATTTGTCAAAAATAAATATCTTATCTCTAGACTGATGTGTGAAAAATGATACTGGCCTGCCTGGTCCCTTTGGTCATTTAAGTAAAGCAATTAGGAGCTGCGCAGCCTGTAACTATAGTTGCTGAATGATTGTAAACAATACCCAGATACAGTGGGGGATGGTTATCCACTATCACATGATTTATGATGAAATGTACCACAGAGTTTTTAATATCTGTTCGTTGTCTGCTGAGAAGATAAGATATTTTTAGAGTAGTACATCATCAAGAATGGAAAACAATAAGATTATGTGTCTGCATGTAGTTGATTTATAGTGGTTTGGATATGCAAACTAGTACATTAAGTCTTCTCACACTGTATGCCAGTTTGTGCTGTAATAGGTATAAGCATTCAGGAAGTTAACAGTGTTTATATGTGTGACTGACAATGTGGAAGTGCCTCTTTCTGTATGTGCAGTAGTTTGAGTTGAAGTGATGTGCTGAAGTGGGACATATTCCAGGTTACACTGTCTGCTGAGGTTCCTGTCCTGTCAGTGTCAGTATGACAACAGTTCACAGGAAAACTCAGCGACTTTCATCCCCATCGCATTGTGTTGTGCTAAAGTAATACACATGCTCATAAAAAAACACACTGACATATACACACCCAAATCCAGGACGATGTGCCATTCTTTGTTTGATCAGTCATATCATATTGCTTGGCTCTCTCGGTTCAGCTGTGTGCGCTGTCACTTTAGTAGTTGGATGTGAACTTGGCAGCTTGGTGTAAATCATCCAAACATCGGATCAAAAGACAAACTGTGGAGAGGGTCGGAAAAAGGTCATGGTAGAGGGAGCTCAAGTCCATATGTAGCCTGAGGGATAGCCCCACTGCAGTTCTACAGCTGCCAGTGAATGTACAGAATATAATATTAGATGATAAGCACAGACATGTGTGACACATGCATGTCATACAGACTCACACACCTACAACTAATCATACATCCATGGCACAGAGCAGAGGAAAGGAAGAGGCAGTAATGTAAGCCTTTGTCTGACCTCACAGCATCCACATCTTATGGCTACAAACACACTATAGTAAAGTTGACACCCAGAAATGTCCTGAACACAGCAAAATAAAAATAATGATAGTTACAAAATATAGACACACAAAGGGTATTTGCAGTTACAAATAACGCCACACATTTATAGTGTGTCAAAAGTGATTATTTAGAGGTCATGCTGATGCCGGCATGTCTATTTTTTCACTCAGTTCTTGCATTTCACAGAATGGAATGAACCCGTTCGAAATCTTTACAACTTTTAAACACCAGCTGCAAGATCAAATCACATTGACTGAACCTGATAACCACTGGGAGGGCAAAGAAAAAAATAAGGCAACACTGAATATAATATGTGTTGGAGACTGAAATCTATCATATTCCTTTGGGGAGGAGGTCATTGTGGTTGCTGGCGAGCTGAGACTGACAGAAACAAGGAGGGGGAAAAAAAATAAGGCAACACTGGACATAATGTGTAACAGAGAAAAACATCCACCATATTCCTGGGCAGAAAATTAAAAATGTGGATGAGCACTGTTGTTTGTGTGTCTCATGTAAACAGCTTGTTTCATATTGTGGATCATGTGGTTTGGTTTTAAAAAAAATCCCACATCACTTAGTTCTGTGCGGGCTATGCACAAGAGGCACATTGGTTTGTATTAGCAAATTGCACTATAACACCTTCCCTCAAGTATTATTCTAGTATAGTTGCTTAAAGTGCATTATTTAAGATCCACTTTATGGTTGATATAAAAGACAACAGGAATAATGGTGTTTAATCTCAACCAATAATGCTGTAATGCAGTCACAATGCAGTAAGCACATCAAAATGATAGAAGCAGCTGTGGCTGCAAAAGAGCTTTTCTCAAACGGACTGCCATATCCCTTATGTACCTGATTTTTAAGCAACAATGCCTACATCTTTCAACAGTGATAGCAGCTACTGTGAAAAGCCAAAGTGATTTTATTAACACAGTCATTTGACTTATTGCCACTTCGAACACAGAAGTGAGTGGTATTATTGAAATAAATGTTACATTTAAATGGTCTCTCTTTGCTAGCCAGTTAAGTGCATAAAATGAATTATACATAAATATACATGACCAGCAAAGAAGCAATGTGGTGGTATTTCACTGTGAATGTTGTTAGGGGAGCTTGCTGTTATTGAGTTTAGTGAGTGAATAGTGTGATTTTGCTTTTTGTAGCAAAATATTATATATAACAGTTACATAATTGTTATATTTTACATGCAGCTGGTCAATATATATACAATATATATCAGTTTCTTTAGTCCCTTCTATTTCCTGTATGTGCTTGTCTTCCTGTCTATCCAGCTTTCTGTCTTTCTGACATATTTAACTTAAATTTAAATGTTAACAAGTTTTTTCTACTTTTTTTTTTAAGTTTGGTGTGATAAAATGTTTTAAGTTAGGGGATGGTTCAAACCTTTGAGAGGAAAAACAATTAATTACACAAAGGCCTTCCTGCATGATCATGTGCATGCGTGTATGCGTGCTTGTGCATTTAAATTTGCTTTTTGTATTTTTTCCTATTGCTTTCTCTGTGCTTCACCTCCTCTCTTTTGCTATATTTACTCTATCCAGCGGAGACTGTTGGTTCTATCCGTTTCTTTCTGTGGGTGGTAGCGGGAGAAGCACCTTGATTAGTGACTGTATCTGTTCTTTCTGCCAGACCATACCGGCAGATCTGAGAGAGACAGAGGTGGGCACAAAGAGAGAGAGTGAGTGTAGGAATTGTGCAACAGTCAGTGTACTTCTTTATGTCCCTGGGGCTTTTTGGACTGTGTGTAGCAAGGCTTTACAAGCCCTTTAGTTAGGGAGGCTGAGCTGCATGTTATGCAGTGGGAACATGACAGTGTTTGCCCTCCGTCTGGAAGAGATGCTAACAGTTTGTGCTCTACCATGACTTTCTCTGTTTGCAGTTGGTTTTAAAGTGGGGCAAAATACCATGTTCTCATGTGTGTATAAATCTCTTTCTCTCCTTCTCTGTGTCTTAGGCTGACCAGTTAATGTTTGCTATGCACTTTGTGAAAGGCATGCACCCTGAACTCTTTCAGGAGAGCGTAAGTATCTTTGTAGATTTCGTATCCCCATTTTTTTTAAAGGATTTCATCAATACTGATTTCAGTAGCAACTGAAATATAGAAATTCAAATTTGGTCCTCCCAAATGTTAACACCACAATTTGCTGTAGGAATGGGACGTTTTCACTGGATCCATTGTAGGAGAAATGTTTAAGAAAGAGGTAGGATTGCAGCTTCTTTTCTGAAATAATAAAAAAAACATGACTTGTTCTTTCTTTGACTTTCACCTCTGGTCTCTTTGACAGGAATTTCCCTCTTGGATTGATCAGGAGAGGCATGCAGCAGTGGCCATTTTTAAAGTAAATACAATGACATACGTGCTGACATCTACAATCATACATACAAAATATGTGCATTATAACACCATCTGCTTCATTTACAACGTGTGAGAAACATCAGTGCCTCATAATATTTACAGTCACTTTGGCATGAGGATATTTTATCCAGTCAGTAAACAATAAAAATGAAAATGTAATTCAATTTAATCAGAATGCCACTAAAGCAGCTGTCTTTGAGGTAAAAGGTTGAATATACTTATCCGCTTACTATAATTCTTGGGCTGTCCTTCATCTTTTTAACTTTGGCCATTCCTCTTTCACAGACTACTTTCCCGGCCCTCTACCAGTCCCTGTGTTTGAGTGACTCAGACCTTTGGCTGTCCTTCTCGCAGAGCTCGCAGTGTGAACAGGAGATGCCATCCTCCATTGCCAAGAAGATTACTCCTTTCCAGCAGGTCAGCTTTTAATCAAAAACCATCAGAAAGATGAAACAACTTGGAGTTAATTACAGATTATTTCAAAAGTCCACTCACAATTAAACAGTTAAACCCTTATCTTAGAGCACACGCCCTCACACACTCTCTTTGTTAAATAAAACTTTTGCTTGAACAAGACAGAATCCTAACTAAAATCACTTATGCACAGTTGATTGCCAGACCAATGGCCTTGGTGAATTTCAAAATAGGAACGTATCCAAATCAGCCCTTTTTTTCATAAAACCTTTTTTCATATGAAATATTTTTTTGACATGACTGAGATTGACCTTCTGTCTAATAGGTTTTAATGGATACCTGTTGTTTCTTTCTTCGCCTGCTAATCTTTTTCTCTTTGCTCTGCCCAGCTGCTATTGGTTCAGGCTGTCAGACCAGACCGACTACAGAGCACCATGGCTGCATTTGCCACCCAGGCCTTGGGTAAGTGTCCCAATTTAGAGCTTTTCATATTTTTTTATTATGTCCACAAATTTTGCCCTACTGAACTGGAGTTTAGCTTAACATTGTCCTATGGAGGTGAACCAGAGTAGATATAAAAATAATTTATTATTTACAATTTCCTCTGTAAAACAACCAAAACAAATCACATTCAAAACCTATTGATACTTTCTTCTGGGCACTATGGCACCGTTAACAAGTCTGTTCTTTACTAATTTTTGCAAGGGTTTCCTTCTCCTGATTTCCTCCTATTTGGTCAGACCAAGACACTTTGATCAACATTGACCTCTTGTGCAACCCATCAATGTGTATGGCAAATGTTGAAATTGAACAACCTATCAAAACCAAACAAGTCTTTTATTCTAGATTTCTGAGCAATACTTTAATCAACAGTGCTACGATTTTTTTTTTATGTAATAGTCTTCCCCATCCTTTCTCTTTATGTGTCTTTCATCATTTTGAGAATGCCATATGTCACTGTGCCTGAGCAAATGTCACATACACAAACACACACACTCATCTTGCTGCCTGTTCTTGTTTCCATTGTCTCACAGACAAAATCGCACATATGATCACAGGCTTGCTTGCACAGACACACACCCATTCACTCTCTCTCTCTCTCACACACACACTCATACACACACGCACACGCACACACACACGCACACGCATACACACTCACACACATGCACACACACTCACACACATGCACACACACACACACACACACA
>JAPZDY010000024.1:11354056-11364334 GCA_029783645.1 Ctenochaetus hawaiiensis
TAATAATAATAATAATAATAATAATAATAATAATAATAATAATAATAATAATAATAATAATAAATGGGAGATCCTGACTTTGTGTCCCAGCAGAGCCTTTTTCTATGCATGTCTTATATCATCTATCATATATCTTCACACAAGTCTTCACACATGAATAATTCCATCAAATTTTTATCCCATTGTTTTTTTTTCTATTCCCCTCCACCCCCCTCACTTTGTCCCTTCTCTATCTGTCCATTTGTCCCCTCCATCTTTTCCCACCTCCAGGCTCCACCCGGGTTGAAGAAGAATTTGCTGAGAACATATGAATCGTGGACTCCTGAACAGATCAGTAAAGGTCATATCCTTTTCTCTTCTCTTCTCTCCTTTTCTCATCTCATCTCTCCTCTTCTCTTACCATATGTTATCATATCTTATCTCTCCTGATTTTATATTTGTTGATAAATAATACTGTGTTTATAAGAGACAGACACTCTAAAAATGATTGGTTACATAGTTATTTTAGTTCTGACATGTTGTTGATTGTTTGTGGGTAGGAGGCATCTTGGCCAGAGCTCAGTCTCTGTTCTGCCTGGCTTGGTTCCATGCTGTCTGCCAAGAAAGGCGCAACTACATACCTCAGGTAAAACACACAAACACACCAATATAGACCTGAGTGGTCTATAGTAGTTCTATAATTTCATTTTAGGGCAATATACCCAAACTACTGTAGCATTGTTTAAAAGAATAAAATGACAGCACCTATTGAAATGTTGGAACACACATAGAACCGAGACAAGGATATGAACAAAAAATTAACCAAATTTTATGCAATTTTTCCTGCATTTGAATGAAATATTTTCATTGAAGCTACTAGCATAAGCTTCTGTTGCATATGGATATTTAACTTTGATCCTTTGAGTTATAAAATGTGCTTTGATACCCTTTGAAATCATAGGATTTTTGGTTGTGTTGCTGTAAAACCCCACAGTGTGTTAATGCAAACCCACACATACTTTATATGACCTTATTTCCATCATGGATATCACAGGTACAAAATTATTTAAAGCCCACCTTACAGCAAGCATCAAAACACAACACAGCTGTATAAATGCGTGAGATGTTTGTTTTTTCCAGCCTTCTCTACCCATTAATAACATGGACCCAGACTATACAGATTGATGCCCACAGGGAGGGAACAGTACTGACATAAAAAGTCAGTGTACACATGAACACCCACAGAAAGGTTAAAAATCACCTACTGCAGAGATCAGTTATCTTCGTCCTCCCTGACCAGCATAGATAGTGATCGTGTTTACTCTCTATGCTGTGTCTCTGGCAGAGTCTCTCTGTGTGCTTATGTGTATGTATGGCTATGTATGTGACACAACATAAAACAAAATGTGTAAAGCAGTGGTGTGAGCTTTGGAGTCTCTCCACCTGATGCTTTACAGGCACTCAGCTTGTAGACTGAAGAGTTTGCTATGTCAAGTCAGGAAAATGGAGGTGTGGAGAATACAATCCTATGTCATACACTGTCGAAGTATTTTAAGGGAGACATTTTAGGTGTCCACTTAAGATGCATTTTATTGACTCACTGCATGTTATGGTTGTAATTTTTCTAATTTTCCAGCTCAAATGTAACTCAGCTGTAGTCTTACAGCAGCTTAAATAAATCAAAGTGTTGTCCCATGATCAACTCGAAATCTTCAAAGACTGAACAAAGTATTTCCTTATCTGAACTACAGCTCTGGTCAATCATCTCTACATAACAAGATTGAGTGTGAAGAGACTGATACAATTTGCATCCCCGTAGAGGGAAACAAGACTATTTATTTTCTCAGTGGAACCCCAATGCAAAGATGAATCAGCACAAAGTAGATAACAAATCAAGTAACACTGAGAGAAATTATGCTGAACAAAAGCCTGAGTTATTAGGCTATTGGGGCCTTTATGTCCAAAAGATTACATTTTTATGAATACTCAAATCAAATTTCATATCAAAAGCTCAGTCTGTTTAATTGCTCTTGTAAGCTAATCAGGAAAATTAATCAAAGCTGAAGATTAACCTCATCACTGATGCATTAAGAATAACTAACTGTTATAATAAATAATGTTAATTATTAATTTTTAAAATTGATTTTTTTACAAAATGCCTTGTGATCAGACAATTTTTGTAACCTTCTAAGCTAAATCTGACATTCAAGCCCACTACATGTAGCCAGATGTGCGGAAGGTAAGGAAGTAAGTAGGGTGTAAACTTCTCCCTTATGCTCTCTTTTCATTGTTACACAACTAATCATGAATGCCTGTCTTGACAGACTGTTTTTTAATTGTACGTGATTATCCTCATATTTTAGTGATTATCATGGCTTGCCTGTATTTGCTAAAACAGGATTTTTACCCTGACTGTGGCTATAAGCACTAAAACTTTCTTGTGTTTTCAGATAACACGTTGAATGAATTAGTTTGTTTTGAGCATAAATCTGCAAGTACTGTGCACCTTCCTTTCTATGTGAGTAAGGGTGTTATGCCTTTATATTGTCTACTAAGTAATAGAGGCATGTTAGAATTTCTAGTGTCTTTTGCTCATTGTTTGCTTTCATAACCTAGCATAACAAGACTCAGTTGAAATGAGCCCTGACTGAGCTTCTTGAGTCTGTGGTTTTTGCTTTTATGTGCTGATTTACCTTGTATTTAAAAAATTCAAGTAATGTGTGTCTAATGCAGAGTTATTTTAAATTAGCAAAAAGAAAAGCAAAAGATAGCAGTTTGGTTGTATACAGATATGTTGCAGTGTCTTAACATGAACTGGAACTCATTTGTCTCTGTGTGTATTGTTACTGTGCCTCAGAGCGGTCCGTCTAATTGAATAATATAAAATTTCTGCAGCTACAGCAGGAAGTTATCTGTCTTTCTCTGCTAATCCAACATGCAATCAACACATTCCTAGTAAAACCCAAACTCTAGGGAAACCTGTAACAAAAAAAACATTCTTTTTTGATTAAACTTTGGCATCATGGTGGTTTAATGATTAGCACTGTTGCTTTCCAGCAACAGAGTCCTGGTTTTGATCCCCAGTTAGGGCAAGGCATGGAGTTTGCATGTTCTTCCCATTACCATTGTTTTTTTCCTAGAGGATCCACTTTTCTAAACCATCAATAATGTGTATATTCATCTAGTTCTCATCTCAGTGCCCTTTGGCAAGGCACTGGATTGAACTCGAGTTGGTCCCTAGATGCTACAGAGTTTCCCACACTGCTCTTAATAATTAGGATGGGTTTTATTTACAGAACAAATCTATTTCTCCTCCTCTTTCCTTAAATTTTCTCACTTTCTACTTTACTCTGCTTATTTGTTTTTTTCCCTGATTTTGTTTTGTTGGCCTTTTTCCCTGGTTAGTATCTTTGTCATTATTTTTTCTCTCTCAATTATTGAATCTCTGGTAGCTGCTTTCATTGGAAATGTTAATGTTGTTACTCATCCAAGATAGTCCAATTACTGAAACAGTCACAGTTTCTTTCGTCCACTCCACCAACACTTCACTCCTTTCTCAATTCACCCCCCCCCTGCCCCAACGCACACACACATTTATTTTCTCTCTGTTTTCATCCTTTTTTCATGTCCATCCAAAATTCATACGAAAAGACAGGAATGGACACTGAAAGAGAGACCAAAGAAAGAGAGAAGAAAAGATGAAAACAGAGAAGCAGGTTTGCACATGCAAGGAAGTGTATAGCCTTTTTAGTAGAGAAGTTGTGTGTGTGTCTGAGAGAGAGAAAAAGCCAGAGTTTGTGTGTGAGTGATCGTAGCACTGCGGCAGAAGAAAGATTAGAGTTTTTGTTTGATCAGAGAACAAGTAGTGTGGCCAATTATGGTGAAAGCGCAACTAGCAAGCACATTTTTCTGTGCTCACAAAGTGCTCACAGAATAACTTAAAACACGGACACACGCTGTCAATAAACAGTATTGGAGTAAGCAGCGAGTATTCTATAAATAAAGCAAATATATATATGCATGATCGCATGACTGGGTTAAGATATATTTTCACTCACACAAATGTGAGCACATTTATCAGATTCAGAAGAAACATTCTCCTACACATAATCTGTGAATACACACTCAAGCACAAAATTACTGAAAAAAACAACATGCACTTAATCATTCAAAGAATTACTAAACATGCCTACACAGTTTTCCTCCACCCCTTACCTCATCCACCCACAGCATCAGTGGGCAGATAACAACTGCACATTGAATAGCAGTGAAGTGCAACAAACGCACACCACAGTCAGTTACATTTTACCACTTCTGTAGTTTTTTTCGAGATTTTTTATAAGATGGTCAGTGCTGTAACACTGTGTTGTTCTTCTTCCGTGTTTGTGTTCATATGTGTTGTCTAAATACAGCAGACTTGTTTTTTTTCCTTCATATCTGTGAAGATTCTCATTCATCCAGGTCATGATTGTCTTGAAAAGTCAAAAAGCAAGTCAACTGGACTGTGTTGAGTTTTTTTTCCTTCCTTAACCTCATCATTGTGAATCTCCAGACTGTAGCATGTCTCTGAATAAGTACAAATGGGACTGATCCTTATTTTGTGATTTACCCTCTGACAAGACAGCAGGGTTAGCTGTGATCAAACGGTTGATTTGAGAAAAATTGAAGGAGTGAAAAGTTGCCTTATGGTGGAAACCTTATTCAACAATAACTGGATATTTCTCTTCAGAAGGTTGTTATAGCAATTCAAATTGAAGCTGTATTATAATATTGTTTAACCTTGGTTGTGTGGGTTTCTGAAAGTATCAAGGACTGTAGCTGTGTAAAATTTGAGCAGATCACTACAAAGGAAAGTAAATCAGTGGTTTTAATTGTCAAGGTTAATTATGATGCACACAATGACTTGTTATCTTGAAAATTGAAGCCAAAAGAGAAATCACGTTAAGCTGAAAGATGCATCATCTCATTCTGTGGTGATTAGCTTTCAGCTGTGTTTACTCTCATAAGTTTGTGTTTTTCACCTCTGGCATAGAAAAATATGGTAATTAAAAGTACAATTGCGTGCAGTTGTCAAAAGATTTAAAGAAAAAGGGAATATGTGTGATAACCATGCGTTACTTAGGTTATGTAAAGGAACCTAAGGGTACTGTAGCAGTCAGGTAAGTATTAATAGTAAAATGAGTATATTGTCATCTTTCCTTTTCTGTGCCTCATTCAGGGTTGGACTAAGTTCTATGAGTTTTCTTTGTCGGACCTCCGTGCTGGCTTTGAGATCATTGACAGGCTTTTTGAAGGTAGGAGGACTCATAACAAAAATTACAACATATGATAATAAGTAGTGGGTTCATTGATAAGTTACCTTTTTAACATACACTACCCCTTATGAAGCGTAATCTGAACAAGAAAGCATTTGCATTTATGCAATTGATTTAGTATGTATGAGCATTCCCCTTTGTTGTATCTCTCTGCCTTTCGGCATGTGTAAGTGTGCGCAGGTTAGTGTTTCCTTGATCTGTGTGAGCTCATTATACATGTATGGAACTTTCTTTGTGTCTTTGTGTGTTCATATCTCTTAAAGGTGGTAAAGCTTTCCAGTGGGAGTTTGTCCATGGCCTGTTGGAGAGTGCCATCTATGGTGGACGCATTGACAACCCATCAGACCTTCGCATTTTACGCTCTTACCTGGAGCAATTCTTCTCTGCGCATCTCCTCTCTTCCTCCCTCTCAGCTGGTCAAAGAAAGAGCAGAGGAGGAACACGCTTCTTTCCACCTCAGATCAGCCTCCCAAACTCTTGCTCTGTATTGGTAAGTTGTCACGATAACTCAGTGGTATAAAATTGAGTTGGTAAGCAGACATTTTAATTCAGAGTTGGAGGTGTAGGTGCAGCATCTAGTGCTCTTAAAGATGCCCAGGGTTTTTTGTTTGCTTGTTTGTTTATTTGTTTCAGAGAAAAAGGGCACTTTTTTCTGCACTCTAAAGCTGAAGCTGCAATGTCAATTCTTTCTAAAAGTCCCAGGTGCACTGGCATCGAAACAAAAAACAAATAAACAAAAAAAGGAGCACTAAATTGGTGCCCACACACTTTTCACACCAACAAGATTCGCTACTTATGGTTTGGTCGGTATTGAAGTTTCATTACTTGGTTCATTTGAAGTTGGTTTTAAAAGTAGCCACTTCAAATACATCCAATTAGATAGCCTCAACACAATTGGTTGTGTTCTTTATGTTGCTTTGTTGATGCAGCTAATTATGCATCAGGTGGGCATAAAATCCCTCAATTGTTCAGTAGGTCTCTACTTATTTAAAGTCCTACTAAAATAAATTAGTATACCGCAGAGCTATTGAGAGATCATTAGTCATACAAAGATGTCAATATGAAAAAGAGCATTTAAATAGGTAGTAACTTTTAATTACTATATCTGCTATTAAATAGTTAGTAGCAATTAAAGTGCTTAATGGGTACCATTAGAAAAATCACATCTAACCTTACAAATAGCAACACAAGCTTTAACTTTTTCAATTTGGTAGCACATGTTGCTTTGAAAATCTAGTATGTTGCCTTGTGTCTTAAAATAGGCACCATGCTGACATTTTCTCTCTCAAGCGTTTCTGTGTGTAGCCTGTATGTGTCTGTGTGTCTTCCCAGGACTACTGTAGCGTAATAGAGAATCTCCCAGAGGATGACAGACCTGCATTCTTTGGTCTGCCTGCCAACATAGAGAGATCCTCGCAGAGAATCATCAGCTCCCAGGTGCACCCAGACACACAGGCACCTGCTTATTCCCACAAACACGTTCACACAGCATCACCAACATCACAACCTCCGTCTCTACCTCACACATGCAGACATACAGATACAAAAGCACTTACAGAAACATTTATTTCCTTGTGCTCAAACAAATAATGAGGATGTGCAGTTTTTCTACCTCACACATACACACAGAAGAACAGTTAGTATATTCCTCAGCTCATATATTTTCTTCTGTTGTTACACTGAAGATTATATGTACAGTAACATATAGTGTTTCAGTCCAGCAAACTGCATGGAAGCATGAAAAACAGCAACAAACCAGTGGGATAAAAATTCCCATACAAAGGGTGTGTGTTAGCAAGAGGAGCACGGACATGGTCAGCACAAATGCTGATGTTTTCCAGCTTTTGGAGAAAAATGAACAAATGAGTACTCACTGCCAAAAGAAACTTACATGTTCACATTACTGGCAACCTTTTTTTTTTTTTTTTGTCTCGTCACTGCACTCTTTGTCCAGAAGGCAATTCATCTCCTAGTTCACAGTTCAAATTACACAGGTGATTACGCTGCCAGATTCAAAGTGAAACCTGTGCTAATAGAGTGTAGGACACTGCATTTATTTTTGTTATAACAATCTATTTTCCGTGTATGTTTGTATTAGAGTGTTATTACATATGTGTGTTCATCCTTTGATCAAACCCACAACCACAGTCATGTTACAAGAGACCACCTCCATTCGGGAGACATAAAAGCAGTTTATTTTGGGGTCAGGACTTCAATTTAAGGTTAAAGCATTATACCAGGCAGCCATCCATTTCCATTTATTTTACTACGAAATAAAATTCACCTTGCAGAGGCATGAAACTAGGTTTAGATGGGTAATCCATCACAGTGAATATCATGTCTGCTTTTATCAGCATCAAGGTTATGTTGTCATTGCTTTTGGGAGTGTGAGATGATTTTAGAAAGTCTACGATGCAGCAATAATGTAACCTTAACAAACAGTGCAATGTTCAAAGGTATCTAAACAAGAATCAGTAATTTACTTAGTTTGTATTCAAGAATTTACTAATATAGATTTATTGTACAACTGTTTTTTACTTTATTTAAGAGATGCAGGTATAAAAATAAAGGCAAAATTCATCAACCTTGAGCTTGCTTGACATCCATGTCAACATTAGTTAACAGTTATGACCTGCAAAGCATTTCAAACTTGTCACCTAGATGTAACACCTTTTTGAACTTCCAATACTACATTAAGTACTGTACATCTCTGTAATTATGTCCCAGGGATAGAAAAGAGGGTTTCATGCACTAAAAAGCCTAGGGAAGTCAATATAGAGGCCAGGGATCGAAGGTAAGCAACAGATACAAGGTTACAGAGATATATCTGTGTGTGTATACATATGAGTGTGTTGGTATGCATGTGTGTAGGTATGCATGTGTGTAGTGGTTGATGGCTACTGCGGATTCTGATGTAACACAACGTAACACACCCTCACACACACACACTGAATGTGTGGGCGTGGGAGAGAGAGAGAAACTACTCCAAATAAGAAAGGATAGATACATACATGATAGATGATACTGACAGGGATGTAGAGTTAAAGGTGCTTCATTGCACTGCTTTCCAACTGGACTATTTATTTGTTTCTTGCATGATTCACACAGAACAAAACATGTAAATTAAGTTCTCAGTCCTCATTGTTTTCAAGAGCAGAGTCATAACTTTCATAGCAACCTTTCATTCGCCTGTTCATGGGAATAGAGCAGAAATGAAAGGGAGTGATCAGATATTTGGTGTTTGTATTCGTCTTTCTGTTTGCAGTTATCCTCAGCAAACACACTTAAACCACATAGAAGAGTTACAGCTTGTGTATACAGTCCCCATGTGGGTGTTAATACATTTAAGTCCATTCATACTGTCAGTGTGGTCTGCTGATCACTAGAACCACCAACCTAGTTTAATTCACACAACTCCCACAAGGCCACTTGAGTGTGTGTGTGCGTGTGCTCGTGTGTGTGTGTGCGTGTGTTGCTGCGTCTCTCTCCACCTATCTCTGCTTGTGATTGTCTCAGCTCCTGCTGTCATTTGTCACTGTCACGTTCTTGCTCTCTCTCTCTTTCCCTCCTTCTGTCTTTTTACCTTAATTTATTCCCTTTCCCTCCCTGAAAGAGTCCTGTCACTTCCTGTGGGTTAGGCACTTAACCACACACATGCTGAACAGAGCCCAGGGAGCAGTCAGTGGTTTTTGAAGATGCATTTAAAATAAATGCATAATTCTTGTGTGATTGACCCAAGATAGGTCAGAATTTCTTCATTGTCTACTGAGGATTAACTTGGGCTTATTAACATGGAGTAAGATGTATATGTGTATGTGTGTACATGAGTGAAAAAGAGGAGTTAGTATAATGAGTGTAAGTAGGGACCAGCAAGTGTTGCATCGTGTCATTGTGTTGTATTTAAAGTTAATGCGATACAAAAAAAAGATTCAAGAAATTGTTTTTTTTCCATCTTGTACAAATAATTTGGCCATTTTTAATTATCTTTATGATAAGTAATAGTGCCATTTCATATGTCATAGCCTCCCAAATTGAGTGTTTTACACAAACTTCAGCCTGGACTAGTACATTAAAAAAATAGTCATCTAATTAAAAACCGTAAACCACGGGCCGCCGTTTAGCTTGCTCGGTAGTGCGCACGGCCCATGTACGGAAGGCTCAGTCCTCCACGCAGCGGTCACAAGTTCGATTCCGGCTCTGGCCATTTGCTGCATGTCACTACCCGCTCTCTTTTCCTGTTTCCTGTCCACTCTCGCAGCTGTCCTATCAATAAAGGCGTAAAAAGCCCCAAAAAAATCTTAAAAAAAAAAAAAAAAACTTAAACCACAATCCTGAATCACCCTAATTTGAAATTAAAGCTTTAAGAGAGAGTGCTTAAAATGGCTGCAATTTATTTTTTAAATTTCCCCAAAAATAACTTACATTATTTGTTCAGCTAATAGGGCAACTAGCTGCTTAGCTAACAGAGCTAACAAGCTATGAGTCTCAAGCTATGAGACAGCTATGAGTTATAGCCAAAGACGGCTCCCGCAAGGATTGCGGAAAGATTAAAGATTACAGAAAGTACTAGTTAGCGATAACTTTGGTGACATGCTGCCCACTACATTGCTCCTTGAGTTAAACTTAACCTCCGTGTACACAGATGTTGTTTAGCAACTTTTTGTCCGGTTTGTTATGATAGTAAATGCATTAGCTGTCTGGTAATCATCAGTTGAGATAAGAATAAATCTCAATATATTTAAATCCCTTTTATGCAAACCTCAATGTATTTCAAATCTCCATCCTCAGCTTCCCTTATTTTGACTTCTGTCAGGTTGAAGGTCTAGATTAGCTATCTTTTTTTATCCTTACTCCCCCCATCTCTCTCTCTCCCCTCTCTTTCCCTCTCTCTCTCATCCACATAAACACACACACACACACACACACACACACACACACACACACACACACACACACACACACACACACACAAAAACAAACACAC
>JAPZDY010000024.1:11365785-11391039 GCA_029783645.1 Ctenochaetus hawaiiensis
CTGTGGGAAATCATGTTTTACATTGCCAACACAGCAGCAACTAGTTTAAAGTAAAAGCGCTGAAGGCTCATTGGAAATTAGTGGGGTCTAATTGAGCACTGTGTATGATAGACACTGGATTGCCCAAATGGGCAGCTCTCCTGTTTATGGTTGCTTAGAGACAGGCAACCTTTTCAAATTAAAAGGACATCTACCTCTACATTAAATAATTCAGCCACCATATTCTCCTCTCTCCCTCTCTCTCGCTTTGCCATTATTCACACTCATGCTTTGAATCAAACATGATCTACCTTTGCCTTTTTTTTTTTGCAGATGTGGCTCTCTCTCTCTCTCTCTCTCTTTCACTCTCTCAGTTCCTTGCAGGCAGAGTTATTTTTTTTCCTTACTAAAAGGGGACTGATTGACTGTGTTGACTGTTTTACCTCCTTCCAAAAGATGACAATCTACCCCTGTCTGTTTTTACTTAACTGGCCATTGTCAGCTAACCCTTAGTGTTAGACCGTTAGTGGATAAGTGTTACTCTCAGTGTGGTATGGATGCACATACTTATAGATGCACATTATTTGTGTTGGTGTATGTGTGTGTAAATGTATACTATGTCGTCATGGGTGTGTATGTGCATTTCTGTGTATTTACTTGACTGTCAGTATTAATAAACTGTGTCCATGACTTTTTCTATGTGTAGTTATGTATGTATTTATTCTGGATTGTGGCAAAAGCATGAGACAGCAGATATTGTATATTTGGCTGTTACATATTTGAATGGAGACAATAGCAGAGCTGTAGTCAAGCTGAATTATTTGCTCATTGTCTCATTTATCTCTTGCTCTCCATTGTCTGCAGTCCTACTATCCCCCTCTTGTCTCTCTGGTCTCTTACTGAGTAGATGCGAGGAAAACAGAATAGGGTGCAGTTACAGGGTGTGTTTTTCTGTATGTACACAAATGCAGACACGAACACTTGGTGTACTTACAATTGATCTCTGTGTTCAGTAATGCAAACAAATTGTCCCCCCTGGTTTGCGCTGCAGAGAAACAATTTCCTATTCGGTTAAATCTTGTTATTGTGGAATAACTAAGAACAGAAGAATTTAGTTTATATATGCTGAGCCAAGAGAAACCCATTGGGGAAACTGGAAAGATATACTATCGTAATGAAAGAAATAATTTGAAACAAAAAAGATAGCATGCTGATGCACAGCAGCAGTTACAAAATACATTATACACCCTACTCTAAATAATAGGCTGTGCTACTAGCAGCCAGTTTCTGGAAACTGATTAGCTGATGTAGTGCCAGCAGTGTTCCATTGATAAGAGAGACATAAAACAATGCTAGGACAGCTGTACAATATTATACAGCATGCTTTGAAGCACTGCAGCCCTAGGTAAACTATCTATCGTGCTCAGGTAATGAGAATATAATTATAATTGCCATCCTTGATGTGGAAAAACCATCTTTTCTGCTAACTTTCTGCCCTCCCTTTCACCCTCATCTTTCTCTTTTAAAATTACCTTTCTTAAACATGTCTTTAGCAGTCGATCTGTCTGTACTGCCAAAAACCAACTACCATCTATTGTTCATCTACTTGCTGCCACCAGGGTTCTTCTCTGATCCACCAGAAGGTAGCACCACCCACTGAAGGTCAGGGGTCACCAGTCCTGTCATTCATTGCTCTGGAGCAGTTCAACGCCATCCGCTTGGTCCAGGTGTGTCAGACGACCAGAGCTCTACAAACAGCAGTTTTGCACTTTTTCTATTGCTACCCCTGCCAAGCATTATCATTAGTTTTATTTATTAAACTACTGTGTTAATACATGTGTACCAAACACTCCTGCCAATGCAAGACACTTCGGCTTAATTTTTTTAAATTATTTATTTATTTTGAAAGAGCAAAGAAACTACATAAAAATAGTACAGATCACTTTCTACATATTTGATTACTAAGGCAATTAGCAAGCCCAGTCACTCTAGCAGAGGGACTGGCATAATGAACCAGTCCACAGCAATCAAACTGCAAGATGTAAAAAGACACACGGTGTGCCAGTGGCATTAATTGGCACAGTGTGCACACTAACATTGCAAATGTTGTTGCAGAGTATCCACCAATCCCTCGCTGCACTAAGTAAGGTCATAAGAGGGACCCAGCTGCTAACTCCTGAAGTCCAAAAGCTGGCCACTGCCCTTCTCAACCAAGAGGTAAGAAATACTGAAACAAAAACGAAAGAAACTGTAATGGTGTCAGATTTGCACGCAACAACCTTCCCATGTCCTGTCACCCGTTTGAGATTCAACAAATTTGAAACAAATTCACTGCATTTCCTGTAAATTTTTTGGATCTTTGATTAAGCTTGTCATTGAATATACAATTAGGTTTGTCTCATTGACTTACAGTGTAGAGGGACTTTTTTTCTCTTCACTCCATTGTTTTCTAGGTTAAGTGTAAAATGTTCCCTTACTGTGTTGAAGTTGTGGCCACAGGGGCAGGCACACATACAGTACACAGAGCCGACCTGTAGACATCAGGCAAACACAGCATGTATTCCCGTTTGTGTCTTCAGGCTGAGATGAGGACAAAGGGGATAAGATGAGGGAGAGGAAAATAGATGCACAATCAATCTTTTACTCCTTCTGTGTTTGTAATATCCTGAGAGAAGCCATGGGCATTATTTAATTTTCACTGTTTTCCTCCCCCTTGTTTTTATAATTATCAGCAGGTCTTTAGTTTTATCCCCATCTCTCTTCCTCAACCAACTTTGTCTAGTTTTTGTCTCTTAGGATTTTCTCTCTATTTCCTGGTTTCCTCTCTCTTGCCCCTCTCTAACAGATTAGCTCACTAAAACATGATGTGGAAAATGTTTGCAAAATTAAAAACATGATACAAGACAAGTATCAAAAACTATAAAACAAAAACTTAAAATATCTATACTTTAATTGTATATCATCCCTAAACATATTTCCATTCAACTGTTTGCTCACCCTGCTTAATCAGTGCTCATGGTCACAGTACAGAAAGAAGTAGCTACATTAGCTAAAAATGTTTTAAAACTGAATGATTTCAACAGTTCTTTGTCCATGTGATAACAATTCCCACATATGAGGAAACTTCATAGTGCAGAATGACTGATCTGTGTACAGAAACTTCTCAGTATATAAAACAGATGAGCTCTCCTTCCCGTTTTAAAAAGGTTACTACTGTTCCCCCCTTTGAATTGAGCGGCCTGAAGTAATGAGCACAGTTTTTTTTCCTTAATAATCATTTGTAGGACCCATTTTAGGATTGTCTCTCAGTTTGTGTTATGCATAATTAAAATTCTGCATTCTTAATGAATTGTTTAAAAGTCAAACAGACACATTTTGTCAGTTTTTATAGGGCAGTGCAACTTTTACCAGAGCAACTTTTGCAATCACCTGTTTCATCCCTTGTGTTCTTGGTTGCAGAGGGTCTCAAACACTCAGAAAATGCAGCAGTCAAACACCTGATGACTTTGGTGATGTCAGCCTACAATGTTTTACCTCACTGTCGAAGCAAAAATGAGGAAAACAAAATGAAATGTAAATAGTGTATTTGTTCACATTTAGTGATTTTTAGCTATTTTTTCACAGTCATTGCATAACCACCATATAATACACTATCTCTACACATACTAATATATAATACTAATAATTGTATATGTCATACTAATATATAATTTACAATCTCTGGTATCTGCCATATAATATTCAATCACAAGTACAGTAAAGTGCCAGTAAAGACCAAATAAAAGATGGTTAATGTGCTTAAAGTGTTTGGTTTCTACAGTTAAACCTCTTTCCTTGTTTAGTGAAAAAAGTACTGCAAATTTTTAAGCAATGTTAACATTTACCAGTCTTCATCGTAGCAGAATTAATTTGAAGATCTGCCAGAGCTGAACCCCAACATTTTACTCTAGAGTTCAACTCCAAGTAGCTATGCTCTGCTGTACTTTACCGCATGCTGTAAGATTTCAGTAGAAGGTAACAGGTGGTTTATGGTACTGCCGAAAACAACATCACAACACAAATGTGAGTGAGACTAGAAATCTACTCAGCAAACATTAGATACAGCTCTGCAGAGTGCAGTCTCCCACCATGCACCATTATATGGTTAGACTTCCATAACTGATTAGCCTAGTTTCAACCAGAGAAGAGGAACAGAAAGAGCTAGTGATGTGATTTATATATTTGGGAAAGAAGGATCATTTGAGGGTTGTAATATTGTAGAAGTATGGCAGGCACAGCTCTAGGGGTATCAGCTCCATTGCCCCTCTCCTCAGCTATGCAGTAAGAAATAATTAGATACTTGGAAACTACCCAAGCATTAGAAGAAAGTGGTAAGCAGCACTGCAAAACAGAAATAAATATCACCGCAGCTCTCAGTCAGTGGAAAAAATCATTAATATCAAGACATGAGGACTGACGCAGAGATGGCATTTGGATTAAAGGTTAACCAATCGCTGGTATCTGCCAGTTTTAAGTGCTAGTTGTAGTAATTGGCAAGTCAATACTGCCTGTTTTTATTTTATTTTGTCATCTCAGTTACTTTCAAGTAAACTGAGGGTCATAAGCAGAAAGTGATTAAAGGAATCTTATTCAAAACATTTACTTGAAACATTCAGCAGGTAACCTTGAAGACTGAATTTGCACCAATTAAATGCTCAGGCAGTGAACTGCAATGTTAAATCACATTTTCATACCTCATGAAGTTATATGTGTAATTATGAGTATTGGTTGAGTCTGATTCAAATAGATTTTAATTTCATTGTTTTAAACAAGTTAACAACAACTCACACTTGCTCAATCTATTTGTTCTCTATCCATGTGAACAAATACATGGTCTGATAATGAGCCAGGCCTCAGATATTTATTTCTCACCAAATGCAGCTGAAAAAAATGTAAAAAAATATGTATTTTAATCTGTTCTCTGGTATTGCATCCAGTGGATGCCAAGAGCTCCGCAAGTATATTTCTATTCTGGCATCTTTAACACCGATCCCAAAATATTAACAAATATTTGCAAATTTCAGTGACAAAACTTTTTACTTCCATTTTTATCTCCTGACACACATCGGGGTGACACAGACATGCACGCAGCAGGAGAGGAACTGACCAGTAAACCTGCAGATAAGAGACATACAAGGTTCTTTTTAATTCCATTATGACTTCTAAGCTTAAATAACATCAGATTCTTCATCCTCAGTTTCACACTGTGCATATTTGTGCAAGTGTGTGTTTGTTTGAGGCAGTTCTTTGATCTCTGTTTAACAGTAGAAGCAACATGGACTGTCTTAACCTGTTCCAGAGTTAACAGCTGTCTCCTGAGGGGAGCTTTCTTTTGCCACCTACACACAAATATTGCATTTGTCAGTGCCTTCCAAAATGAACCATTTCAGCACTTCAAAATAACATAGAGGAGTGTTGTGTAAGAAGCCAAGGTGTGGTTTAGGTTAGGCAACTAAAAGTACTTAGTAAGCATCTGGAAAGCATCTTGTGATTGTTACAGGAAGGCCGACATTGGCTGTAAACTTTCTTACATTCACCCTCCTCCTAACCTAAACTTTTTGCTGCATTGTAAAAACATTACACTGCTTCCTGCTTTGGAATCCCTTAAAAAATGAACATGTCTGCAGAAAAACAGAAGCATTTGTTGTTTTTCTGTGGAGTGTTTTTCTTCCAAACCACTGAGGCAATGCAGTCTACAGTAGGAGAGTTAAATGTGCTTTTGCTTGAGTTTCACTGTGAATCAAGGGCACAGGCAGATGGATAAAAAAGAGAACATGAGTCAAAGGAAGTGTACCATGTACTTACATGATGAGCAGAGACTGACATATTTGACATATGCAAGATTATTTTTTCACTGTGATGCTTGAGGAGGCAGTGAAACAAGCAAAATATTTTAGCAGTATCACTACAGTATTTTGTAAAGTATGCACTTCACAGATTCTGCATATCTGCTGACTCTAACCCAACGTTATCTAAAGTTTAGATGGACTTCTGACAAAACAAAAACTGGATTTCAATCATGTTTTTGCCAAACCACAGTGGCAGTGCAGTTAAGGTGAATGAATGCTATTTAGTTACTGACACCCAAAGTTTAAATGCATGTTGGGAATAGTTTCAAGGTGACCCGACCAGGGTCCGTTTGTCAGATTTATCTCTTTATGTCACTAAATTTTATGGCTCTGATAGCCTTCAGTGATAGAACAGAGACGGGGATAGAGAGAAGAGGAAAACATTACTTTTCAAACTGCTTTAGCAACTTTATTTTAAAAATAGCCTGGGGAGAAATCCAGTGACTTTTTGTGCATGACATTAGCTACTTTCCCTTGAAGAATGTCTTCAGCACAGCTCAGTGAGTCTGCAGTCCTCCTGCATGCTGTGGCTCTGGCTCTCTGTGTTGATAGCTGCGTTCAGTCGACCACGCAGCAGCCTGACTGAAGTACAGAGCTTACTGATTGCAGAATGTCCACAGTGAAAATAATGTGATTTACCTTCTTGCTGACACTTGTTGTTGTATTTTTTTCGTTATGGCACTAAATAACTTCTCCTCTACGCTGTGCCTCTTTTTCTTTCTCAGTGCCCTGTAATATGGCAGAGTAGATGGGAGGGACCAGAGGAACCAATGCAGTACCTCAGAGCTGTGGTAACACGGGCTCTCGCCATACAGGTAACACATACATGTGCAAACTTTCTGTCTTTGTCTTACTTCAATAATTAAGTAATTAATACACACACAGTCATTTTTAGCTGTGACTGTACATTTTAATCCTTCAAGGGCTGAAATTCACGCACATCTCCTCCGCTCATAGGACATTTGTCTTTAACAAAAAAAAAAAAAAAGCTGTGCTAAAATTTCTGTGGGAGAGCTGGTAGTGAGGCATTTGTGACAACCTCACTGGTTATTAAAAAGCACAGATGCCCCTGGGAGTCATCTCTGGTACCACTCCGATGAGAATGAGGAATGAGACTTAAGAGGCCTAAGAGTTTTCTAATCAGCATTAGCATAATGATTGAGGGGTCCATTTAAATCCATAGTGCATTTATACCCTACTGGGAGTTTCATCTTCCAGTTGTGATGAATATTACAGGAGAACACTTTTGCACATCTGTGGTTTCAGACTGTTCAATGCATGAGACCTTGCACTGAAGATATCCCTCACTGGCCTCAGACCCTTTTCTTTTGTTTCCCTACGTGACCCACATGAGTCCATATGCTGATCCTGGGTTCAAGGATCAAACTTAAATAGCTTAGTTTTAGGTAATGGCGCAGACTGAAATTACTTATGACTGATGTAGGCAATGTGTTGACTAAAACCATGCTAAAAAAATTCTAATGTTGCTTTCAAAAGCAGTTTATAAATGAAGGCAGATTGTTATACAAAAGCATGAGGTTCTGGTAAGTGTTTGCGCTACGCTGGTGCTGGAAAATAAAGGTTCTGGCTGAAACTCCTCTCAGTCTCCTCTTGAATGTGTCTGACTGTACGCCTACCTCAATATGCTCTGGCTGGCTAGATGCACACACACACACACACACATGCTCAGCAATGATTTATTTCTATGTGAATTTGATGTGTTTGATTATTTGTGTGGGTAAGCGAGAGAGCCTGTGTCTGTCTGTCTGTCTGCTGGCCGGCCTGCCTGCCTACCCATCTGTTTGTGTGTGCATGTGTGTGTGTTTGTGTGTGTGCGTGTGTGTGTGTGTGTGTGTGTGGGTGTGTGTGTGTGTGTTTGTGTCTCCCTGTCTGCCTTCCTCTCTCTGCACTCCATCTGTCTTCATGTGTGTCTATCTGGAGGCTGCACTGTCCTTAACTGTCTATTTCTGCCCATCAGTACTGAGTGATATCTCTGTTAGCAGCGTGTCTGTGTCCTGTTAGCTAATCAGTCTAATAAAGGCAGAGACAGTCAGAGCTGCGGCTGTGTGGAGCTGCAGAAGAATAAAAAGCTAACAGCGCAGCAGTGCACCCCAGACAGACAGGATGACCTTGAAAACACCCAAATGCTCACACAGTCACTCACACATATGCACACAAATACTGTGCATACACTCTCACACTGGCTCGCTGTATTATTAATTCACAAAGTTCTTGGCTTCTGTGTGTACCTGATGTGTGTGCATATTTGTATGCATACCTGCAAGTATGTGCCTGTATGAATATGGGTATAGGCTTGCATTTATGCATATTTGTGCTTTGTACAATGCTCATCCCAATTTCTCTAAAGCCAATGCTGACTGATGCTGACCTTAAAAGGAATATATTCATGATAGAACAAATGTTTGCTCATTCTGCCTTTATTTGTCAGCAGTTTTCCTCAGCTGACCTCCAAATCCACTATTTTCTGTGGTGATTCAGAGAAAACTGCTTATTTGTAATAAAACAAGAAATAAAAAGAAAAGGCAGAGAGTAGATCAAGACTTATCTCTAAAGTCGATTCCAAAAGTTGGCCACCGCAGCCATTAAGGCTCACATCATGAAAATCATGCTGTAAATCTGACCGGAACAGTAAAATCAGTTGTTATGTCACTCTGCAACACTTCTCAAAGAAGAAAAATGCAATGAGAGAATGTGGATTGTGTTATAAGATATCATATCAAGTTAAATCCAAGTTAAAATGCTGTGTCTTTTACAAGATACTTGTTTTATGGAGTGACTTTAAAGGACAGAAGGAAGCTGCTTAACTGATAAAAGCAGATGTTGCTGAATAAGGCAGATTGGATAAACACATTTGATAAGACTTAGAGAGGGTCTCTCTCAGCTTGTACAGATTCACACTGAGCGCTTGTGTCTTGATATAGTGTTTTTGTGTCATAAACACACATCACAACAAACATTGATGTCTATGTCAAAAACAAAAAAAAACTGTTATGTAGTTGTCAGTTTTTTTTAAAATGGTTGTTGAAATACAGTGTTGTAAATTCTTCTCTAATCATAAATGTTACACACTGAAAGATCCATCCTAAAGTTCCTGTACTTTCCATGAGTACTTACCTCTGAACAGGGACATTTTTTAGAGATTGAAATTTGGTGCTAGAAACTTTACTTGGATCCTGATACTTGTTGTGGAATACCATCAGTATATTAGCAAACTGTGATGCCCCCTATTTTTTGGTGCAGTACATCTGGCAACTGTTTTTTTTGAAGCCAGAGTTGACAGTATTTGAACAAGAGGCTGCAACTCAGGAACATATACATTGCCACAGTGACTGTATGATGCCTAGCAGACTCTTAGCAGCTGCTGTCATTCATTCCAGCCGTGACTCTAATTATAAAATAGCTTAACTCATTGTGTTAGAGATCGAAATGCATGTGTGATATAGCAATTTGCTCCCATCCCTTGTAAAGTTGTCATGAATGGGTAAATAAAATTACACTGTGGTACAATTTTTTTTACCAAATCGTAAATATGTTTATTTCTGCTATTAAGTTAGATACCTTGATACGGCGCTCAAACTGCAGTTTTTGGTGGTTCTGTGTCGGCTTGATTTTGCAGCAGGTTCCTGCTTAGTGGAAACACACTGAGTTACTCCAAGGGTTCCTTAGTCCCTGGAGAATTACAGAAACACGGTTTAAGCATATAGTATATATGTACCCATGCTGTAATGGGAATGTGTATATCCGTGCTTCTTTCTCTGTGTGTGTGTGTGTGTGCGTGTGTGTGTGTGTGTGTATTTGCACTCACTATATTCCCATTAGCAGGCAGTTTGGGTTCCAGTGTTATCAGCTTGTTCATGTGATGATAAAAGGACATGGGGACATTAAATACTCTATTGGCCACACATTTTTATTGACTTAACGTTTTGGCCTCTCCCTTTGGAACCCTTTTTATCTCTCATTAACACACACACACACCGACATGGAGGGAAATTATTATCATTCCACTCACAGATTGATGTTCTCCATAAAAACTGATGAGCCAAACACAATACAGACTTTCATTTTTTGTGTTCTATGTAACCAAACTGAAGATTTAGAGGGAATATTTCGAGTATTCTGAGTCAGCTCTATTTGTGTCAATTCTCACAATTTCAACTAAAGGAAATTGCATTCTCATTATCTCTCATTGATCCACTAAATGTTTTTCCTGACTCTTGTGTGAAACTGATTTTATGCTTGAATTATGTTCTATCTTGGAGTTTTTATTTGTTATTTACCAGGTATTTGGTTCATTAATCTGTGTGTCTGTTTGTGTGTGTGTGTGTGTGTGTCTGTGCACTGTATATGTGCATTTATATGTCTGTGCATTTAGAGCTGGGTGGAGCGTGCAGGCAGACAAGCTCTTCTATCAGACACCCTAGATCTAGCTGAGCTCTTCCACCCTGACACCTTCCTCAACGCTCTGAGACAGGAAACCGCCAGGTAACACCGAAAGCTTGACCTTTTCATGTGAGCCGGAACGAGTATACACGCTGAGGTTACCAACATCTTCTTTGTGGTTTTAGGTCGATGGGTTGTTCGATGGATAGCTTGGTGTTTGTCTCATCGTGGAGGAATCCCATTGTGCAGGCCAAGCTTCAAGTCAAGGTAAAATTACATCAAGAGCACATTAACCTACAGATCATGTACACAGGCAGCAGACACACACTGCTCCCATCCAGCTGCGGAATACTGGCGCAATAAACAAGACAGACTCTGGCTGAGTGATAATTGGAAAATAATGTAAAACACAGCAAGAATAGAATAAAAATGTAAACACAAAGGTGGGACCTGGAAGACAGAGGAAAGAAAGCAAAGAGTTTGCTTCAGCTCTGTCATCTCTGGTCTCCGTGTGCATTTGCGATGTATGCAGGACTGGAAGCTGGCATACTGGACAACACCACTTTCAGTCTTCTTTCTTTTCCATTCATGCTCAGATTTCAAGGAGGTAAAAACTGTATTATCTGTAAGTCAGATAGTTTAGGCATTTGTTTCCGTCATACCAATAAAAGCTGGCTGAGTTGACTTGCTCTTAGCTGAAACATACAACGACAGAGGGGAAGGGTGTGGGTGCTTAAAGAGAGGCTGCAGCTGCAGGGAGGGAAGGGAAATACTGACAGAAAAAGAGAAAGGGGATAATTGTTGTGAAGCAATGAGCTCTCTTACAAGCACACACACACACACACACACATACATACACACTGAAGCTTCTTCTGGATTTGTCTCTTGCTCACTCTCATGTTTTTTCTTGGTGATTTAGTAGACTGTTGTGTGTTTGACTTGACGCCAGAGTTCCCGTTATTGTCTGGCCTGCTTTGGAAAATCCCTGAGTCATTAGACTGAATTCACCATGTAAACACTCACGATGTAATGTTCATGTTCAGAACATGCAAGTTAATGTGGTGACTGTAATCAATGTCTTCATTTCTCTTCATGTGAAAACACTCTGTTCTCTTTTCCTTGCTTACTTTTCTGTCTAATCTGTTTATATCTCTTCACATCCTTAAGCTTCATCATCATGTCCTGTTCCATATCATCTCCATATCTCTTTCTTTTATGTCTCCTTTTATCACTTTTGACTTTTTCACCTGCTCAATTTGTCTTTTTCGCATCTCTGTCTCTCTCTCTCCATTCAGGTTGGAGGTCTCCAGTTGGAGGGTTGTAGTTTTGATGGTGTTCATCTTTGTGAGAATCGGCATGACTCTCCCAGTGTGTCAGCTGTTCCTCCCTGCTACATGGCCTGGGTTCCACAGGTGTGTTTAATGTTCACTGCGGCCTTCACCAAAGTCCATGTGGTTGCTAAGAAAAACCTCTCCTTTATTTTATTATTCTGGTACGTGCAAGCAACTTGAATATGCAGTAATTGAGCATATATTCATTCATGTGTATGTTCTGCATGTGCTCCCAGAACTCTACTGCTGACTCTGCTGCATCCGAGGAGAATATCTGGCTGCCTGTGTACACAAGCTCAGAGAGAGTGAAGGTGGTCACGCACATCTGTCTCCCCTGTGGGGCCAACCCCAACCAGTGGATACAGACCGGAGCCGCTCTCTTTCTCAAACAGCAGTGAGAGGATGTTATCGTGCTGAGAGGCTTTTGTTTAGCTCTGCAAGCCTTTGGTGGAGTTATTAATGTCATGAGAGGCCGATTCGACCAGGGCAACAAATAACAGCACAAATTAATAACACTCAAAAAATGTCATGCTCTGATACTGACACCATCATTTTCCAATTAAGCGCCTTAGCTTAGAGACCAAAACCTTAAACAGACAGTTACCTTGTGTATCTATCATTTGCATAATATGTTACAAGGGAAGGCACCCGAGGAGAGAGTAATAGTTTGACTTGCCTCTAATGCCTCAATGAAAAATGTTTTCCTTTTGTGGACCACGCAGCAAAATGGAGCAGCAGGAAATTCTTTAATGAGATATAAACATATTATCATTTGGATCTCAGGCCGTAACAAGCTTTGATACCTCTGAGTTCTCCTACTGTTAGTCTTATTAAACACTACTCCTCTAATTTTATGCATTTCATAAAAACAGTGTTAAACATCAGTAAGTCTTGTTAGTTTATTTAAAGAGTTTGTAAAGAAGGCAACATTATTCAAATTTTTTGCTGCTTTTTGCAAAATGTTATTGCCCTGAATGTTTGTTCTAGTTTTTGTGTAACATGAGTATAATTTTGGACCATATTTATTAAAAAATAAAGATGAAAAATGTCATTTTGCTTTAATGGTTATTGATAGTAGTCACTTACATGTTGCAGTATGATGGTTATGTTGCAGTTACCTCACAGGAAGAAGTCTCAGGGTTCAAACCCGCCTTTCTGTGTGGACTCTGCGTCTTCTCACTGTGTCTTTGTATCCAAAGACAAGCAGTCAAGGTCAAATGGAAACTCTAAATTGCTTGTGAGTGTGAATGTGAGTGTGAATGGTTGTGTATCTCTTCGTTTTAGCCCTGTGATGAGCTGGCGACCTGTCCGGAGGTTCGTCCTGGCTCGGCCAATCTCACCTGGGATCGACTCCAGCTCCCTCGACCCTGCTGGTGGATACCGATTTTAATGGATGGATTTGTTAGTGTGGAGCTAGAGAGTAAAAGTGATCAAGCACAACATGTGTGTGTGCGCTTTTGTTGTGTGTGTGTGTGTGTGTGTGTGTTTGTGACCCTCCACCACACACTATCAGTAGTCACAACTGTTCAACTGTAAATAATACAGATCACTCTGCTCGCACTGCCTCTCACTCGAATCTGCTAAAACGGGCATGAAACGCCTCAGCGTCTGTTCCCAAAGCAAAATGATGGTTGTCTCTCTCTCTCACACACACACACACACACATACACACAAGCATCAGTCCCTAACCTCAGCGAGATTGGTTGTGAGTGGAGGTTGAGTGGAATCAGTGAAGCCATGATGGATGGCCACAGAACTACAAAGAACGGTGTGAGGTTTGTGAGGTGTGTATGCACGTGTGTGTGTTTGTGTATGAATCCAACCAACGGCAACAAATTTTGATTGATGGCTCAATTAAGTCTTTTTTCTCAGGTATCCTCCTTTTACGCAGTTGTGCAAATGTTTGTGAGCGTGTTTGTGTGCAGAGCTTGCGATGAGAGGGCCGGACTGAGGGGAGGAGCAGGTATCGAGTGTTCACCGCAGTGTGACAAAATGGGAGTGAAATGGAACAGCAGGTCTGAAAAAGAGAGAGGATTGGATTTAGGTGAAACACGGACCTCTGGGTCAGAGGGTGAGAGAAAGACCGAGGGATGAAGGCAGAGGGAGAGAGGGGTAGACGATGCAGGGAGTAAGGGAGAGCGAGAGAAAGGCTATAATACGTACCTGTTCGAGAAAATTGTAGAGAAACTGGAAAATGACATCGGCACAGGGGACAGAGGTTGGTAGGGTTAAAGGGAAAAGATGGATGGAGAGGGTTAGAGCGAGTGGTGAGTGGGTTATGAAAAAATGAGCAGGAGGGCAGAGAGTGAAAGAGAGGGAGCAGATAGAAAATATTCATTCAAGTGGTACTACAGTGTTTATAGCTACTTCAGTACTGGGCTAACGGCTGATTTGTTCTTCACCTTTTCTGCACTCTTAAACGTCCTTAGAGGTGCAGGTTTGTATTACTGCACACTTGACATGACTGCAACAATTTAATCAGGGCCATTTCTAATGCTTGATTCCCTTAAGTCGTTAAGCAATCTGTCAAAAGCTCTCTCAAAATTTCTACATTGTAAAAATCAGAACAAGTATTGTTGAGCGATTCCTCCGTAAGTTTTCGTGACTTCTAAACCTGCAGGCAGAGGTGGGAAATTAACATCAGCTCCACAGCGAAAAATAAAGAGCTTTGCCGAGGGTTTGTTTCCAAGGTAATGTGTTTACTCAGTTTGTCTTTATCATAAATTAGCATGCCAGGTTCGAGAAACTATTGTGATAAAGCCCTGACTCCTATGACGTTCAGCGCCGAGATGCTTGCTCGTATTTCTGATCACAAACCCACACGTTATGAGTCACTTCAGAGCGAATATAAATGCAGCGCACGTCACATTCCTGTGACTGACACAAAACTCTCTCTTAACTTAGTGTTAAATCAAATCAGTCAGAAAACTCACAGAAAAGGGGCCACATGCAAAGTTAAGGCATCCACGATTCTCTTTTTTTTCCATTTCTCCTGCTAAACTCTTTTTGTTTTTTACTTATGTGACACTCCTTCAATTCTTTCACAGCTTCCTGCACTCATTCTTCTATGACGTCTACCATTCACAGTGTTTTTGCCTGCACTATGTTAAGACCGACAATACAACACAATGCTTACATAAAGCCTGACCGTGCGAGACATAAACAACTCTTTTTCTATCTGATAATCTTTCTAGCACACATTTGTAAGATTTACACCAAATAAATACAAAGAAAACACAAGGATATAAACATAAAAGAACAAGGCAGTTTTATTTGTTCTCCTGGTTTGTACATTTAATCTTTTCATGTCAGATTGGAGTCAGATTTGTTGATCTGACAGCGTTTAGTCTGTCCTTGTTTAGCTTGTCTCATGCATCTGACCCTGATATTTTTTTTTTTACTTCTTCGCCCTGCATGCTAGCTGGGTCAACATCTGGTGGGCCCCTCCTAAAACAAGACTGGTAAAATGTTTTGGGTTCCTGGAGGAGACAAGATTTCTCATCTGGGGTTTCCAGATTTAAAATGTTAATCACTGCTGCATCAGACTTCAGCAACGTTTTAGTGAGAGAACCACAGAAACCTCAGATGAGCCACAGCCAGCTGCAGTGTAACATCAGACTAACTAAGTGCAGAATTCACTTATAATGCGGCCAAGCAGTAATATCATCACTGCGAGCAACATAACACTGAGCACACTGGAAATGGAACCCATTAGTCAGATATGAGCATAAAAATGCACTCTAAACAGATTTGAGTGGAATTAATTTTGAGAACATTTGTTTCCCTCTCTTACTCCGTACACCAACACAAGTGTGTTGTGTCAGGATTTTAAGTGTCTTGGGGCTTTTTTCAAAAGAAAATTCTGCAGGACTTGTTGATTGCTGTTTAACACTTGTTTAAAGTCCATCCCTCCTCCAAAGCTAAACTAGACTAAAGGGAAAAATTTGCTGAAAGTGCCTGATGTGTTTTTTGATGCATAACTATTGTTTTTAGTGGCTGAACAGGCAGTAAAAGCACTATGAGGTGCGTCAAACTACCCCCTGTCTTATACTTGTCTTACTTATACTGTCATATGCTACTCTTTTAACTGCGTTCATGATACATGTCAAGAAAATACCGCTGTGCTGTGCTACTCCGTTTGGCTGTACACTAAAGTTATTATCTGTGATGGTAACTGGCCCTATGAACACCAACGGGCTTGTAAAGAGAGCGGCTTAGTCACAGCAGCTTCTGTTTCGGATCTTCATGAAAAGTGAGTTTTCTAATGTCATTACAACTTAATGTGAATAATATGTATAAATAGCTATTTTTATCCCAAAATACTGCTGGTTCTGTGGAGTGGCATCATAGAACCCACAACTGTCCCATGTCAAATATCACTTTCAGCACTTTTAGGCCTCAAGAGAGCAGTAGGTGGTGCAAGAAGGTGTAGCAATGCTGGATTTTGTGTGAATTCAGCCAAAGTGCATGCTTCACCCTTTCAAACAGTGTTGTGTGTATGTTGCTTATCCTGTCCCAGAGTCAAACAGACATACTGACCATTTATGACATATAAATTTGTGCATAGCATTGTATTAGCTGAGGTTACACACCCATTGCCCAGTGAGTAATGCCCAGAAATGTCCCAAACACAGCAAAGTAGGAAAGTACAGGCAGAGGACAGGGTTTCTGTAGATAAACGCATCATCATACATTTGTACTGTATTCTGTCATAGGTGCTGCTTGAATGATTGTTTTCCACGAGTCAGAAAATAGTTTTTCAGGACAATCTTGCACACTTTGCCTTTAAGCCTTGGACTGGTTCCTGTCCTCTGGTGCACCTGGTGATGACACCTCCGGTCTCTCCCACTGATTCCATCAGCTTCACTGTGGAAACTGTGATTCCCACGCTTCACTGTGCTGTTTCCCCAATAAACACCCTGGATTACATAAGATGTCACAGTATGTCTCATCTCAGCAGACGGTTCTCGGGTGTGGAAGCTGAGAGGAGAAGCTAACAATGTCTACAGGATGCTCAGGAGGAGGAGGAGGAGGAGGATTGAAAAGTGCTGAAAATACACTGCAGGGGAGCAGAGTGAAGGAAATGTGGAACAAGAGGGGGAACATCAGTGCCAGGAAGGCAAAATTTCAGGTAGGATGAATGTGATCAACCTGGTCTCCAGTCAGTCTGATTGACACAGAGACCAGCACCTCCTATCTCCATGTGCTCAGTAAGCTGTGGAGGGTAAAATATACTGGAATCAGTGTCTAACATCTATATATTAAATGCATTAATGCATTATGAGGCAACATATTTACAACGAATGATTTTGGTGAGATTTCTTAATTTTCTTGATGTAAACTTAAAAATCAAAACCAACAGTGAATCGATCCAGTCAACTCTTTAAAAGATTTTTAATCTCAAATTTTGCATTTCATTAAATTTCTAGCACAGCAATGTCACACCCAAAGAAATTATTTTTGATGTCACAAAGGGCTGTTAAGATTGGTAATTTTTGTGTGCATGTATTAACTAATTGCTGATTTAACACACCACCCAGCGAGTGTGCAAAGGCAAAATAAACACTCATTTTGTTGCATGACGACAGGTGAATACTGGTCTAAAACACTTCACGCTACTAAGCTCCAGGTGGATCGTGCAGCAGTAACTTCTGTTCACTCAGTGACTTTCACCTGCTGTGGTGTGTTTGAGGCCTTTCTGCTGCCTTTGATAGTCACTGATGAGACTGCAGAGACTCTTTCAGCTGAAACTGGTTAGAAAAACATCTGGTCATCTGATGTTATGAGAATAAACAAGCAGAGAAGTTGAACCTGGAGCAGGTTGTGCAGGACGCACCGGCTCACAGTGACGTTCAGACCAGTGAGCGAGGCCCCTAACACACTGATTGTTGTCATGTCTCACTGTGCAGAGGAAGACTTCAACACGCACTGCGTCCTCTTAATGTGTTTTTGAGCTGCAGCTGCTGTGGAGTTCATACCGTCTGCACATCTGTCTGCTTCTGAGGTTCAGCTTCATTGTCTGTTTGTCACTCTTTTTGGTTGTTTTGTGTGAATGTCTGGCTTTTTTTCCTCTTTCCTAATTAATTCTAGTGAAACTACAGCGAGGAATTTTTTCAGATAATTCTAATTGATGATCATTTGTATGAGGAGGCTGCAATTTTAATAGAAATATAATTTATTGGTATGGACATAAGGGCTGTGGACGTTAACATTCAAATGACTTTTTTTAATTTGATAGTTCTATCATAGTACCACTGTCATCTTCATATAGCTCATAAAACTTCTTATAGCTTAGTTTTGGTTTTGATGTATTTATATATATTTATCCTTGAGTTTGCCAAATTTTTAATGTACAGTTGTGTTCGCCCTTTGAACCTGTGTCCTTTTTAAAAAGTAAACTGTAAGTTTTGGACCCTTTTTAAAGTTTTTTTCTTTTACAAATAGGCTTAAGGCAGGGAGCCAAAGGCAGCTCATGACAGACGAGCAAACTGCCAGTTTTCTTCTTTTCATGGGATTTAATGACATTGAAGAAAGTGTAACTTAGCAAACTGCCCTATTCTGTAAAACTGCTGATGAGGAGAAAAGCTCTCACAACAAAGTCACACAGACACTTTTTATACCTAATACATATTTGCTCACCCTGCATATTTGCTGTAAATTGCTGTTGTACATTGCATCTCTTTTTTAGCCGCATAAAGATTTATTATGTTTGTTTTTCCCTGTAATAAAGTAATCCATTTATTTTTTTTTAAAGCCATACATATTATTTTACAAACAAGTTTAAACATTCACAAGATCAGACTGATTTACAGCAGGCCTATATTTAACAGGGCATGGGCTATATGTCTGATCTGATCCTCTTATAGTGTACCCCATTACCTCTGCACATGCATCATCCTCAATAAACTCAGTTCACAGTGCCTGATTACTTGTAATATTTTCCTTCTTTTCAAAAAAAAAAAATCTTTTCCAATGATGATAAAATACACATATGCAAGTCTGACATACTGTATTTGTATTAACACTCATTATATCCTTGCTGTTAACTTCTTCAGAAATGATGTAAGAACGTGTCTTTATATATTTTTTTTCATCATTGTGAAGAAATTTTCAAGCAGAGAACTGACACTTCATCTCTGAGGCGGACATACTGCAGCGCTACCCATCAATACCTACATGATATCTGTGATACCTTCACCCTGTAATGGACCTTTATGCAGCGCCGTCAGAGGGGAGGATATAGATTTTAATACGGCACCATACAAGCAGTGAGCCAGCCAGCATGAATATGTCCTGCACCTGCCACTAACAATGTGAGGTCCTCAATGAACATTAAAATAATTGCACAGCATTTTTGCCATCTTTGAAAAGATGAAAGGTTCAAATGATTGCACATAATTTTCATGTGAGGCGCAACAGCCTCATGTTCTGAGAATAAATACAGTGAAATCATAGTAGCAAAAAAAAAAAAAAATCTTCCAGCATGGTGGCTGTTTCTCATGACATCATGCACAGTTTTTTTGGAGATGTGACCCAGAATTACAAAGTTCCTTCCATAAGATCCTTTTTTTATATCAAACTGCCTTTTAGTAATTTAGGTGAACTAATTCTTTTAAGAGCTGGGACAGATCAGACTGCTCAGCATGTTTGATTAAAGCGTTATACTGTATCAAACGAGCATCATAAACACTGACTGTGTAAGAGTCTTTAGGAGACGAGAAAGTTGAAAATGTTAAAGTCGACTCTGTGGTTCAGTAAAGACTTTAGGATCATATAAAACCATCAGTTTTGCCAAAGAACACACAGACTTCCTGCAGTAGGTGAAAACACACCTTTCTCCTCATACAAAGGCGTGTGTGCTCATGTCTGTGTGTGTGTGTGTGTGTACTTTTCCCTGGTGAGATATCCTGCCTCCAGCAGAGTTGGAGGGGCTGACAGATGACCACAAGGTCACTCGTCTCTCTGATCTGTGATCCTCTCCAGAGACACAAACACACTTCAGGGAAATTTCCTGCTCTTTTCCTCTCTGTGCCTCATCTGTTCTCTCCTCTGTTGTGTTCTTCTGTTTGTCTCCTCTCTTGTCTCCCCTCTTCTCTGTTCTCTTACACTTTTTTTTCTCTGCCTTCTGTTCCCACCTGGTCTCCCCACCTCTTGCTCTCCATTCAACTTCTCACTTATCTTTTCTGTCTTCTGTCTTTTTCTTCTAAAACAATCTCTTTTTGCGTCACTCTCTCTTCTTTCTACTGTAATCCACGATCTTCATGCAGATTTAAGGGATTATTGTACTATTGCTAGATGTTGGACAGGACTCCTTCAGGGCTTTGTGCCGTCTCTCATACGCTATTTAAGACTACTGACTGCTTAAAGTGGTCAGGACAAAGAGGTATATTTTGTCTTTTCCATTAAAAAAAAATCCCCGGCATCATAGTAAGTCAGTTTCACATTGTAATTAAAGTCATAGCCGCAAAAAATAAGCCTCAGGTTGTGATTATAAAATAAAACTTTGTACTTTTAAAGCGAGAAAATGACAAGATGTGCAATACATTCTTAGATTAATTCTACATAAGGAGATAATCGTATTACAGTATTTTTTGTAGTTGAGATGTGAGTGTATATAAAGATGACTGACTGGAGAAAAATGCTCTTTCTCATGTCTGCTCATTATTAATCAGAGGTTGTAGCGTGTTATACATATGCATACATATACATATATATACAGTATATATATAAAAATACACATATATACACATATAAATACACTTTATATAAATTGTGGTTAATCAGAAATAACCTATAACACTATAAATAAAGAAATTACAACATCATGTATGCACTTGCTTGTCCACACCAGCAGTAAAATACACATAAAAGTACATTTTACATGTTAAACTGCGACATAGCAGATGACTGCTTCTTATTTTTTGAACAAATAATGTATATAGACTCTTAAATGCCATGACTTTGTTCCATGCAAACAGTTATACAGCGTGTAATGACTTGAGCCTGGCAGTAGTTAGGGGCTGTTAAGTGTATTGTCGGAGAATAGCTTCCATGAAGGTGAAGAGGTGACTTAAACAAAACAAGGCGAGCAGAGATGGATTTTGTATTCTGTGACTGCACTGCGACCTTTCTTTGGCATTAAAAGAGAACAAGCTTTACTTTGTTTTTGCCTCCATTTTTCACAAGTTGAAGTAAAAGATCAAAGACTTTTTCTTTGCACACAAAAGGCTTTTTTTCCTCTCCTTTTCATTGGCTGTGAGAAGTTGCTGTATGTCGGTAAAAAATGGGAACATGTGGTCAAATACACAGATCCAGAGAATCTCAAACATGCTAACTGGATGACATGTTTGATTTGAATGCAGGCCATGCAAGAACTGGGATGTTTTTTCAGCTCACAGGGATTATGTACAACATGGGGCTGTGCATTATCACGCTGCAACATGAGGCGATGGAGGAGGATGAGTGAGATGACAACCAGCCTCAGGATCTTGTTGTTGAATCTCTGTGCACTCGAATTGCCATTAATGAAATCATCAGGCTCATGTCTGCCCGAACCATAAACCTATCACCACCATGGGGCCCTCTGTCCACAATATTGACATTAGCAAAACGCTCACCCACACTAATGCCATACATGCTGCCTTGCCATCTGCCCAGCGTTGTGAAAACCAGGATTTATCTGTGAAATAGGCACTTCTCCAAGGTGCAAGATGCCATCAAAAGTAAGTAATTTCCCACTCTAATCAACAAACTGCATCCAGGTCAAGGCTCCAGAGACAAAGACAGGCATGCAGATGAGCTTTCCTGAGACATTTTCTGACAGTTTGTGCAGAAATTCTTCGCTTTGTACAAAACAACTGTTGCGTCGGCCGCCCAGGTGGCTGGACTCAGATGTTCCTGCAGGTGAAGAGGCAGGATGTGGAGATCCTGGGCTGGCGTGGTTACACTTCATTTGCAGTTGTGAGGCCAGTTGGACCTGCTGCCAAATTCACAGAAAAAGCAGTCGGGGGTGGCTTATGGTTGTGTAATTACCATTCGGTTCACAGACATCAGCTCTGATGACAATTTCTGCAGTCAGCATGCCAATTGCACACTCCCTCAGAACTTGCGACATCTGTGGCATTGTGTCGAGTGAAAAAACTGCACATTTCAGATTAGCCTTTTATTGTGAGCAGCCGAAGGCACACCTGTGTAATAATCATACTATTCAATCAGCATCTTGATATGACACACCTGTCAGGTGGATATTTTATCTCAGCAAATGAGAACTGCTCACACACACGGATCTGACCAAATTTGTCAGCTAAAGTTAAAACAGGAAAAGTCTTTGATTTTTTTAATTTAACTTCTGAAAATAGTCGCCAAAAAAAAAAAGATGTTGTATTTACATTTTTATTAAGTGAAAAAAAACAACATCCTTTATGCATTTGCTTGCACAAACATTGTCGGTAAAATGTACATGAATTTACATTTTTCACAGACTAAATGGTTTTGCAATGACTGCTTTTTATTTTTTGAACAAATCACATTAGCAGACTCTCGGATGCTGTTATTCGGCTCGGTACAAACAATAATACAGCTTGTGATGACTCAGCTTGGCAGGACTGTTCAGTGCATTGTGAGAGAATTGTGTTCATCAAGGTGAGGAGGTCATTCCAATAAAACAGGGAGGGCAGAAATGGATTTTTTATTCCGTCAGTGCACCTTTCATTTGCCGTGAAAAAGGACTAGACACTTCAGAAGCTAATGTTTGAGTTCAAGCCTCACAATGTGGTTTTGAAAGTTTCCAGTGATTCACATCCTAAATCTTTTTAATTTTCTGTTGTTACTTCTCTTATCCTTGAATTCACACTTTCTCCTCTGAAAAAGGAAAAGCTTAAGTTAGTTTTTTTTTTTAAAAAGCTCAGAGCAGAGAAGTTCGGCATCTCTAACGACTAAGAATAAAACCTTGGCTCCATCGGTGCCTTGTGCAGCAGCTTGAAAATATTTGGTTAGAGGTTTCTGCACTTTACCCAGCATCCTTTTAAAGTCGGCTTCAGCGGTTTTTGTAGTTGTCAGTACAGCCTGAACTGCTGTCTTTGCAAAAGCATTTTCTCTCAGTACAGATGTGCAGCAGATGGTCTTGGCTGTTGCAAAGATCACTTAGCACCTCAGTACCAGTCTGCATCCTTCACTCCAATAGAACGAATGCAGATGGATGCAGGAATCACAACATGCTCTGATTTCTGTTTATTTTTTGGGTAGGTTTTTTTTTTAAAATAAGACGTGGTGATAAAATCAACCTCTAGCGGCTTTTATCTGTATTAAAATGTGTTTGATATGTCCCATAACAACCAAACACACCATTTTAGTCGGTAGTTTCAAAGTGGAGTGTTGAGCTCATAAGGTTTTATTTCTAATAGTCTGGCTGAGGAGTTTTAGAGCTAGATGCTTTTTCAAAAGGAACTGTTTCTGTGGACTCAGTCTCTCCCTCTATAATCTTGAGCTGTTTAGAAATCCATTTGAGGGCGACAGAGAATTTTATCCCAGATATTGAAGGTTTAGCGAGCTATTTGCAGTGTTTTTCCCCGTGTTGGATCGATGTCACCATCAGTGGCCACACAAAACAGCCAAAAGCCGTTTTCTGGATTGATTTCACATGAGGCTTTCACCTCAATCAATCACATTTCAACTTCTGGCTGCAGTTGGAGTCTCCACCGATACAACATGTTCCACTGTTACCTTAGGCAGATTTGATGCAACCACAGAAGAAGCTTGTGTGCCCTCTCTCTTACCTAACGTGCTTTTGTATTGACTTAGTCCCGTAGCTCGCTGTCCTGCAGATGTTGGCTGTGATGCAAGTTGAATTATGTTCTTTCATTTCAACAAGAGTGCCGCAGCTGTAAACGGACACCCCATAGCTACTGCAGGGTCCTACTGGAAGGGAAAACAGTCTAGCAGGAGATGGGACCGTCCATCTGTCCTCCTATAAAAAGAGGAAGGGGATGGAGGTGCTGGAGGAGGGGTTTGAAAATAAAAATGATTAAAGGAAGGAGATGAGAGGAGGGAGAAGGAAGATAAAAAATATAATTAAAGTGGGACAAATCTTAGGTTTTAGCACAGTCCCAATCTCTTCCTCATGGTCATACACACACCTCATACATTAGGCAGAGACAGCTCATGCAACCTCAGAAAATTCCTCTTACCAAATTTTTCTTTATCCATTGATTTCATTTACTTTCTATTTTTCATCTCACTCTTCTCTCTGCAGCTCGAGTGTTTATTACTCTGTTTTTATTCTGGTCTATTTTTCTAGATTTGTTAAAGATAACGCTCGAGCAGTTTTGCTGAAAGCTTGATTGCGCTTTTTAAAAATGTACCAAAGAAACAGTGAAACTAGAGTTTAGTGATTCACACTAGTTTATGGTGCTAAAGGCACTTTTCTTCTGAAGTTATTGCCTCTAACACCCTTAAAATAGATAATCAGAAGAGCATGAAGCCTAATAAAAAATCAGTGAGAAACTAAAAGAGACAGGAGAGAAAAATCTCTGTGTTTTAGTGAATCTGGTTTGACCCCACTGATCCTCTCCGCACTCCATCTAATATTGAAGAATGTTCCAGATTAGAAAGCTGACAGCAGCTAACTGACCAGCTGCACTGACCCCTCCCCTCCGCCGTCACAGCCAATAGAGCGGCGTAGATTAATTACCCCTCGGACTCTTGGCCAATCACCGGAGCCGGCTCTCATCTCCGCCAAGGGATGCCCTTGAGCAAGCGCATACAAACACATTCCAGTAGGGATACACAGAAACATACACACACACACAGCTACACACTCACCACTTAATTCAGCCTCCTCTGAGGGCAGCGGGCCGCTCAGTGCCGATGTTTATGGTTTCTCCGAACCTGCAAATCACCGTGGTTACAGCTGGGCGGATTTATGACCACGGCCCTGTCTACCGGCCCTTAGACAAACCATGGATCACCTACACACACACACTCACACACACACACACACACAGCCTCTCTACATTGAGGATGATACACATGCTCAGACATAAAGGCCCATTGTTATGTTTTGTGACTCCCTGTCGCATGTAAAGTGATGCAGTCCATGTGTGTGTCAGAGCATGTTCGCCTCGCTATTGCAGCTCAGCATCCGGTCCAGTAACCTCAGAGCACCAAAGGCTGTGGAAAAAAAAAAACACAGTAAATTATTGAGACTGTGGGATTGAAAGGTGATAAATATGCAGATTTCTTTAGGCAAGTGGGTCCCCGCTGATTGACTTTTACAAGGAGGGGGACTGTTGGATGGGGACGTCTCATCACCGAGCCGTCGTCAAAACCGGCCTCTGCAGCACTTTACGATGTATAATACAGTGATGAAGGTGAGGATCTTTACAGGATTGTGCAGTTTATTTTGTCATTACTGCAGCCAAAGGGCCCATTTCCACTGGATCTTGTGAAAAATAGGCGACTCAATCATGTTGTTGATTTGTGGGGAAAGTACAAGGCTTTAGAAGAGATTGTGAGTTTATAGAGGATCTTCGTTCGTGACATTGCATGCTGCATGGTGGGGAGGGTTTTGCACCAGAAAAACAGCATTTTCATCAGTTTTTTTTTTTTTTTTTTCTCACCTGTATACATTTTTTTTTTTGTTTACTAATCATTAACTT
>JAPZDY010000024.1:11391139-11411771 GCA_029783645.1 Ctenochaetus hawaiiensis
ATTTTCATCAGTTTTTTTTTTTTTTTCTCACCTGTATCCATTTTGTTTTTTGATGACTCATCATGACCTTGGCTGCACTTGTGTGGGAGGAGAGGCACAGTCGGAGAAGTGTCAGTAACAATCAAGCAGTGAATGCCTGTGAATGCCAATTCAGACTTTGTGTGGGCCGGCCAATTTCACTCACAAATTCTTAAGAAAAAAAAAAAAGAAATCCACCATTTTACTTGACATATCTGCCATGCTGTCATCCTACAGAGGGCCATCACCGAGCAGCATGAGACGCAGAGTTTTCTTGATTAATATCAGGAGTTGGTTGGTGGATGAAAACTGTCCAGTGACCAAAATTTATCTTGATGTTTCTAATATCAAATAACAGTTTTTAAGATCAGACCAATTGCATTACTTTACCCCAAAAAGTTCATATGAGCTGCTCTCCAAGTTAATTTACTGTAAGATGTGATGAGAGTGATCCGCTCTGTCCTGCTGTGGCTCCATTATGGCAAAACTGATAATTACAAATATTTTGGTCAGAGAAGAGATTGTGATTATTTGACATGATTACTTATTTATTTTGAGAAAATCATGGAGTTATTTAGCTTTTTGCAAATATAAAAACATAAATGTAATAACACTATATAATGAAGGCCAACAATTTTATAAATATATAAACCTGTTTCATATATGGTGGTTATAAAGATGTAATTTTTATTTGCTCCAAGCAGCAGCTGCCTTAACCAAGTTTTTTGCAAACAGCAGCTTACTTGATCATAGTAATGAATTCACAACACAAGATAAAATGAGTGATTTGTTGCAGTAAAACAATCATTTTATCTCCACAATCTTGTTTTCATAAGCATTCGAGGACAGACATTAATTAAAATTGAAATTTTATTAGTTGCAAAGCTAAAGGCTGTTCTCTTTATCTCAAACTGGTCCGAGTGTCTTGAAATATAAGACATGTTGCTCTTAAGGGAGGCAAAACAAGTTCTTTGACTCACTATAGTTTAAACCAAGTCTATCTTCAGACAGACCTGTTTGTGTTTCCACCTGCTTGTAAAGTTGCATTTATCACAGACCTGTAACTGAACAACAGAAAATAATCCCAGGAAACCTCAGTTAAACTTTTATTAATAAATGTTTGTTGACTTTGTGTTCACAGACAGAGATTTAATGGTCACAGATTATTCCAGGAGACAGTCTGTGTAAAAAATGAATAGTAAATGAGTTGCATTTATGTGGTGCTTTTTGAGCTTCGTGACGACCCAAAGTCCTTCACAACACAAGTTAGCTTTCACACTTTCACACACACACATGGCAGGAGGCCTCTCTGTACAGGGCCAACCTGCTCATCAGGAACACACACACGTATATTCACACAACAATGGAAAAGCCATCAGCAGCAGTTTGAGGTTCAGTTTCCTGCCCAAGGACACTTGAACATGCAGACTGGATGATTCCAGGATTGAACCATCGACCCTCTGATAACAAGAAGAAGACCTGCTCTATCTGAGCCGCAGCTCGCTGTAAAAGGGGCTAAACCTCACACTGAAAAACTCAGCAAACCCCTTTTTCATCCTTGATTCTTCTACATTTTCTGCATTCGAGCTCCGAACTGAATTTTACTGCAGTGTAGACTTTTGATTCTAACATCCTGTCTGTGTACAAATGTTAATGTGTCAAAAATCATCATTAAAACACAATTTGAGAACAGCAGTGTGTTCCTCTGCATGCAAGCGTTTGTGGATATAGAAAATGATGTCTGCGGGTGTGTGAGCAGACTCGTATCTGCTTCTGTAGCTCCAGTGTGTTTGTGTATGACAGAGACTGTTATCTGTGACTTTCGTTTATATCATCAGCATTGCATCAGCAGAGCAGTGGAGTGTTATTGAGTGTTGACTCTTCATAGTCTTCAGTCTTGAGGAACATAAAATTGTTGCTTTGGCCTCCGAATGTCTGGGAAACCACATGGATTTTCTGGAAATATTTAGCATTTAAGCCTTCAAACTTGTCTTGAATCGATTTGCAGCCTCGCTAAATGTACTTGTATTTACTAAATGTTATTTTTCCACCGAGAGAAAAATGTGCACAACATACACACACTCCAAACTTCCCGAGTGGATATACTTTCCCTGAATTCAGACCAGCTCTCATGTGACTCCAAAGTGTCCAAGCAACAGAGTGTGTCTGCAATATGTTTATCAGCCTGTTGGATAGTCTGTCTGCTCATTTGTGTGTGTGTAATTCTACTAGGCACTGTAGCCAGGGCAGGATTAGCTCAGCGTTTATGTTGCTAACATGCTTCATTAGTAAAGATGAACTCAGCCAAGCAGGCAGGCAGACGTGGTCAAAACAGCTGAACAAATAAGGAGTGTGTGGAGAGATGTGAGCAGAGACAGGTGCAGAATTTAGGGTTGGATAAGTCACGACATCTTAAGCGCCTAAAGCAACATTAAGTAACTCTTTAACCTTAAAGCAACCGTGTCAAAATCATTTTAATAACAGCGACTTGCATCAGGGTGGAACATGTCTTATTAGCTTTGTGCCTGATTTCCTGTTTCTGCACTATGAAACTTAGCTTTGCAGGTATGATAATTGTGTGTAGCACTTCACAGCACTCCAAGTCACACACACCAGTAACAATTACTGATCTCTTTGAAACTGGATCATATTTTATGAAGAAAAACCTTTCTGGTTTTGCCTCTGATGTCCTCTGGCTGCTCTGCCTCATCTCTCTAATGTAACCAGCTAATCAGCTAATGCTAGCTGACTCGGCTTTGGAGAGACTGTAGCCGTTCACATGAGCGTTACACTGCCAAGTAAGGAGGCCACGACAAAACAGAACCAGACATCATGACAGACGCAAGATGACAGAACAAGATGTTGTTCATTAGCTTAGTTAGCCAATTTGAACCGAGTTCTGGCTAGTGAACATTACTCTCAGATTTTGGCAGAATATTGCTTCTGATCCAGGTTATGTTAGCTTTGCATGCTGCTGTTGTGACTTGTGTGCAAATTTAAAATAATTTAGCATGCATATCATAAGACCTAAGTTTGCATATCTTAGACTTAAGTTTCAAAGACATAACTTTGAGGCTGCAGAGTTTGTTTGTGGTTAGGATGTACTTGACCTCTGCATAAGCCTTGGATTGAATTTTCGACAGTGATGCATATAAAAACTGAGGACATCCTGTCAATTGTTACAGAATGTTGTTTTAAGCCTCATTACATTTATTTAATCATATACAGACAAAATTATACACTTGCTAATACACATTTTAAATACTTGCAGAAGGAGTTTAGTTCAAAAATGATAACCTTTGTCTGTTTACTTACAGGATTAAACAATGTTTCAGAAATTAATTTAGAAGCAAAGCTGACATTGCAGCTGGTGTTTGGGTCTATAAGACGGGACAGAGAAAGGGGAAATATAGGCAAAAAGTAAAATTAGAAAAGCTGAGAAAGAGGCTTACCTAGAGATGGAGAAAAATAGAGAGGAAAATATGGGACACCAAGAATGTAAAAAGTGAGGAAGATAAGAAGCAAGGGGAGTTTTCTTTGGCAGAATTCAACAAACCTGCTGTTTGGAAAAGAAAAGATGGAAGAAGAGAAAAGAAAAGTTAGGAATTTCAAATAAAAAAAGCAACATAAAACAGGCTAAACATAGCATCTAGACTGAGGAGAAAAGATCAGGATTAGCGAGAGGGAAAAGTAAAACACATGAGTTTGTGCTACATTGGATTTTCTTTGAGGAAAACCAAAGATTTCATCCTTACTATTGTGAGTAGCACAAAGGGAAAATAAAACATTATGGATGCAAATAAAAAAGGGCAAAGACGTAACAGCAAAAGGCAATGAAAAGGTGGCATGATCGAGTAAAAAGGGTAACAACTTACTTAATAAAAGGAAGGGATCAAATGGAAAGTTTAAGTGTTTTAAAGAGGATAAAGAGTACAGAGAGCTTGATGTGAGTTTTAACTCAGAAAAGATGGGCAAAGAAAATAGAGCCAATAAATGAATGAAGGATATGATAAATCTGAGGGCTCCTCTAATGGATGAAAGGGAAATGGAGCCTCCTCACATCTGCTTTAGAAAGGGAGGAAGATGCCGAGGAGGAGGAGGAGTTGGAAAAACATAGACAGAGGGATAGACTGAGGAAAATGACAACGTCTTCAAGGTAGGAGTGTGAGGTTGACTCATCTTCATCCAGCATGATTTCACTCTCTCTATTAGAGACAGATACACAGTCAAAGCACACAGCACTGAAACAGACACAGTGTCAGACTGAGTTGCTTTTAAAAGGCTGCGAAGGGAGAGAAAATGGTGTTAATGGCTCCAAAATGCTTTTAACACTCCTACCCACACAAGTCAGACTCCTGCCTTTCCGTCTTGCTTTCACTGGTGCAATTACAGTACAAGGCCCCTGTTTGAAATTTAGGATGACGCAAAATGGTTGCTGCAGAGTGGAGCTGTGCTATCAAACAGAGGAAAATGAGAAGGAGGCAAAAAGGGCCGGAACAGATATGGAAATCTTTTTTACTATAGAAATCTAAAAATGTTTAGACATAAATTGCACTTTTCATTTTTGTGGTCTCTCTTTGCATTGAAATTGATGTATTTCCTTCACTACATGCTACTGCAGATATTTCCCTTAGATTCTAGGGTTTACTAAAAAGTGATCAACTCATCCCATTAAGACAGCTGGAGAACACATGTTGTTCCAGGAAAATACTAACATTTTATGTCATTTTTCAACACTAGAAACTGAAAGACATCTTCAATAAATTTATGTCTCTAAACAGAGCAAAAAATGTGTTCAGAGACAGTTCAGAAATGAGACTGCATTCTTACAGGTCATTTCCTGGATTTTCTGTCACATGGTTTTAGCAACTGATGAACCAACTGATTTCTTGGACACTAAAGTGGTTATGTTAAATTTGACAAATCGTCATGCATTTGTTCCGGCCTTTGCAGGCAGCGTATCCTTGATTACAAAGATTCTGCTCAAAACTGGTAAAAATGAAGACTAATTTGCTAAACCAAAAGTCCTGGAATCCTGAATGAAACTTGTTCAAGCACAGGAGGTAAATTTAGTAGGACAACACCTTAAGAGAAGTGAACGTGACAACAGATTATGTTTTGTTCTTTCACATGATCAGTGGTTGATCAGATGGTTGATCAGATGACTTCTACAACAGGAGCACCAATGAACTGAGGGTATTAGCAATGTTTAGGACGTCTCCACAGAGGTCAAACACATGACTCGCAACCGGTAATTCAGATCTTAAGAAGCCTGTTGAATGAGAAGTGAAATGCTTTGAGACACCAACAACCAGTCAACCTTCCTTGAAAAGTCTGGATGACTGAGAATCTTCACAGTCGGCTTTTGTTAAAAAAAAAAAAAAAAAAAAAAGAAACATCTTTGGCATGCCCCAGCTGTGTGCATCACTTTTTAATGTCACCTGGAAACTATTTCTATTGTTGTCTGTGTTTCATTGGCAAAGATGAACTCAACAGAGCAGGCAGTCCCGTGACCTGAAGGAAAGGACTGGATAGGACAGTTCGCTGCAGCAGACATTTTGATTCGTCATAGCAGGAAAAGCACATCTGTGATGAACAGTAATAATGACCACATTCCTCGTAGGAGTGCTGGTGCAAGGATCCTGCTATTGTCAAAGCTGACTCACAGGCACTGCTCAATAGAACAGAGCTATTGTTAATGTTATGAGCAACACTTTAATTTTCCTGCTACGACAGGTCAAATGATCTGCTATAAAAAAAGATCTATTTATACCTTTGCTGTATTCAAAGGCGTCACTCCTGACATCATGATCCATCAGAACTGCTTGTTGAATGGTTCAATAGGAAGCCCCCTCCCTCCTTACACCTTCCAAAACAGACAATGAGACAATCACATTTGCTTCACATCCTGATTGGTCAGCTGTGTAAAGATGAGAATTGAAAAGTGACATTCAAAAAGGTTACAGTGACCCTTTTTCAGTAAAGACATGGCCAGAGAGGAGTTGATGCTCAAAGCTTTTAAGCAACACACACACACTGTATTAAAGAGCAAGGCCAACTAGTGATTTATAGAAAAGCAAAAGAATCGTAAAGCAATTTCTAATTCGTAATGAAAGCCAAGGAAATTATTGATTACTGTGCTCTACCTTCAGATCTGTGACCTGTGTTAAGAAAAGGTTGTCCTAACCTTGCTGAAATTTGAATAAATGTCACTTTTATGAATTTATCCATTAATATCCTGACCGTGTGATTAATAAAAACTTCCAAATGCTCTGTGATGAAAAGCCTCTCACACCACTGGCCTGATTTTGACAGGTTTATACATACTGTATGACACATTTTGACACTGTGTCCTTGTATTACACAGGGATGCTGTAATTTATATTTTTCATCTACTTCACCATAATTGCAGTTTTCAAAGAAAAAAGTGAGCGATCATGCATCTTGTCACTGCCGCCCAAAGGGTGCTTACATTATATGTCAAGCATGATGTATGAACTGTTGGGATGTCTTAAAGCACCATTAAATTACATTTTTGATGTTAACATTCAATCAAAAATCCTGCTTGTAAGGTAAAACGCTTGTTTTCACCGCCCGTGTAACTGCGAATCAACAGCCATGTCTGATAGGTCTCTGTTTATTGGTCCATGTGACAGACTCCCAACATGCGTCATATGTTGTGCGAGCTTTGCACAGCATAATGTGGCTATTTATTATCTCAGAAAACAAAATGTAGATTACAAGCAGCAAATACACAGCCGAGGGGCCAAAAAGGCTTTTTCCCCAGCACACTGTGTTGCACTAATATTAAAAAAATGTGTATCCCTGAGTCAGGATTTTGCACAGGCATGAATAACGGTCTGGAAGTTTCCACCAACATCATCAAAAACAGGTCAGATGCTCACAGACATTCACCATAAATTATGTAGCCTTGGGGCATTCAGGGCAGCCCGTCTGGACTTTATTCCGTGACACTGTGCGTGCTCCTCTGTGTGTGTGTTTGCAATTGTGTGTTCACCTCGATGTGTCCATCTGTGATCGTGCACATCAGTAACAACACACGTTATCTTTTGTGCGAGTATCTGTGTGTTTGGATGAGTTATGGCAGCCAGACTGAAGTGTCACAGAACAGGCTTCCTCTTTCAACTGAAGTTAACCTGCCAGCGGGTGCCTGCACTCCAACAATCACACACACACACACACACACACACACACATACACACACACAAACAAGCCAAACCTCTTTCTGCTACTGTGTGATCACAGACTGATCATCGCATTCAAAATTATACACATTTAGGTAATTGCCATGAAAATCCACAAACACAAAAAAGGTCACACTCGTGCTGCAGTCAGAGACTCTTGTAAAGCTTGTGATTATGATGTGTGTTTTCCAGACCAATCCAGGAAACTGCCCTCAAGAGCTGATTACATAACATAAGGTAATCAAGCTTCTTCAGACTCTATTTTGGGTGTTAAATGGCTTCTCTGTAAAGTGTCGACTGAACAGCTGAACCCAGAGGAGATTAAAAAAACTTATTTTTTCTTTCTGTCACTCCACTTCTGTCCTTGTCAGCAAAGAGCATTCTCCCCAAAGTTAGCCAAACGCCTTTCAACATGACTTTGTTCCAGTAAAAAACAACAGCTAGCAGCCTGTTTGCCAAACTTGCACTCGAAACATCTTTGTCAGGATGAAGAAAAACAGCATTAATTCACAAAGAGCATGATGTGACTTTTATGTCCTGCCCTGTTTGGATTTTTTGTCCTCACCAGAATGACATGATTGTATTTGGAGACCTTGAAAAAACTATTGATGTTGATGGTGAAGCATATTTTGTATGATCAGTGTGGTTTGCAGAGGGGAATGTTGCTTGTTTACTAAGTAGGTGAAGTCATGTTGTATTTGTTTGGCCTTGAAGATGCTTCAGAGTTTCTGCAGAGATGATATGCTTGAGCAAGTGCTTCTACAGACTTTACTTGCAAACTATGTTTATTTTGTTGGCAATTGATATGAAAACTAAATGTTAAACTTCTGAAATGCAAGTAGTTTTTAAACGGCAGGTGTGTTTTGGTTCATATTAAATTTATAAATCAATTAAGTGACATCTAAAACTGTATGCATGGTTTCCACTCCACAGAGGTGAGAAATACTAGGTATTTGCAGAGTAATGATGTTTTCATAACTGTTCCTTATTGTATGTCTACATTCAAAATGTGAAAACTTAACACACAATGTTGCACACAGTGTTTGAATTATTACATTTTAATATATGAAAATGAAAGCAGGAGGCTTTTTTGTTGGGTGCGTGTGGTTTGAGGTACCAGTGACACATTATTTTTGGCAGCACTGGATGGTTCGAAATCTTGTTCTTAGTTGACATTCAGTTTTCTAAATCTGCATTCAAATGTGTGGCATGTTTGAGTAAAGGGTTTGAGGGGCTAGATGCCCGCAGAAAGAGTTCAGAGTTTAGAGTCTATACAGTTATTTTACCTGAACAGATAAGTAAACTTTTGCCTTTAAGGAAGAGATACAATACTTTAAAGAAACAAAGAAATGAACAACATTTTTTTTTTTTTACAAATAATTAACTGCAGTTTTATCACTTTGCAGCCCTCTTATACTATTATGTTACTTGTCTTAATAACATAAAACAGTCTTTTACATTTTATCTGTACATTAAAATGTTGTATTATCATCATAATTGCGCCTTCACATGTGAGCTCCAATGGCCTTTCTCTCACAGAGGAGCTGTTGACATATCACCAGTGGGAAGGTAAAGCTAAACAGGGTGTTCAGTATGGTTCACATTCCCGTAACACAAGTGGCTGTGTGTTTATCAAGCAATTCACGGAAACAACCTTGGAATGCTGAGGTTTTTTATAATGTAGCTGAGGATAAAGCGTGATGCTGTGTGAGTGCTTGTGCGAAGACCACAAACATCCCTCCCCAGCTGCGGTTTAGGTATGGTTTTTATTTACTGTTTATATAGTGGCTTATAGGTTTTATACGAGAAGTCTGACTCTCATAGGGGCCTGCGAGTCGTACATTTCGACATATCAGCAGCAGATGCTTTTGGATTAAGGGTACAGCTAAATTTTTTGCTGTTTTTCTCAGCTCCTTGCAATCACTTGTCTTTACCATACAGGGACAACAGATTTCTTCTAAATTTCATTCTTTATCACCGAGATTTGATCCTGTAAGTAGAGATTTATTGTAACTGTAGCTTTGTTATAAGTGATGTCCCAGTAGGAGACCTGTCAGGATTTATTTGACTGTCCGATGTCAGAAACTTATGGAAATTCATTTTCACAAACATCTCATTGAAGTAGGAATTTATCATGTGGGAGTGAAGGAAAGAAGCCGTCTCTCAGCTTGAATCACAACAATGTGTTAATGTAGCTAACAAATCTTTCTGTTTGTCAGTGTTAGCCCAACTATATTTACTTCCTCTCATATACTGTCAAATGCAACTGACTAGCAAAGTCTTGTTGAGTTTAGTGCCACGTTTTCTGTCACATCTTTAGGATAGACACCTGTGAACATCAGAAATCGAATTATAATCAGAATTCTGGTGTAATGTGGCCACATGAATTTGTTAGCAGTGTAACACAAGTGCAGATCTGGCTTTATTTACAAGATACACCCTCCTGTTTGTATTCCGCACCAAATAAGACTTGTGCTTCTGAAGTTGAAGTTTATAGGTAGACTCGGCTCTAATGATTTGTTTGCGATCAATCCACCACTTTGATCCAGTCTGAAATCTCTCAGCTACTACCAGTTCAAAATTTAATGCAAGCATTCACTGTTGCCATGCAGATTAAGTTCATTGGCTTTGGAAATCTCTTGACTTTTGAATTTTTTTTTAAATTTTTGGTGTGTTGGAGGCAAATGTCTTTACAGCTATTGTGTGGCTTGCAGTTAGATTATGTGTGTTCACTGACATTCCCATCAGGATAAATCATCAGTTGTCAGTTTTGGTGATCCTCTGACTTTTCGTCAAGTGCCATCAGGTCAAAATTTTCATTTGCTTGACAAGTAAACACCTCCACCTGTCTCAATTGTACTTTGTGTTTATTGATAATTAGCAAATATCAGTATGCTAACACCTTAAACTTATAAACATGGTAAACATTAAATCCAATAAAAATCAGCATGTTAGCATTATGATCATGAGCATGTTATCATGCTAACATTAGCATTTAGCTTGCAGAAGTGCTGTAGCAGAACCTTGCAAAGCTTTAGACATGACTGTACTCCATGTGTTGTTCTGATTCAATTTCCAGACAGCAGTTGACATGACAGACATTATGACTTCCTTTCTGGAAGAATTTACTGGAAAGATACCCAAACTTTTAACTCTACTGTCTCACAAAAATTCTACCATGAGGGTCGATTGATTTGCAGACGGTGGAATCTTATGTCTTGTTTAGTCAGTGTAGACCAGAACAGATGTGTGCTGCTGGATATCAGTGGGCTCTTTACTCTTCACTGGGACACATTCATACTTCTTCTCTGTTAGTGACTGGAGGCGGTGCAGTAATTCTCATGTTTAGCTTGTCCTTGCTTTGATTTAATATGAGATACTGTCACTACTTAAAAATTTTTATCATGTGAACTTATCTTCAAAAGGATATGAACAGAGTCTGTTCCGGTGAAGCATTTGACAGGATCTGTATTCTGATAATGTGATATGGACCACAACATCTACTACAGTGACTGTGTGTGTGTGTGTATGTGTGTGAGTGTGTGTCAGTGTCAGGTGCTCTTTGTAGCCTTCACTACCATGTGTTTCCTGTTTTTTGTACCTTTTTTAGTCGGACCAACCTCAAGATATCTGACAGGTTTTTCTCACATGCATGCGCACACACCCACACACATATGCACGCACACACACACAGGACTCAGAAAAATGTATAATTCACAGACAAACCAACCACGGACCGCACACTTTCCTGCTTGGAGCGGTCACTCAGTGAAATCTGTCACTGTGTGATGTTTTCCCAGAAGCTGTTATTTCCTTCTTTAATGTTGTTTTTGGATTCACTGTGTTCCCTCCATCTATTTTTGAGAGCTGGTCAGGTTGAGTCCATCTTTTTTTGTGTATTACATTTGCTCTGCTCTTTTTTTCTAGTTTGACAATGAGTAAAATTAAGTTTTTAGTTATTCCCAGAAGCTGTTGAGCTCCAGAGAGGATGAGAAAGAGGTGTTACATTAGCGAGAAGAGATGGATCAGTGAAACATAATGAATTTATCATCAATATAATCCATGTGGAGGAAGGAGATCACTTTTCTTTAAAATCAATGTGGATGAATGGGTAGATTTTTATTGTAAATTGTCATTTTTAATGTGTTTGCTCTTAATTATTTGTTTATTATCATAACAGAAGGCAGTGTATAAAAAAATCAACAGTGCCCATGAGCATGTCCAAGAGTTGGGCAGATGACTATTTTACATCTGTAGTCCTTGGAGAGATTTTACAGCTTGCTTAAAACAGCTAATAAAAGCAATCGGATCAACACACACAGACAGGACAACATTAATTGATCCATTCAGGACATCCAGTTGCTTCCTTGGATACACACTGAGAAAATTCATCTCAGGACTTTCGTGCTGTTTACTTGCAAATTGCCACCATTGCTGACCACGTGTCCCGACCGACCTGTATTAGTCATGCAGAGACTGGAGCGTGATTGGCAGTGTTGCCACCTTTGAGCGCTGCCAACTCTGTTTGCTATACAGGCTGAGCCAGATGTACCGCTGCCAGGAACTGAAGCTGGGTGAAAGCAGGTAATTATTTTAGCACCAGCTCCTCACAGCAAGAAGGACCAGGGTGCAAATGTAGGATTTGTTCTCTCCATGTTCTTTACATTATAGCGCCCTTATGATATAACCTTGCAAAATAGGATTGCCCAGACGTGAAACACACGGCCATTGGTCTCTGGGACTGTTCTCTTTGATGTTAGAAAATAAAAGCAAATTAACAATTAAAAATATTCGATTTACGTTTTTAAAAGATCTAAAATGGTCCAGTTGTTGTATGACTTTCGTTTTTGTGTTTCTCCAGTCCAACAACAGATCCAAATTTGTACTTTTTATAGGGAAATGCACAATGATGGTTGACGTGCAAAGAAAAGATTTTAAGAATAAGTTACTGTCATATCAAAATTATCTTTACTTTGGCAAAAGTTACGAGTCAAGAAGAGACAAAAGTACAAGTTTATTAGTGAAGTTGTTTGTTTATTCAGTGTATTCATTTTTGCATGTTATATGTTGCAGATGTTTTAACGTAAAGAGCATCGAAATTAGCTGTAAATAAATGTAATGTTATTTTGGTGAAGGTGAGTGTGAAGGCTTGTTTAGGAAAAGTGTGTGAGGTTTGTGGAGGGAATGGTTTATATTTCCTGTTGGTACATGGAGTCAAACCACACGGAATAAACAGGAATCATGCTTTCATTGTCGCTCACTGCTGTGACTCAACATCCACTAACTTCCATCCAATTCTGTGTGTGTGCATGTGTGTGTGTGTGTGTGTGCATGACACAGAACATCCAGTAGTTTCACAAAGCAAACCAGACTAGAATATGTCACTTGGGAGGCAAAGCTCTTAATCTCATTTAAATGCGGCTCAAATCTGTGTTCTCCTCTGTCTTGTTGATGTTTGCAGTTTCCTTTATGCAGAGTTTGGTGTGTTGTGTTTCTGTTTGGCCCTGTGTGCGTTCTGTGTGTTTATTTCTGCATGTTTTTTTTTTGTTACGGGTGCCTGCGTGCGTAGTTAAGCTCTTTAAGCTTGTGCACCAGGTAATTCATGTAATTGAATAATCTGTAAGAATAAAGTGTGCCATGAGGTTGTTGTATTGCCAGAGAAAAAGAAAAAAAAAAAAACCCTCTTGCACAGCTAATGCCTAACTACACACCCACACGAACACACAGACACAGTAGTGAATCACTTCCATCAAATTAAAGTGACTCCGGTGCCTCGGGGCTGGTGTTATTTGTTTCTTCCTGTACCCCTCTCTGTCTTCCTTTCTCTCTTTGATCCCCTTTGCCCTGTTCTCTCCCAACATAACACTGCTATAAATGTAATTTCCCAAACTTGAATTTTCAGGAAGAGAGAGAGAAAAAAATAGACATTTGTTATGTGCTTGCCCGTGTCCTTTTAGAAGTCATGTGTAAACTTTTAAAAACCTGAGATGTTTTTTTTTCATGCATTCAAGGGCCTTAAAATACAACAAAACACAAAGAAACAGCCCACCAACCTTCAAAAGCAGTAGGAATAAACAGTAGCGTGTCTGTGCAGAATTGCACAAAGAGCTGCACTTGCTTCAAGAATCAAAATAAAGAAAATCTTGCAGTAGTCACACACACTGAAAGACACCCACCTCACCTCTTGACTTGCACTTTGAGTTAATCATTTATTTAATGGAACAGTTTGGATCTGAGAATGTCATTTTTATTGGACTATTTTAAATGTGCAAGTGAGGACTTACAAGTACAACTGTCCTTTTTCTCCTTATGTCTGCAGATTCCTCACATACAGTCTTTTTCCATTATTCAAAAGAAATATCTAATATTCATACCTAAATGAAAGCTGTTCTATAATGTAGTGTGAAAGAGGGGGAAGATGGGAGCAAGGGACAAGGAGGATGGATGGGACTGGAGGTCGAAGAGGATGGAGAAATGATGGTGTGTGTGTGTGTGTTTGTGTGCCATGGAATAGTGACTGCTTACATCTGTATGTCTTGAGTTAATTTTGCAAAAGAAAAATGAAAAAAATACAGAAAACTGAAGAAGAATCATCCAAAAGAAAGTGAAAAAAAGGAGGTGAGGTTGAAGTGGTGAAGTCAAATCTTCGCCCACACGCATCTAAACAAACTCCACGCACCTCTCATCCTTGGAGACAAGGCGATCTGCGCTGTATTTAAGGCCCCTCAGCGAAAAAAAAAGGGTGATTACGTAAAACGACTGCGTAAATGAGAAATTGGATGTAACAAAAAAAAAAAAGGAAGCTGTCATGGTGAAACTTTTTTTTCTTGTGTTACACATTGATCAGACAAAAAGAGACCAAGCTGTTTCTGAGAGAAAGGACAGATTGACAGAGTTCCTCCCATTCATTTCTACTACATGTCGGCTCAGAGTGTGTGATGCAGGGCTGCGCTGTCTCGCTACATCGTGTCTCAGTTATGGGTCATATTCTCACCATTCTTTCATACACGCCTCAATGACTTCATCAGCTCTCCTCCACCTCCTCATCATCTGTCTGCGTGTCACTTTTGTCAACGTCTGTTGGTCCCTCTTCAAACTTCTTCTCTCAAAGCTTTTTTTTGTGCCTTTTTGTATCGACTTCTGTCCATCAGTTCTGTCCATCATTCTTGTGCCCCTCTTCCTGTCCAGCTTTGTCTCCTTCTGTCAATTTTTAACTCCTTCTCATTTTGCCTGTTTGTCATAAAATCGTGTCCATCCCAAACAGTGTGCAGACTTAGCAACTGTGAAGGGTCTCCACCCTAAATGAGATCATTTTTTTTTTGCACATTGCTTTTTTCCTTTGCCCATATTTTAATACAAAATATAAGAGCTTTAACTTTTGATGTATGACAGCACACTGAGGATGGCCAAATTCAACCACAGCCCAAATGAAAACAAAATTTTAACAATTTGATAACAAACTACGATTAAAAGTCACAAAACAACAGCTGCAGAGACTGTAGACGACCTGAAAGGCAAGACAATGAAAATACATTCCTCTTGTGGGATCCCTTCTTCTGATCTGAATCCAAATTCAACCATTGGTGGTGAGCTAAGCTGTCATTAAATGGTCAGGTCACCTCCAAAAAGCATTTTCCCATTAAAGTCAGCTTCTTCCTTCCCCCTTCCTCTTTTGATAAAAGCAGTAATTTGAAAGCTTTTCTTCATGACAGTTCGTACTAAAACTACCCAATGAAAGATCAAAAAGTTAAAATCCAGTACCTTTTTAAAAGGGCCTCATGCTAGTTTTTATATATAATGTTCATCTTCTCTTCACAAGTAGATTTTTGTTTGCTAAAATATTTGATAACAAAAATTTTGTTATTTTGGATGACAGGATGCACACATTACAAGCTGAAGTTGCAGGGGTTTAAAAGAAGTGGGCTTTTCGGAGGGGTTTGATAAAAGATGCTATTGAGTTTCAAAATGGAAATAAAGAATCCAGCATTCGGAGAGTGTCATCCTTACTAGGCACTAAAATCACGATATCTGAAGGCTTAGGCTCTGTGATTTTGTCCATTCTTTTAAATGTCTTATGTAATTCCCCAAACTTTATGGATTATTTTGTTGTTTTCTCTTTGTGGTCACTTGGAGGCAGCTCAAAAAAGTTCTAAATGCCTTAAATTGTTATGGTAAATATTGAATGCATCTTGAGCACTGAGAGTGATGCAAAAACAACAAAGTTGCAGCCCAAAATTGAATGAATGAGCTAAAAGATGCCAAAAAACTCTTGGGCTGAAGGGGACTGTAATTTTCTAAAGTTTCTCCACAATAAGCGACACCTTTATAAAATATACAGTTAGTGGGATTCATGCCTTTTGAAGGAGAAACTGATTTGAAAAGTAAAGGCAGTGCTGGAAAGTGTTATGTATGTTTAAGGCCACTTGCGTGACTCACACATGATGCTAAGATTGGAAATCAACGGTCCCTTTAACATTTCCTCCACATATCCACTTGAACTATTACCGTCAGAGAAAAGGAAATGTGATAAATGACAGATGGGGAAAAAAAGAAGATCAGAAATGTGATAGCACACAGGTTACAATAAAAGTCTGAAGATGTTTCTATCCATCTTTTATGGTTTAATTTCCTGGTTTCCCAGGTAACAGCAGGATGAACATTTGTTCTGATAAGAAAAAGAAAGAAAGCATCATGGGAAAGAGTGCATGAGAGAAAGAGGGATATGTCATTGAAAAGAAAGTAATAGAAATGTGGAATGCATATGAAACATGACGGAATCTAAAGGAAAGTGGGACTGAAGCAAAATAAAGCACAGTATGAACTGAGCGAAGGGTTAAACTACAGCTGGAGAAACATATAGTCAGGTAAAGAATGAGAGGACATCTCTGGTGGTACTTAAACTGTAGAGTCATTTAGATTCATGCATGTTTAAGAAAAAAAAAACACGGCCTGTGAACGGCCTAATCTGTAAGACAAAGCGAGTTGACATTCTGTGTCTGTGTTTGCCCACAAGGAAAAGATAAGAAGCTGCTGACAGAAATAAAAACAGCCTTGTAGGAATGATGGGTTCAAACCCTCTGTCTCTCTCACTCTGACCTTCTCTCTCTCTTGCTCTCTGCTGTTATTTTTTTCCTTATATTCTCTCCATCATTTTTTTCTCTCTCACTCTCCATTAACTTCACTTCTTTAGCCGTAGTCTTAATTTAGTGCACTCTTGTTTATCTCTCTGGATGTTTCTTTTTCAATCATTCTCATCTCCTTGAAGACTGAGTGAAAGCTGGATCTCTTTCTCTTGGAATAACTCAAAATCTAGTCAGTGAATGAATGAATGAATGGATGGATGGATGGATGGATGGATGGATGGATGGTCAGACAGATGACTGGCTGGTTGGTGCCCTGCCTGTGGGTTGTGACTGGCTTGGCTGTACTAAAGAGACTGCTGTGTAATGATAACAGCACAGGAAGGGTTGCCACGGCAACCAATGCGACAGGAAACAGCCTTGAGAAATGTAGAGAAGGAGTGAATGAAGAGGGATGGATAAGCATGATTTCATGTATTGACTCTCTTTCTGTCCATTCTTACTGTCTTCTTTTTGACCATTTTTGACTTGTGAATAAAGTTATTGTTAATTTTTTTTATTTATATATTCCACAGGGATGTAAATATTAAGCGTCTCTCACTTTAATTAAATTTTGATTCTTATGGTCACGACTTATTTTAAAATCAATTTTTGATTTGTAACAACGCAACCAAAATACAATGTGAAATTAACTGGCAATGAAGATAAATGTCCTGCAGCTATTAATGAATTCATTCATTAGTTTAACTGGCACAGTTATGACCTCTTCACATCTCACCACTAATGCATGAGTCTTCACATCTGCGGTTTCCATGGCGACGTGTTTGCTGTGTGTGTTGTGTGCAAAGATCTGACGGCAAACTTTTATATTTCCACTCTCTGTGCTCGTGTTCCCACTTTGTAACATCTCCTCCAGTTTCTCCCTTTATCTCTTTTTCTAGATACACAACACTTTTCCTATTGAACTCTGCAGCTGATAAAACAAGCCGTTTTTTCATACAATACCATTTCAATAAACCATCAAATATATGATTCCAACATTGTTTTCGTGAGACAAAAATCAAAGCTTTGGAGGCAGTAATGCTAGAAACACTTTATTTTTAAAGACAACCAGCTGATATTTTTATAAACAAAGAGAAAAACACAATAAATTATTTAAGTAAAGCATACAGTTTTTTTTCATGAATATTTTATACAACGAAGCAGGTTGACTTTTTTTTTTGGCTAAAACTAACATAAAACTTTTTCTCTGAGTTGATAATATGACAGGAGAATCTCTAGTTGGTGTGAAGAAACCAAAAAAAATAAAAAATCCCAACAATTAGACAAACGGGTTTTTAATGTCTGACTTTGAATTACATGTGGTTCTACTGTAAAGAACTGTAGGAGGAAGTTAGGAGGAAAAAAGGGGAATGTCACTTTAGAGCACGCAACAACGGAATGTGCTGATAATGCCAAAAGAACTGGCAGACGCAGGAAGCACACACACACAAATGCACATACACACACACACACACACACACACGCATCACATACATTTAAAATATATCCCCTGCTGTTAGCAGATTGCGTAAAAGCTCTGTCAAAGACGTTGGAACAGTGGCTGAGCATTTTGCAGCAAAGAATCTTGGAAAATGACACGTTACCCAATCACCATCTAGCTCGTTACCTTCTGAAGATATAACCGGATAATTTACCTGCTAACCATCCTGTGTGAAATTTGAACAAATCACCAGCTCTGTGTGAGTTTTAGGTTAGTGTTTGTGTTTTCAAAAGCAGCAAACAGGAATGAAAGCACACTTCTGCAAGAGAACAGAAGACAAAAAGCTTTACAGCCAAGTAAGGCTACTTTCCTGGATGAAATACAGCTAAAAACATCTGCATGTGTGTGAGGAGGGTGTCTGGCATACATTACTTGGAAACTTGTGGCCCACAAACTTACAAAGCTTAAAATATATAGGAGAACTTTGTATATGACACCTGCCACATAACTGCCGTGACTTATACTGCACACATGCACACAGCTGATCGAGTTTCACAGTGACTGAAAAATCGTCTCGGTGTCCCGTTATTCATTTTTTTGTCTGTCTTGAGAACAAAAGTAGTGTGTAAAATCCCATTTTCTCTGTGTAAATCCAGCTTGTAAGCGAGTCTTGGCGTGTAATGGTGGGACACAAGAGAGGAGATGACGGAGAGATGACAGATGACAGTGTTGCTTATCATTTCTCATTGCTGGGTCATGTGTATGGAAATGAGTAGCAGTTAGTTTGAATTCTCGCTGTGTTGCTTTGATACTTCAGCTACCTACACACTCACAAAAAAGCACACACACACACACACACACACACAAGAACGCGCAGTCACATGCCGCCACGCACATGCTTGTATCCGCCGCCAGCTCTCACAGACTGTTAGTAACCCTCCACCCCTTAAACAAAAGAGCCTCTTCCTGAGCTGCTACAGGCAGACTGAGACACACACACACATGCATACATGCACAGACACACACACACAGACTCAAATATCAGTTGTATTTTCAGCAGACACCGAGAACATTACTCTAATTCCCACAGATCTTCTTTTCACTGTGTTACTGCTGCAGACATGTAAAGCAGGGGGTCAGATTATGATACACATGAGCATCTTCAGGAGGGAAGAAAAAAAGCAGCTTGACAAGAAAAAAAAAGAAAATCAGGCGAGCTGAATACATGAACATGCTGATTGAACCTGCTGAAGTAGCTGCAATCTCTATGTGCTGTATCTGGAAAGTGGCTCCTCTCTCAGCTCTCATCCAGGAGCTCTGATGATCTACAAACAGGCAACTTGCTTGATTGTCCCTTTTTCATGTCAGTCCTAAAAAAAAACTCTGTCTCTCTGTCTTTGGCTTCCTTAGTGTTTCTCTCTCTCTCTCTCTCTCTCTCTCTCTCTCTCTCTCTCTCTCTCTCTCTCTCTCTTTCTCTCTCTCTCTCTCTTTCTCTCTCTCTCTCTCTAACTCCCAATTGCTGGAGAGAGCATTTAGAGCCCATACTTATGGGACTCTATCGGTCCCATTTGGTGCAATAATATTCGGATGTGACTCCCCCCCTTTCTTTTCAATTAAATTGTTAATGAAGGCAAAGATAAATAAAGCATGGGTACACAGTACAGACATGGCGTTTAGGAGAAAGAGGAAGATGGGAAAAACACAGCCTCGGTGCCAGAACGAGAGGATGATGCTGGGAACACCCAGATGGTTCCAGCATCGTCTCCCTCTCTCTTTTTTGTTCTCAGGGAAAAAGAGAGGATGCACACTGATTGCTCATAAACAGTTAAAGCTCACCGGAATGAGACCAAAAAGGACATTTCAGTTTTATGCTTTCTATTATATTCTTTTTCTCTTTGCCCCCATGAACATGATCATGTGGTCAAGCCTGTATGTCTGTTTTAGCCCGACTAATGTCAGGGTCGATACTTGGTTATCAGAGATTTATCGTTATTGCTAAATTGCAGATGGCTGATAAAAGAAATTTGAGTTTGCTAGAGGAGATTCAGATAAAGTGCTGCCATTACATAGTTTCTCCACCAGAGACTGCACACAAGTTTATTTTGCCTCTGTAAAATGCCTCATCCAGTATGTATATTGCTCTCAGTTTTACATTAATTGATTAGTAACTGTTGTATTTTTATGACATTTTTATTTAAAACTGAAGTGTCTGCATCTGTCTCATAAATCCATTTTCTGTCTGGCTCTAATGTCTGTGCCTATGTGTGCATCTGTATGTGTGCGTCACTACCTCAGTCCCTTGATCGCTCAAGCAAAAGATTCCATTACAGACGTTAGGCAATATGCAATCTAATACAGCACTGCAGCACTGCTGAAGCTCCTGTGACTTGTCCCAAGTCTGAGAAGAAGCTTGTGGTGGGAGGGCCACTATAATTGGTTATACATCCTTGAAAAGGCTCCCCTGATGTCAATATTACTCAGACCACCAAGCCCATTTCCATCTTTCACGCTCTCTCCCTTTCTTCCTTCATTCACAAAAAAGACAATAACATAATCCTGCAGATTTATAGCGACTGCTCTCCCCTCTTCCGCCCTCCTTCTCTCATCTTTCCTTCTCTCTTCATCTCTGTCCATTAGACGGCTAATTTGATTTGCAGGCTATCTCTTCTCTACTTACAGCAAGGAAAGAGATGGCCTGGAGATATCAGTCAAGAGATGAAGTGGCCTAACGTGCTTTTACTCGCCAGTGTTTCCGTGCAACAAGCACCTCACCTTAATTATACTGTTATTAGAGCTTAACACAGTAAATAATTCTAGAAAATCCTTCAGCAATTCAAAAGTATTTT